>OX333076.1:16449665-16772202 GCA_946863875.1 Alloplasta piceator
CACGACAAGTGTGCCAAATTTTAGCTCGATAGCTCGCAGTAAATTTTAGCTCAATATCCCCACATGACTCGCCCTCGTGCGGTGGCCCGTTTTGCCCCACCTTCCCCTATATACTCGTGGGCGGTTAGAAAGCTGTTTTCTGTGCGCGCAAGAAATGAAAAATCTGTACTCCAAAAATACGATTATCACATTTTTCTCAACTTCATTACTCAAGTTCAATACCTCAATGTTCGGTGACTCGATCAGAAAAATGATCAGAAATTTCTATAGATAATTCAAATAATAATTATTAACAATAATTTTTAATAATAAAGTTTTATTATAATTCTTCACAATTCAGTATTTAGCAAAATCGATTTCCTGTCTCACCTGCTATTTCAACGCTGTTAGTGAAAACGTAAGTACTCAATTGAATTGAGTACTTACGTTTTTTTCATTTTCTCCTTCGTCAATTGGAAATATTTTATTTCTAATTAGCTATTTTCTGCTCAATTAGAAATATTTTTTTTCTTATTAGCTATTTTTTTGTCAATTAGAATTTTTTCTTTCTAATTAGCGATTTTCTGATCAATTAAAAAAATGTTGTTCTCTAATTTTTTCTTCTGGGTCAATTAGAAATATTATATTTCTAACTTATTTCTAATATTATATTTATCTATATTTCTAAGTTATATTTCAAATATAACTTTTCAAATTATTAATTTTTTTTGTTAACAGTAAATTATTTTTTCCTATTTTTTATTTTTAAGAAATTTATAATATTATTCAAATAATCATTAGTTTCTACACTATTTTATACTTCAAATTTCCTTATTTTTATTTGTGTATTAATGCGGAAAAAAAAAAATTTTTTTGCCGATCCCTGATTTCAACTACGTTATGAGTTTATTTAAAACTTACAATTCTTATAGAAACACGGCCTGCAATTTTTTTCGATGTTTTTTTAAAATCAAAAGTACGTTCAAAAACAAAAAATTTGAATAAAGACCGTCCTATTCGGCCTATTTTTCGCAAAGTTATGGACGTTTAAACAAAAAAGTAACGTAATTTTTGAAAAATTTATATCTTGAAAACAGTTCGGCAAAAAAATTGAAACAAATCATGGAGGCCAATACCGAAACGTAAAAAAATTTCAAAAAAATCGGAGATGCAAAAGCTAAATGGTTTTCGATTTGGCACGGAACGTCCCAAAAACATCGTACTTGTTGATTACGGTTTTTATTTTTATAAATGTTATATTCTGTTTTTTTTTGTGTTCAAATTCATTGAAATGCAAAAAAAATATATTAAACCTTAAGAAAAAATAAAATAAAATTAGAATAAAACATTCATGTATCCCTTCCTTTTCATCTCATAATATAGTTAAAATTACATTTGCAGTAAAAACTGAATAAATAAATATACTGAAACTAAATAATAATATAATAATAGCCCGCGCAGAAAAAAAGAATCTTTCCAAGAATCTTGTAAAGAATCTTCTCAAGAATCTTGGAAAGAGTCTTGTGAAGAATCTTTTCAAGAATCTTGAAAAGAGTCAAGCATATGATCCAGAGCAAGACTCTTGGAGAGACTCTTGGAAACAATTATTGTAAAGATTCTCGGAAAGACTCTTGCCGATCCGTGTAGACAAAAAGAATCCTGTAAAGAATCTTATCAAGAATTTTGAAACGAATCTTGCAAAGAGTCTTGTTATGAATCCAATTTTTGATTCTTTTCAAGATTCTTGGAAAGATTCTTCACCGGCTTCTTTACAAGATTCTTAAAAAAATTATTTTTTCCTATGCAAAAATCGTTCGGTTTTTTCAAAACCTCACGAAAAACTAAAAATTGACCAACTCGAGTCAATTTTCGAAAAAGAAGAAATTTGAAAAAATCGAAAAACTTCATTTAGGAAAAAGATAGCAAAGAAAAATAAAGATGACCCTCATTGCCAAAATTCGTCTTAACTTGGACAAATTCATTCAAAGAATCCTTCACATTAATCTTTCCAGGATTTTTCCAATTAATTTTTCTAAGATTCTTTGAATGAATCTTTTCAAGATTCTTTAAATGAATCTTTCCAAGATTCTTTGAATGAATCTTTTCAAGATTTAACGCCTTGTTAAATGAAATTTTGGTAATGAGGTTCATCTTTATTTTTGATTTGCTCTTGTTCCCTAAATGAAGTTTTTAGATTTTCTCAAATTTCTTCTTTTTCGAAAATTGACTCGAATTGGTCAGTTTTTAGTTTTTCGTGAGGTTTCGAAAAAACCGAACGATTTTTGCATAGGAAAAAAGAACCTTTTCAAGAATCTTGTAAAGAATCTGGTGAAGAATCTTTCTAAGAATCTTGAAAAGAATCAAACGTTGGATTCGGAACAAGACTCTTTGCAAGATTCTTGGAAAGATACTTTGCAAGATTCTTTTCCAGATTCTTGATAAGATTCATTACAGGATTCTTTTTTTCTACACGGATCGGCGAGAATCTTTCCAAGGATGTTTACAAGAATCTTTCTAAGAATCTCTCCAAGAGTCTTGCTCCGGATCATATGCTTGACTCTTTTCAAGATTCTTGAAAAGATTCTTCACAAGACTCTTTCCAAGATTCTTGACAAGATTCTTGAAAAGATTCTTGGAAAGATTCTTTTTTTCTACGCGGGAGTAAATATACTGAAACTAAATAATATGAGATTTAAACTTTATGCTATTTATCACCAAATAAAATGAATATTCCTATTTTATAGATCCAACTTCTACAAGCGCGATGGATCGTAATGGGGATTTGACGGATACAATTGACGAACGAGACGAACTAGAAGAATTAGTTGAAGAGAGCAAAAAGCATGCTTACTCCGATGGGAAATATTATAAGCTTGACTTTGAGAAATCTTCATTGCGTGGAAACATCTATGGCATTTGTCAACTATGTTCCCACAACAAGATAATAAAGGCATCATTTAGATCTCCATCAAATTTAACAACACATCTGAAGGTTCGCTGCATAATAAATATTTTATCGCACAAAACTTTCCATTATGTGGGCTGTTTAATTTTGTATTATCTATTTTTATTGACAGAACATGCATGCCGATGATTATGAAGATTTTTTGGAGTACCGAAGGTCGAAAAAAAAAGACCGAAATATTCGTGACCGACCACCAATAAATACTACGTGCCAGTTCTCTCAAAAACAGTTTGAAGAGAATGTAACGAATTTCGTTATTGAGACTATGACACCATTACGGACGGTTGAGATGACCTGTTTCCGAAAAATGTTCGATGGTAAGTACAATGCAAATTTTTTTTCATTCATAACAAAAAACACTTAAAGAGCCACGAGGATATGAAAAACATTGAGAGTTCAAAAGCTTTACTTTCATAATCATTATCGTAGAGTTTATTAATAGACGATGATTTAAAACAGTCCTAAAAACCACAGATTGTAATGTTATGAATCACAAATAAAGTGTGGTTCATTAGGGTGATTTTTTGAACTTTTTTTTTTATTTTTTCACTTCTCATCTAAAATGTGATTGGATATGTCTGAAAAAAATCCCTACACGTTACAGCCTTCAATATCAATATTAAGTACTTTCCCAAAGCATGAAATATTTTCCATTTTAAGTACATGTGAACCAAATCTTTTTTTTTTTTTTAATAAATTCTATAATTTACGCAGAATTAGGCGGTCTTCAAAAGTATCATCAACCACCTAAGTGTAACTTACACTGGTAAGATGGTATTGGTCACTGAAATTGGTTGTTATGCAACATGCACGTTTTTTGCAGTTTTCTCCCGAAATGATTAACTTTACTAAAAAAAAAAACAGAAAAGAAAATTTTGTTGGAAATTTAATTTCCTACAAAAAAGATACTTAAGACTTAACTGCTAAAATTAATATTTCTTGAGTTATTGAACCTTAACTTATTTGTGATTCGATATGTTTGGTTCGATAAACCATAAGAAATTTATACCACAAATAAGTTAGGGCACAATATCTCAAGAAATATTAATTTTTGCAATTAAGTCTTAAGGACCTTTTTTGTAGGAAATTAAATTTTCAACTAAATTTTCTTTCCAGTTTTTTCTAGCAAAGTTTATAATTTCGCGAGACAAGTCGGGAGACGGGAGACAACAGCAAAAAACGTGCATGTTGCCTAAGAACCAATTTAAGTGATCTATAACATCTTACCAGTGTAAGTT
Organism: Alloplasta piceator; assembly: GCA_946863875.1. Lineage (NCBI taxonomy): Eukaryota > Metazoa > Arthropoda > Insecta > Hymenoptera > Ichneumonidae > Alloplasta > Alloplasta piceator. The sequence continues at coordinate 16,453,848 of OX333076.1, forward strand.
AGATTTAGGCTGCTGGTGACACTTTTGAAGACCGCTTAATTCTGCGTGAATTGTGACCAGGCACAATGTGATAACATAAAGTGCCACTGAGTTATAGAATTTATTTTAAAAAAACGATTTGATTATGTACGTGTATTTTGAATGGAAAATATTTCATGTTTCGGGAGAGTACTTGATATTAATATTATAAGCTGTAACTTTCAGAGAATTTTTTTTCAGACATATCCAACAAAATTTTAGATGAGGAGTGAAAAAATTTGAAAAAGTCGAAAAAAATCGCCCTAGTGGTTCATATTATAGTAATTTTATTATTGTCAAGAGATGTATTCAAAAGGTACATAAAAATACAAAAATAAAAAATGTTGTATCACTAAATATGCTTTATTCATACAGATTTTAAAATAAAAAACCAAAACCGCATGTTGAAGCATATGTCGAGGAATACGCTTTGCAGACGAATTGAAAAGTTATATGAACTTAAAATGCTGGAGATACGTAAGAGTCTGGACAAAGATGCTACTTACGTTTGCACAACAGCGGATATATGGACTTCGAGGTATCGTCGATTCATGGGTGTCACGGCGCATTGGGTAAAACTAAATAAAAATTTTCAAAAAGTCCTTAAAAATATATTGTTTTATCAATCTTTATTTCTCCACAATACATGTGTTTAAACAGCGATGAAACCCAAAATGTTTATTCCAACTTTAATATTACAGATTGATACAGCGACACTGAAGCGCATGTCCTTTGCCATCGCATGTCACAGATTCCCGGGATCCCACACAGCAGAAAGGATATCGGACATATTGGTTGAGATCAATTCATCTTTTGGTTTAGACGCCGAAAAAATAGTAGCAACTGTTACGGACAATGGATCAAATTTTGTAAAGGCTTTCCGAGAATTCGGCGCAAATTTGTCGCAAAGTTTTTTGAGTGGTAAATAATCTCATAAATCAAATTATTAAAAAGAAATAAAATGAACATAAACATTAAAAATGTTTAATTGAATTGAATTTCTGATTCAGATACGGACTCTAATGGAGACGATTCATTCGATAGGAATCTGCCTTCAACCGCTGCTTCAAACACCGACATGGATGATGAAGAAACTCCGATTGACTCCGATGAAGCTATTTACGATGATACCGATCTATTAAGTTCGCTATTACCGAAACATCTGAGATGCGCAAGTCACACATTACATTTAATAGCCGCTGTTGATGTAGTGAAAGTGATAAAATCATCGCACCACCTGTCTTCCATTCATTTTCGCGTTTTAGAAAGGTGCACAGCAATATGGAATGCCCTGCGCTCACCTAAGTCCAATGAAGTAATACGAGAGTATGTCGGAGCGTCGTTACCGCGCCCCGTTGTGACCCGATGGAACTCGCTATACGATGCTCTTAGTAAAATCGTTGCATTCAAAGACAAAATTGTGCAGGTAAGCCCCGAAATTGGAATTTCAAACTTGCTAAATGATGATGATTTCAGGTATCTTGAAGAGTACATCAGGATTCTGAAACCACTAGCGGAGACGATCGACCTATTACAAGGGGAAACCTATTGCTACTACGGATACCTACTTCCGTCCTTGGTGTCATTGAAACGGAAAACAACGGCCTTGAATCAGAATAATACAGAGTTTGGCAAACGGTTTGGCCCGCTGATTAGCGGTATAGTTAAGTCTCTGGATGATCGGTTTGAACCATTTTTTAGCGTGAAAGATGAAGTTGCTGCATCAGCAATTGCAGCTATAAGCCATCCACGCTTCAAAGCAAGGTGGCTGACTTTCTTTTCAGATGCGATTCGTCGAAAAGTAGAAAATCTTTTTCTAAAAGCAGCTTCGGAGGAATATTGCAAAGGAAGAGAATTGGGTTCAGAAGAAACTGTAAATGATCAGCCGTGTGATGACTTTTTCGATTTTGCGAGTGACAACGAGGAAGTAAGAACCTCGGAGACAGATGGATCGGTCAGCATCGAAATCGCAAAGTATATGGCGAGTAAGAGCACCGAATTAGTCGTGCTCAATGAATATCCAATAATAAAAAAAGTTTTTATTCGGTTTAATACACCTTTGCCGTCATCAGCTCCAGTAGAACGCCTGTTTAGTTATGCGACAATGATGAATTTACCAAAATGGAATCGCCTAACAGATGTGCATTTTGAGGAGAGGGTGCTAATGAAGGCAAATGGCGTCATTAATTCGAATGCCGAAAGTACGTGAAAATATCAACCCATTACAAAGTTTGGCGTATAAAAGATTTTTCAGTATTGTATGGAATATTTAAAAACGTTGCAATTCTCCACAATATGTTGCCATTAATAGAATGCCTTAATATCATGGAACGATTACTTTCTACATTCTAATTACTACAACATTAGTACTTTGACTAATTCAGTTGGCCAAGTTATCGCCATCTTCGTTTATACACCTGGCTGAATTATCGCCACTCGCACTAAGAAATCTGGCTGTGTTATCGCCACTTGCACTAAGAAATCTGGCTGTGTTACCGCCACTTGCACTAAGAAATCTGGCTGTGTTACCGCCACTTGCAATAATAAATCTGGCTGTGTTATCGCCACCTACTCCATTACATCTGGCTGAGTTGATAAAAAGGTTTATTATTGTTGAGGTGTTACATCCAATTTGTTCAACTTACTGCCTCTGTAACTTGCCTAGTGAAAAGAATTATCGCCACGTTCTTCTTTGGCATTATTAAGAGGTTATAATAATTATTCTGTTTAAAAAAACATTCAAACAATAAATAATTATATCGGTTGATCTATTTGTGTGAGCTGGTTATTGTAAAACAAATGTGAAGGTAAAAAGATGAAAAAGGACGAACCAAAAAAGATTAATTTATTCATTTTTCAATTACCTTGTCATAGATTATCTTATTACGTATGTATTGAATTAATAAACGCAAATTGGTATTTAATAAAGTATTTATTATTAGACTCCTTTTTTTCCTATTATGATACAATTAATTAAAAACTCGGAAAAATGGACATTCTTACATTGCTTCCGCATCTTTATCCATAGATGGTAACGAGTAACGAAAAAATTTTCGTTACTTGTTACCGAGGTAACGAGTAACGAGAATTTTTTCGTTCCTCGTTACCGAAGTACCGAGTAACGAAAATTTTTTCGTTCCTCGTTACCGAGGTAACGAGTAACGAGAATTTTTTCGTTCCTCGTTACCGAAGTACCGAGTAACGAAAATTTTTTCGTTCCTCGTTACCGAGGTAACGAGTAACGAGAATTTTTTCGTTACTCATTACCGAAGTAACGAGTAACGAATTTTATTCGTTGCTCGTTACCGAAGTAACGAATAACGAAAATTTTTTCGTTACTCGTTACCGACGTAACGAGTAACAAAAATTTTTTCGTTACTCGTTACCGAAGTAACGAATAACGAAAATTTTTTCGTTACTCGTTACCGAAGTAACGAATAACGAAAATTTTGTTCGTTACTCGTTACCGAAGTAACGAGCTATTATGTAGCTCGATAATTTTGCAACGAGTAACGAAAAACGCCCGTTACAAATTTTGGACATCATTGCTTCCTGGCATCACGGCTTGACCAACACCTTCGAGAGCAGTGGGAGGTAAAGTTGGGCGCTTCAACCGACCCTGCGACGTTCGCCCAGTTTCGGTCATTCCTCATCGCTCGTGCCAGAGCTCTTCAGAGTCTGGAAGCGTGGACAGCCGATGCGACACCACAGTCGGCTGCTTCAGCCCAAGGTTCTCGCGCCTCGGGAGCTAAACCTTCTCGCCAAGCAACCAGTGCGAGGGCTCATGCTTCACGGGCTGAGGACTCCTCGGAAAGGTCGGGCACACAAGAGAAGCCCTCGGATCTGGACAAGAAGTCCGCGGCGGCTGTTCTTTCAAAGGGCCCTCTTCATCCGGCTAGATCGGCAACCCAGCAGTGTCACTTCTGCCTTAAGGGACACTTCATCGCTTCATGTCCGCTCTTTCAGCAAAAGAGCGCCAAGGAGTGGCGCAAAGTAGCAGAGCCACGGCGGCTCTGCTACAACTGCCTCGGGCCGCATTCCGCTGTCAATTGCCGAGTCGACAAGCGGTGCTTCGAGTGTAGAGAAAAGAATCATACCTTAATCCACCTTGGAGCCAAAAGGAATTCAGGCACTTCAAACCGTCAGGCAGCTGCCTCGACGCCAACAGCAACATCGTCGCCAACCGAGCCTCAGGCTTGACTCCGCAAAGGTCACCAATGCGACGGAACTTCGAGTCCCTTCAACCTAGCCTCGATCGGTCTCACTTCTCTCGGCCATTCTTCAACTTCATCGGCACCACTTCGAAGCGCTTCGTCATCTTCAACTTCGACGTCAGCGCATTCAGCGCCATGGCAGCGAGCTCTTCGACCTTCAGTCTTCTTGGCGACGAGTCAAGCCATGGCCTCTTCACCATCGGGCTCTTCACAACGGATTTGCCTCGTAATTGACCCTGGCGCTGAGTTGTCTTTCGTATCGGAGCGAATTGTGCAGCTTCTTCGCCTCAAGCGCGTGTCAGCTTCGCTGAATATTCTCGGCATTGGCAATCAATCAGCAGGTCGCACGCGGGGAGCTGTCACCTTCAGGATCTCTTCAATACACGATGTGGCTCTTTTCGTCAACGTCACAGCCTTAGTGCTAAAAGTCTTGACAGCGTCACTTCCGTCATTCTCGTTCAACGGGAAATGGGCACACCTTCAAAACCTTAACCTCGCCGACCCTGATTTTCAGACGCCAGGGCAAATTGACATCATCATCGGAGCTGATTCATACGGCCTCCTCATCGAATCAGACGTGAAAAAAGGCCGACCAACTGACCCGATCGCGCAACGGACTCTTCTCGGGTGGATAATACTTGGTCTGGTTGACGCTTCAACTTCAACCTCAGTTCGGGTTCAGCATGCCTCCGTCGATGGGGATGTCGCGTCGCTTCTTTCAAAATTCTGGGAACAGGAGGAAATTCCGTCGGACTCAGCCCCTACATCTGAGCCCGAGGATTCCTCCTGTGAGGAACACTTCAAGGAAACACATTCAGGAGACGAAGACGGGCGATATACAGTCCGTCTCCCCTTTAAAACTTCACCGTCGTCTCTCGGGGATTCCTTCACGGCAGCTCGGCGCTCTCTGGTACAACTTCAGAAGCAGCTCTCGCTTAACGCAAGTTATCGAGAGTCGTATCACGGCTTTCTTCAGGAGTACGAGACGTTGTCTCACATACCACGAGCCACCACTGGGCCAGCTCCAACTCCCGTATATTATTTGCCTCATCACGGTGTCTTTCGGGCTCACAGCACCACCACTAAGCTTCGAGTGGTCTTCAACGGGTCATGCAAGACGAGCAGCGGTGCCGCGCTTAACGACCTCCTCTACACGGGCGCCAAACTTCAACAGGACACTTCTGACGTACTTCTTCGGATCCGACGGCATCGCTTCATCTTCGCGACGGACATCACAAAGATGTACCGTCAAATCAACCTTCATTCGGATGATTGGAATTTTCAACGGATCCTGTGGGTTGATGAGCGGGAGCACATCATCCCCTTTTGCCTCACCACCGTCACGTCCGGCTCAGTTGCGCCCCGTTCTTGGCAATTCGAGTCATGCTGCAACTTGTCAAGGACGAAGGGCACAACTTTCCATTGGCGGTACTTCCGTTGACGAAGACAGGTACGTTGATGATATCTTCGGAGGTGCCGATTCAACGGCGGAACTTCAAGCATCCTCACGTCAACTTCAGGAGATCTGCAACCGAGGGTGCTTTCCACTTCAAAAATGGTCGTCAAACTCCACGGAACTTCTTCAAAGGGTGAGCCATCCCACTTCAGAATCACACGCAGTCGTGATTCAACCAGAGGACTCCAGCGTCAAACTTCTTGGGCTCGTTTGGACCCCCCAAACCGACCACTTTAAGTTTACGCTTCAGCCAAACTTCAGTCAATCTGTGACTTCGTCGTTCGAGATCGTAACCGACTGCGACCTCGAACAGCGTCCAGGTCTCGCCTTCACTTCAACTTCAGGGGCTCTTCTACCGGATTGGGACCTTCTGGAGCGATATTCTTCCCTAAATCGGCTACTTCGAATCACGGCCATTTGCAAAAGAGCACTTGGCCGCTTCAGGCAAGTTCCACATACTTCACTGACCAACCCGAAATCACCAGGAGACCTGGAAGACGCAAAATTGTTCTGGATACGCCTCATCCAACAGTCGTACTTCACTGCTGAGCTACGGATAATTTCAAGCGGAGCGACACTTCAACGGAGCAATGCAATGGCCGCCCTCACACCTTTCGTCGACCAACTCGGAGTCCTTTGTGTGGGCGGACGCCTCAAGCATTCGGTCCTTCACTCCGAGGCGAAACATCCACCTGTCTTGCCTCGGAATTCACGGCTAACTACACTGATAATTTCAGATGCCCATCTCCGGACTCTTCACGGCAGCACACAAGCAACACTGGCCTATCGTCGCAGATCGTACTGGATTTTGGGTGGTCGAGCGCCACACTGTGGGTAGATTCACAGAAAAATCGGCAAAACTAGGCCGATGTGCGTACTGAAAAATGCAATGGTGATTCTTAAGTTTTTAACCTCGCTGATTTCAAATCTGGAATCAAAATTTCGAAAAAACAAAATGGCGGACCGGAAGTGACTATCTGCGTTACTAAAAAGAATCTGATTTGAGTAGGGATCGGTAAATTAGCGGTTTAAAAGTCACTGATCAAAAATCTCAAATCCAAATTTTGAAAAAACAAAATGACAGACCAGAAGTGACTATCTGCGTTACTAAAAAGCATCCGATTTGAGTAGGGATCGGTAAATTTGCGGTTTGAAAGTCACTTATTGAAAATCTTGAATCAAAATTTCGAAAAAACAAAATGGCGGACCGGAAGTGACTATCTGCGTTACTAAAAAGAATCCGATTTGAGTAGGGGTCGGTAAATTTGCGGTTTGAAAGTCACTTATTGAAAATCTCTAATCAAAATTTCGAAAAAACGAAATGGCGGACCGGAAGTGACTATCTGCATTACTAAAAAGCATCCGATTTGTGTAGGGATCGGTAAATTTGCGGTTTAAAAGTCACTTATTGAAAATCCTGAATCAAAATTTCGAAAAAAAACAAAATGGCGAACCGAAAATATATTTTTATCTTACTCATAAGCAACTTTTGCTATCAGAAATCAATATTTGTGTTTTGAAGGTTGTTTTTTATAAATTTTGAATGAGATTTGGGGAAAACAAAACGATTGTCTCGAAGTGAGGGAAAGTTTTCAAATAATTTCGGAAAATTGGTTATAAATCATTTTTAACGAATTTTATTGCTAAATACATTTGAAACAGCAATCGACACTTAACGAATTAAATTTTTCCGAAAATAATACGTGCGTTACATAGAATAATTAATAATTAATAATAATAATAATAATAATAATATTAATTATTAATCATTATTCCTGATTTCAATATTAATCATAATCGTCAGCGTCGGAATCGCGATCGCCGTCGTCAGAAGAATTGGTGGATTCTGATTCGTCACTCGTGTATTCCATTAATTCACCTAAACCATACTTATCGCGAGAACTATCGGTACAGAGCAAAAGTTGCAATGCTTCTGGTGATAAACTTTTTGCTTTTTTCGGATACTGCTTGCCCATGCTCGATATGTACGGATCTGAAGTTAAGAGGAGTCGATTGAAAACGTCTTGCATGGTCGCTGTTCTCGAGTGTTTTCGAGCAAAACACTCGCGATATTTTTTAATATCCTTGTTACGGGCTTCCTGTGCGTCTTCTGACATTTGCCCGATAGGAAGCGGGGACCATTCAATTATCAAAGGACCGTGAATCAAAACTTTGTGACCGTAGTTGGCATGCAGTACCAAGAATACAAAGTTACGAACATTTCGGCGGTTTCAAGACTATATTGTTTGAAAGCAGTTACATTTACGGCAAAGCCACTTGAAAGAACTTGCAATATTATGTGGAATCTTTTCATAATATTCTCGTCCAAACCCAAAATTCTTGATGAAATTTGAGTATTTTCGAAAAAACGTCGCGCAGTGTTTCCGTCGTTACTGCTACCAAACCCTTGTTTCGGTTTATCAACATCAAGATGCAACTTTTTCTTGAATGCGGCTTGAATAACTCGTTTTCGCTCAGCAACTACTTTTTTTTCTTCATCTTTTCGAGTTTGCCACTTGTGAACACCGATTTTATAGCCGATGTGCAAGACGCACTCAAAAAAACGGATCCACGCATGCAACGTTGATAATCCAAGTTCGAGTCGAGTTCTGTCAACGTCTACAGTTTTCATCAGCTCTATGTCATTAAATTGCGATGATGTGAGATTGCATATATAGCAACGCATTGCGGATTTTGTATTTGTCACGGAGTTGCAAACTTTGCCGTCAATCATAGTGAAATACAGCTCGTATTTAACAGTAACTTCCTTCCCGTCAATAAATGTCGTAAAAGGGGTGAGAGACTCGATCTGATTATCAACGTGTTGCCGTTCCTGAATCGTTGACGACACAGTTTCTTTTAAAAATTGAATTCTAATAGGGCGACAATACCGTGGAGATGAGGGCCTGGGATTTTTCCAAAGGACAAATTCTTTTTTTGAGATATCCGATCCTAAAATTTGCAATGGAGCTAAAGACGTTAAAAATATACTCGCATCAGAACTCTCAGCATTCGTAAACTTTTGTTTGTATTCACTGTGCCCAGAGCTTCCATCACAACCCCATTTACAAATTAGTCTTAAATTCTTCGATTCTTCAGGGCGCAAAGAGTTAATCACGTCAGTTTGCAACTTTCGAATTCTGTCGCAAGTGTGATCAATCAAAGACTGTAATTTCACTTCGGCTAAAGTCTCAGTTACCGTTATATCTGAAGGGTAACAACGGTTTTTAGCAGCAACGACTTTTGCGTACGATGGATAAATAGCAACTTTTTTATTTCTCAAAGATCGCCTGATGTCTATGTATTGCTGTTTTGTTAGTTTTGCATTTACAAAATCTATCAGTGCTTCATCTCCAGACATCTCAACTAGCCGTGGATCTATCGACGATTCATATGCTGTTCGGTATCTCGCAGCTCTTGAGGGAGATTTTGTTGTGATGTTTTTTAAAATAGTGGCAGCATCGTTTAATCCTGCAGAACTGAGTCTCATCCTGGTGGCCAAACTTAATTCCTCCACGCAATGCTTTTCACTGACTTCTAAAGCCCTTCTTTTCTTGGTACGTTCACTCGACTCTTCGAAACTCAATTATCGAGGTCGCCCAGATACACCTGAAGTTGATGGCTCTCCAATTGGTTTCGTACAATTCTGAAAAAAATAGCGCGAGCGTTATACTATACATCTTGACCCATAACTCGAGTTTTCGAAACATCAATAAAATTAATTACCAAAATAGTTATTGAAGTTTGCAACCATTTTTCATTTTTTTTTTTAAATGCATCGTGGCTTCTGTGCACTTCGAGCCATCTACTTTTGATATGACAAAGTAATTTTTTTAATGAATCCTTTTCATTGTTGTCAATCGTGAAAGATTCGGATGACTCAAGAGTAATTTTTTCCTCAAAAATCTGAAGTTGCTCATCCAGGCACAATTCAAATTTCTCCTTAATCATTCCAAAAATATCCTGATAAGTGCACGTGTAATCCATGGCACGTGAACCTAGAATAAAACAAGTATGATAAACATTTACTAAAAATGAATGTGTTCATGGGAAAAATTTTAATCTAATTGTAAATGATAGAATAAATTATTGTAACATTTTGAACACCCGTTACATGAACCATGACTCTTTACGAATAGATCACTGGGTAGAAAATTATTTTATATTCCACAAGGACCGGCTATTGTCCCCAGCAGGTATACGTTTACCTGCTGGGGACTATGCGCCCAGCCTGAACAAAGAAGCCAAGCGTTGCGCGACATGAGAATTCCGGTTCCCAAAGCCAGATATGCAACAATCTGCAGAATTTTTTTTATAAATTCTAATCTTAATAACATTATCAATAGGCTACAATGTTCAAAAGTCTGGGATCTCCTGGGATCACAACTATTTTTATACTTCTTTTGGAAAAATAAATTTACAAGCTTGCTTAAAATGCATACATTGAACACTCTTTTATACACACAATATTTCAAATTTCAAAAAACTATTTGACATGATAATATTCTACATACCTTCAAGATTATCTCCCATTTTACCGATTTGAAATTGGTAGCGTGGAACAAAATATATTTCACTTTGCGCGAATCGAAAATTTCAGCGTACAAAATCGCTACGTTCTTCACTCTCGAACGGTCGAGTTCAGACTGTCGTAAGTCGAGTACCGCGAAGGGTAGGGACCGGTCCTTTTACAATAGGGCGTACAAATACCTGGTCTTTGAAATGACATACATAGAAATACGAAATAAGAACACTCAATTTTTGGGTTTTGCCGATTTTTCTGTGATTCTGCCCACAGTGCGCCAGTACGATCATACATTCTTCGCTGCACCACTTGCGCACGGTTTCGAGGCCTCAGAGCTCAGCAGTTGATGGGGCAACTTCCCTCGCCACGAGTCACACCTTCACGTGCCTTCCTTCATTCTGGCTTGGATTATGCTGGACCCTTCACGGTTAAGACTTGGCGAGGAAGAGCAGCAAAAACATACAAGGGTTATCTCGCAGTTTTTGTCTGTTCTTCTACTTTAGCGGTGCACCTCAAATTGGTAACGGACTACACTTCAGAAGCCTTCATCGCAGCGTTTCGGCGGTTCTCTGGTCGACGGGGCATTTGTCACACGCTGTATAGTGACTGTGGAACGAACTTCAGCGGTGCAGATGCCACTCTTCAAGCTCTCTTCAAGGCTGGCTCAACGGAAATGAATCACACCATCTCCGCATTAACCAGCCTTGGTACAAAGTGGTCCTTTAATCCCCCGGCAGCCCCTCACATGGGTGGAAAATGGGAGGCTGCCGTGAAATCGGCAAAGTATTATCTTCGGCGGGTCATCGGTGAGACCGCACTTACGTGTGAAGAATTTACGACTCTTCTCACGCAAGTCGAGGCAGTGCTTAATTCAAGGCCGCTTCGTGCGCTCTCGGACGACCCGGAGGATTTGTCATCCTTAACTCCGGGTCACTTTATCGTCGGTGGAGCACTTATCACAGTGCCTGAGCCATCTCTGACCTCAACGGCGGAATCTCGGTTGTCTCGGTGGCAACTTCTTCAAGCACGGCTTCAGCACTTCTGGCAGAGATGGTCAAGAGAGTACCTTCATCAAAGTCTCTCTACTTCAAAGTGGCATCATCCGTCGAATGAGATACGAGTGGGGTCACTCGTTCTCATAACAGACGAAAGACTTCCTCCGACGCGGTGGCCACTCGCGCGGATCCTCGAACTTCACCCTGGCGAAGACGGCCTCACTCGAGTCGTCACACTTCGAACGGCAACTTCCACCTTCAAGCGGCCGATCGCAAAATTATGCATTCTGCCAACGGACTCTTCGTCAACGGAGTTTGCCGAAGGCGGGGAGTGTGTTCAGAAAAGCGTGTAGTCGACAGAGCTCCCGCGAGAGACCCTCAGTGAACGGTCAAGCTCTCGCTGGACTCTGCGTTACCCGTGACTCGCGCGACTCTATCCGCTCCCAACGGCGGCTCTTTCTCGGCGATCGATCATCGCCTCGTCACTTTGTTTTGGCACGCCCTTCGATTCACATCGATTATCGGCCATCTTTCAATTTCTCGGTTTTTTTCTGTACTTCCTCGAGCTCTTAGACGATTTACGACCGGCCAAGAGCGCAACCGGTTGGCTTCACGCGGTCACTTCACGGAACCCATTTACTTCGATTCGGTGCAGTTCTCTTCGAGAATTTGCGCGCGATTATTATTCACGCGACACATGGCGTCGTCCGCGACGTCCGCCATCTTTTGGCCTCTCTTCGATCGCGCATAGTCATCGCCGAGGCGAGACTCTTGAACGTTTTTGGAACATTGATTACATAATTTTGAACGTTAAACCTATTGTGTTAATAAATAACGAAATATTGTGTGTACGTGAGTGAGTTTTTTCATCGCCCGCAACGAACTTCCAGCCACTTCGTTCTCTTCAACCTTTCACCTTTTTCGCCCAATTTCCCAACCAGTCAATTCAGGCATGTTTCCGAATAGGGGCAATTCGATTATTTTTCCGAAGCGTCCCTCGTCTGGTATTTTATCCGTTATCACCAGGGTTGCCACCTTTTGGGAAAAAAAAGTCGGGACAATCGGTCGACCATCGGAGACGAACGGAGTTCGGTCCGATTTGAACTATCAGATTTGGAGGAAAAAAAAGAACCGTTTTTTGTTTTTATGTGTATTTATTTTTGCTTATTTTTCCACGCGTATTTCTTATTGCTACGGGCGGCTTTCATTAATTCGCCGTCATTCTTATATTTATTTATGAACTCCGTACAAGACATGTCCATGTTGAGAGAAATTTGAAATTCTGCTTCTATTAAATCTACAGAACAACGATTTCTAACATTGGACCATTTCATTGTCATTAATGAAAATACATGCTCGATATGAGCTTTTGACGGAGGTATGCTCGAAGCGCGAGGTACAAGACAAAATAACGCATTTAACTTCTGCTCCTTTGCGGCTTTAAATATTTGTACCCATTTTTTATTAACGCTTTGATTTTGATCGAGCTGTGTTAGTATATTTATCAATACACTGTAGTCTTCGAATAGCTCATCGGTTGAAAATGCTTCTTCCGAATCAAATCCCAAAATAGAAGCCGCATCACATAGTTCTGTGAAATTTATATCTCCATTAAGAGACAATGGTTCCAATTTTTTCAGTGGATTCGATTCATCAAAAACAAAGTGGCTTTGAAGATAGACCAGTGCATTTTGGTAAAATTGTTTGAAATCTGAAACAGATTCTTGATAAACTATTTTCTCTGCGCGGTTTCGGGCGATATGCAAATGTGATCCAAGGAAATTTTCGTTAATTCCTGTTTTTAGACCTGCCACGTTTGCCAAAATTTTGTATAGTTCGGTCGAAGTAGTTGACATATTTTGTAACATCAAGCTTGCCTTCTCAAACACTGTGCAAATATTGGCACAAAAATGTAAATACAAAGACGTTTTACTAAACATATACGATTCCGTGTCACTTTCATCATCGTTTCTTGTAATACAAAGCAATGTCTTTATGACCTTAGGGCACTCATTACCTGAGGATATGAAATAAGATATAATTGCTGGGTAAACCTTAAAAATCTTTTGTATTGCGATGCCCAATGAAAGCCACCTTGTTGTTACGTGTTTGTTAAGCTCAGTCCACTCCAGTTCCGCAAGGGCTACAAATTCCTTTAAATTCTCTCTTCTTAACGCAGAACATGAGAAGTGGCTATAAATTTTTAATATGACCGTTTCCACATCGATGTCTAGTTTGTTCATAGCGTGCTTGAATGTATTATTTAAAACGTGAGCTAGGCATCCGGCTTTAATTATATTTGGATTTTTATTCTTTAGCAGGGTGAACGCAAATCTATTTTTTCCAAAATTGGCGTTAATATTATCTGCACTAAATGCCGAAACACATGCAATATCCAAATCAAATTTTAAAAGCGTGTTTAAAATAGCATCGCTATAGCATCAGCCGTTTCGAATGGACACTCAAAAAAATCTAATAATTTTGTCTGACATCCGTCTTCACGGGAAAAAAATTGTATGCAAATAGGATACATTTTTCTATTTCCTTTATTCGACGTATCCGTAGCAACACTGAAATAAACTTTAGGAGATTCGTTGCCAGAAGTTTTCAGAGCTGTGACGGCAATTTCTTCAGCTTTAGGGCCGAGTACATCTGTGACTAAACTTTCGGATTTAGTTTTGCCGCAGGAATTTTTTTTTGCAATAGCCGAATCGGGTAATATTTGAGGAAGCAATTTCATACCGCAGTCTGTGGACGAATATGACATATGATGTTTAACACAATGATGTGTTTTTGCTAATTCAGCAAGGGTTATCATATTACTTTTTGCTGAATTACATTTTGGAAAAAATCTTGTCATTAAGTTCGATTTGGTAGTCGACAGCTGTTTATATAATAATTTTGTCTGACATCCGTCTTCACGGGAAAAAAATTGTATGCAAATAGGATACATTTTTCTATTTCCTTTATTCGACGTATCCGTAGCAACACTGAAATAAACTTTAGGAGATTCGTTGCCAGAAGTTTTCAGAGCTGTGACGGTGTTACGTCAGGAGAAGGTGGGTTTTCTTTTTTTTATAATTGACTTTCAATTTATTTAAAGTTATTCTAAGAAATGGTGTCGCGGCTCGCTCCCGTTTGGGAGAGATCAAGAAAAATGCACAGACATTAAATACAACAAATCAACAGAATTTATTTATAATCAAAAAGAAATAGGCAAAACAAAAAAAATGTAGTGAATACAAAATAACTTACGGCGGCGCAATGACTCCTCGGTACTGAATTCTCTCTCTCTCTCTCTTTGAAGATGTTAACTCTTATTTTCCAAGGATATATTCCTATCCTTTTCTTTTCTCGAACTTGGACGTGTATTTTGCACTGAATCTATTTAATTTCGACACCCGTGAAGCGCGGTCGTGCTTCGTATAAATTTCGGAGAGAACTGCCCAAGGAGTGCATTGTGCTTTGCTTAAATAAACTAGAAAAGGAGGTTGTAACCTCCGGACTTGGGCGGAAAATTCGGGGACCAATCGTATGGCCCTTTTTTTCCCGAATTTTCCCTCGAAGTTCCCGGTTCCTGATGCTTCAGAGTTTTCCCCCTCTCTTCCGCATAGGGACTTTCTTAACGCAAATTTCTTTGTTGGGGGTGTGGGCGGAATTTTCCGTCCCCCCCCGAATTGTTTCGGGACGCCCAACTCCCTCCACAATTTTATAATTTTTATTTTGTCAATTATTTATTAAGTTTTATTCAATTTATTTATTTTGTAAACTTATTAATATTCTTATTAATAACTTATTAATTATTTATGAAATTATTCTTTTTGTGTTTTATTGTTTTTTATCTAATTTCTATTTGTGTTTTTATTTATTGAATATTTTATATTATTCTAACGTACGTGTTTTTCCTATGTTTTATCTCTTCAATTTGTAGATATGTTTTTACTATTTATTTTACATTTTCGTCTTTTGAATGATTTATAGATATTTATTTCTATTGTTATACTTTTCTAAATTATTTCACATTATTTATTATATTTATCATCTCGTGTCTATCATATAATTTTCGTACCGTTTTCGTGTGGGTTTTAAAATTTATTCCTCACTATTTTATTTAAAACTATTTCCTACTGTTTATTTATCTTTTCTGTATTTCATTAGTTTCCGCTTATTTCTTGTTGTTGTGAAAAATATTTTTAAGATATTAAAAGACGTGGCAACGTTGCGATGCAAAATATTTATTGTCGGCATGCCTCAATATTGGGTTTTTCCTTATTTTTGTCTGTTCCATGCGTCGGTAATCGCTATCCTCCCTAATGGCTTTATTGCTCTCCAACGGTCCCTTAGATCTTGGGCCTTTTCGCTTTGGAGTTTTCCCATTTTTTTCTGTGTAACTGTTGTAGGTCCTTTCAGGGATATGTATTTTAATGCTTAAGAAAAAGGACAGAATTCTTGAATATTGATTTAAAAGATATGGGCGAACGTCTCGAATATTCCATCTCGGAATATTCGACGGACGTCACACCCCCGCAGTTAGACGGAAGTACGAGTGATAGTTATGAACGAGGACGACGTAATTGTTAATCCGATGTCGATCGCTGCTTCCTGATGTCCACGTTGGTTGATGTGGCCAAGTCCAATTTCTCTTTCCTCATACAAAATTGTCCCGTTGTTTATGGTCTTCTATGATTTCGTTGGTTTCGTTTAATTTTGGATAAAGCGAGTCTTGTTCTTTTTCTTGGAGTCTTGATTTCTCTTCTGCGGCTTCAGGATCTTCCTCGGTCTTCTTATCATTATTAATCCTTGCTAAATGTAGCAGAAGATTCGTCATAGAGTCCCAAATAGCTCCCAACAGGTATATGGACCATCCATAGACTGAGTGGAGTGTATACCCGTGAATGACTGTATCGATGACCGTCTTGCAGAGTCTGACCATCATGAAGATTCCTATTACACCGGCGCTGATTGTGCCGAGTTTTATAAAGCGTCCCCAGGTCTTCTCCCAGGCACTTTCAGCCAATTTGTTGAGCGAATTTTCATCGAACAAATTGTATATCGACGATGAGCCATTTGGTTTCCCTTTTCCTGAGATTTTGTGCGCGATTTCGTTCAACACCGCGGTATTCTCCATCGGGAACATGATACGATCCCGCATTTTATCCAGATCCTCTTCCGTATAGATGCCACTCCTTGCCAGGTGCTCCGGACTGTTGTAGACCCATGTTTCCTTTGAGTTTGGTTTGACATTCATCGGAGGTAGGGCTTCAACCGGACGCGGAGTTAGTTTGTACCACATATTACCCAGGCGGTAGTACTGCATCAGCGGAGGGTTACACGGATGTTCTGTTGCTTGGTCCACGATGATGTGCGTTCGTGGTGTTAGAAACACTTCTTCTTCTCCTCGCAGAATTGGAAGCCTGTTGTAGCATTTATCCACTTGTCTAATCTTGACCTCTATCGGTACACATTGTATGAGGTGTATGACTTCTCCTGCCAACACCGCCATATAACCCGGACTTCTCATGAAACGGTATGCGAATTCATCTGGCATTATTGAAGCAATTGACAATCCATTGCGTAAGATTTCGCGATCCAAATTACAACGATGATGCAGAATATCTTTATATAATCCTTCTAATTCTTTCCTAATAAATCTCTCTACATATACAAATTTTGTGTTTATATACAAGAATAAATCCATATTATTAATGTTTAATTTGACTGCATTGCTTTTTCTTATAACATCTTCATCTGCGGATTCTACTATAAATAGTTTCGGATGTTCAGTTGTTATTAACCTTAGTCCGCAGGTCTCTTCTATCCCCTGTTTTGTCAATGTAAAACTGGTGGTTTTCAACGTTACTGTGTATAGAATTTCATTTTTTGATATTATTTTCGTAGCCATTCCTCTATATAATAGAGAGAATGAATTTGCATGGCACCAGTTATTCTTAGGCAGTATTTTCCAAAAGCTATGTCCACCTTCTGGATCAGTACAATGACCTGCCGTCAAGGGATAAGAGAGGCCTGATGGCAAATAAATTTTGTTATCGTCTATTTTAACTCGTGTAGTCGATGATCTTAATGATATCCGAGCTGTACCCATCACCACTACCGAATTCCAGGTACCAAAAGGGTCTGAATATTGGGTTCCAGAGCAGGTTCCCGAATTCGTTACACTTCCGGCAAGCGTAATGCTTCTTGTTGTAGTGGTATTAGGTTCAAGTCCGTCTATTATGGTATCACCAATACGTATCGTTCCATGATTGTGGGCCGTTTCGCATGCTTCACGCGATATGGTGTGTATATACTCCATATAAGCATTGTCAACCAGTGAGACATGGGAGAACATGCCGCACTGGTGCACTATTCGACTAATTTCGACTTTACATTGAATTAAATCTGTTTCGGTGTATTCATTCGTCTGCAATACGAAAACGTTTGTTATTGCAGTTTCGATTTTTTTTATCTCTATTTCGCACTCGTCAATATCCAGTAATGATATTGTCGTAAGGTTCAATGAGTTGGTTCCACAGTCGTATCCTATCATAGCTGACCCAGCTTTCCATATGACTGCCAGTATTAGTAGTTTAACAAGAATCATTTCCTGTAATTGAAACAAAGTGAAAAGTGAATAATTTCCTATTTGTTCAGCTTATTTACCAATATAATCTGAATCAGAATCTTCAGAGATATTTTTCTTAATTGTCCTTTTTGTATTATTTTTCTTTTCTTTTTCAATATCCGTAATTTTTGTCATTTTGAGTCGGTTTGAGTGAACGATTTTCGGCTTATTTTTAAATAAAATTTTGACGTTCCCGTTTTCGAAAGTTTCCAGCACCTTGAATGGACCTTCGTATTGATTTCCCAATTTCCCTGGTTTCGATCCACATAGTAAAAATACATTGTCCCCTTCTTTAAACGTCACAGGGTTTATTTTTTTATCATAATAATATTTTGATTTATTTTTTGATGCTACTAGATTTTCATACGCTAGTTTCCTTGTTTTTGTTAATTGCTCTACTAGGTTTCTTACGTAATTGTCATAAGTCGGTAATTTGTCTAATTCATGGACCGGTTCTGCTGATGGAAGCCGTGCTGTTCGACCGAACACTAGTTCATGTGGTGTGAATTTTGTACCCTCGTGAACACAAGTGTTATATGATAATATAGCCAAATCAATCCATTGGTCCCATTCACTATCGTTATCAGCGTACTGTTTTAGGTATTCACCCAGCATGTGATGTGATCTCTCTAACGATCCATTCGACTGTGGGTGGAAAGCAGTGGTTTGGATTTTCTTGATTCTAAATCTTTTATTTATTTTTTTCATGAAAGTACTCAAAAAATTTCGACCTTGATCTGTTAAGCATACTTTTGGGGATCCAAAAATACAAATAAAACGTTTGATAAAAGCGTCTGCAATTGTTTCAGCTGTTTGATTTTCCAACGGTATTGCTACTGAATATTTCGATAATTGGTCCTGTATTGTCAAAATGTATTGTTTATTATCCGATGTCTTTGGTAAAGGGCCTACTATATCCATTGCTACCTTGTCGAAAACTGTACTCGGCGTATCCGTAATAATCATCGGTTGCTTTGTTTTGATCCTGACTAATTTCTTTAATTGACATTCAGCACACTGCTGAATTCTGCATTGAATGTCATACTTCATGTTTTCCCAATAATAATTTTGTTTAATTCTCTTGTACGTTTTAGAGACCCCTTTATGTCCCCCAATAGGAGTGTAGTGCATTTCATAGAAAATTTTATTCCGTTCTTCCGGTGCAACGTATTTAATTGTTCCGAGGCATATGATTATTTTTATTTTTTCATTTTTGAATATTTCATCAATCAAAATTAATATGTCTTTCCATGGTATGTTATCTACGTATTCTGAGTATGCGAGTGAGATAGTCTTTATATTTTCCTTATTCAAAATTTCTTTTAAATAATTTAAGCTTTCTGTAAAGTACTTTTTTATTCTGAGGTTTGATTCCCCTTTTTCTCCTTTTACAATCGATGCAAAATGATAGTTTTTTCCGACTCTATGCTTGAATACTCCGCCTAAGCTAGTAGCTTTTATGGCCGGTAATTTATTGAACGTTTTGAATTTCTTACTTCCCTCATCAAGCGGTTCCCCATCCTCTGAAAGAAAGTACAGGATATTGTCTTTTCTATAAGTAATTAACTCTTTCGTCATTATTATGTTTGATTCTTGCTTGCTAGTTTTATCCTTCTCTGTTTCTGACTTTTCAGATTCTGTATCTGACTCATCGCTGTTTGCAATTTCACTATTAGTGGCTGAATCATTAATTTTCTCAATTAAAGGGTCTTCAGAGTTTGGATCATTCACATTACGTGGTATTTTTAATATCCTTTCATCATTAGTCCCTTTTTTAGCGACAGTCTTACCGGAGCTTAATGCTCGTTTTGGTGATCTGCCTCTTCTCTTTTTCTCTTGTAAATTTGTACTTGATTTTCCTTTTTGTTTTTCAACTTGATTTGTTTTTTTTATTTCATTTACTTCTTTACGATTTGAACTTTTATTTATTCCCTTATTTTCGTTTTCCCTGATTTTATTATCATTCAAAATGTCAACAATTTCTTGCAACTCAGGATCATGATATTCTTCAATTTTGTTCTTTTGCGCTCGAGTAACTACACTTGCCAATTCTACCGGATTGCGCGATAACGCGTCCGCGTTTAAGTTGATTTTTCCTGGTTTGTATATTACGTCATAGTCATATTCGGCAAGTTTTAACCTCCATTTTAAAATTCGAGCATTTGCCTCTTTTGCCGTTCTAAACCAAACCAAAGGTTTATGGTCAGTTACTATTGTGAATTTTCGCCCGTAAATATAGGGTCTAAAATTCTTTACCCCCTGTACAATAGCAAGAGCCTCTTTTTCATACGTATCGTACCTAATCTCTGCCCCTCTCAATACTCTTGAGAAATATGCGATCGGTTTATCTCTACCTATTTCCCCTTGTGATAAGACTGCTCCTATCGCTATTCCTGACGCATCTGTTGTTATTATGAAGGGTTTTGAGAAATCAGGGTACTGTAGTATTGGCGCAGTGCATAATGTTTCTTTAAGTGTCTCGAAAGCGTTTTGTGCTTCTTGAGACCATTCGAACTTGACATCGTTTTCAAGGAGCGTAGTCAAAGGTTTTGCTATTTTTGAAAAATTTTTTATAAATCGTCTGTAATACCCCGTTAGACCAAGAAAAGAACGAACATTTTTTTGCTTTTTAGGAAGAGGAAATTCGCGTACAGCCTTCAATTTTTCTGGATCTGGTTTCAGCCCTTCCTTACTGATAATATGTCCTAAATAATTAACTTCTGGTCGTAGTAGCTCGCACTTATCTGGCTGCAATTGTAAGTTTGCTTTTCTTAATCGTTTCATTAATTCGTCTATTTTTTGTTCGTGGTCTTTAAGGTCTTTTGCGAATATTATTATGTCGTCCAAATATACGAACATTGATGTTCCTTGTAAACCCGATAATACAGTATTTATTAATCTTTGAAACGTTGCCGGGGCATTTTTCAACCCAAAGGGCATTCGGTTGAATTCCCAATGACCTCCCGGTGTCGAAAATGCCGTTTTAGCACTGTCTTTTGGGTCCATCTCAATTTGATGGTACCCGCTTGCCAAATCGAACACTGAAAAGTACATTGAACCTCCCAGTTGATCAAGGATATCCGTTATGTTTGGGAGGGGGTACGCGTCGGTAATGGTTTTTTCGTTTAGCTGCCTGAAATCAATAACTACTCGCCACCTCTTGTTACCCTGCGAATCCGCTTTTTTCGGTACTACCCAAACAGGGCTGTTGTATGGTGACTCAGAATTTTTTATTATTCCTGTTCTATGCAGTTCTTCTATTTGTTTATCTACTTCCGCTTTTGTTGAGTGTGGCAGTCTATACTGCTTTGACGATATCGGAATATCTGACGTAACCGGGATTTTGTGCTTGTAAACTTTAGTCGAACTCAAAGGTTCTCCCGGAATGTGGAATCTATCCGCGTATTTCGATATTATTTCTTCTACATGATTTTTCTCTTTTGTGTCTAAGTGATTTAAACGTAATAATTCTTTAACTTTTTCGAACCGGTTTTTACATTCTACATTATTCATGTAGGCAACAATTTTTTGTATGACTTTTGAGTTACTCGAGTTTTCTTTTAGTTTAATATCTCGAATATTTCCTTGATTACCGGTTTCTATTATTTTTTCGCATTCCTGAATTTTTAACGTCGGTACCTTTATTCTAATTTCCGATTCGTTACTGTTATATATTTGCATATATGCACGCCCTTTAAAGTTTCGTACCAAGCATTCTCCCGCGTAAACTCCTTCTCCAATATTTAAACGAGGAATATAGCCTTCCTTAATTTTTTTATTAGAGACTTTTATATAGAATGAAGCTTCACTGCGGCCTGGTATTTTTATTATTTCTTCATCATCATCTTCTTTCTTTTCGAATGAGTATTCTCTTCCGTTTATTTTAAGGCATTTATTTTCGTAGTCAATTTTTGCTCCCGTGTTTTTAAAAAAGTTTGAGCCCAGTAACCCTGCATGAGGTATTGGTACACTATCCGGTATTACGTGAAATTTTGTTATTCTTCCCAAAATGTTCAATTCTATCTTCCCCATTGTAAATACCGGAATGTCCGAGATTCCGTGCAATTCAATTATTTCCGAATTATCAATTTTATCATTGAGAACTTGTTTCTTTTTTATCAAATTTGGCGATGCCCCTGAATCAAGCATTAATATTAAGTTCGTGCCGTTTCTCCCATTTTTTGTTTTAATGAAGGGTATATCGTTATTTTTCCTGAGGTTAATCGCGATTACTCGGAGTCGTCGGTCAGCTCCGTTTCTTGAACTGTTCTCACCGGACGCTGATTGTATGAATCTCGCCCCGCATCCGATGGGAAAGATCCTTTCCGGTTTTCCGAATTCTGGTACGCGCGTTTTCGACAATCTTTGATCAAATGTCCTTCTTTTTTGCAATAATGACAAGTAACCTTTCTTTCTAAATTTTTATCGCTAGTTTTTCTTCGACATTCGTCTGCCGTGTGGCCGGAATAATTACATATTTGGCACTTTTTTTCGTTGTTCCGATTTTCGTTTTTTAAATAAAAACAGGTTTTCGCGGTATGGTTTGTTTTATTGCAAATTTGACAGACTTCCCTTTTATCCCTAGTATTATCCGGTCTATTGAAACAAATTTTTGCTGTATGACCTCGCTTATTACAAATCTGACATGTTATATCGCTGTAATTTTTGAAATTGTTACTTCTTTCGCTAACTGGTTTGTTTTGTTCGCGGTTTTGAATTCTTTGTTCCGAATTTTTCTTACTCCCGTAAAAATTTTTATTTTGTTCTTGTTTTCCCTTAATAAACGTTACCGGTTTATGTTCATTCGATTTATTCTCTGTTTTTTGCGTTTCCGTATTTTTCCGTTTTCCCTCGCGTAATTCGCGTCTTGCGGTTAATAACCGCTCTATCTCGATAGCTTTATCATATGCCTCCTGCATTGTCTCACATTTTGGCATGCGTTGATCTAAATCTGGCAAAAGTCCTTGCAAAAAACATCTCCTTATATTTTCGTCTATTTTATTCTTGTACGTCTTTAACTCTGTACTTGTATTCTCTGGGGAGTCTACCTTGAATAACTCAGTTAATTCCTGACCCTTTTTCCTCAATCTATTTGCAAATTTTACTACAGATTCGCTGTCTCTTTGAAACATCGAACCTAATTCCGCTTGAAGTTGCCATTCTGTTTTCGTGGGCGTATAAATTTTTTTCAAAGATTTAATTAATTCGGCAATTTTTTTAAACGTTTTACCATTCAATGACTCTTGGACCGCTGAGCTTAAGCATTTCTTTTGTATTAATTTTGTCAAATTTTCTTCTGCAAGTTCAGGTAGCATTTCCTTTGCCGCCTCGCAATTTTTTGTGAAATCGAATAAATCTTCTGACTCTCCCTCGAATAACGGAATAAATGAAATAGCATCTTTAAGTGAAATAAGCTGATTAGTGCTCAGTGACTCAGCCATATTTCTATTAATTTGATTCGAATTTGTTAAACTTGAGTCAAGAATTTCTGAATTATTTTTTATTTCGCCAATTATTGTATTATCACAGTCGTCATCTGATTCACCGCTAAATCCACCGATTATTGTATTATCACCGTCATCATCTGATTCACCGCTAAATTCACCGATTATTGTATTATTTAATTGACTGTTAATTCCACTCTTCAAATTTTTGGTTGTAGGATCAAATTGCGTTAAATCGTTAAAACTGGAATCTATTGTATTATCAATTTCCTTTTGAATTCGTTTCGGTTTTTCGTACGGACCTAGCAATTCACCGTCTTTACTTCGTAATTTTCGTATATTTTTATCATTCGACGTGGATGGTTCTTCCCCCGACATTTGCATGCATATTCACTTAAAATTCTTGCGCATTTTCTTGATTCATTATCGCGACGGACGAGCCCCCAATTGTTACGTCAGGAGAAGGTGGGTTTTCTTTTTTTTATAATTGACTTTCAATTTATTTAAAGTTATTCTAAGAAATGGTGTCGCGGCTCGCTCCCGTTTGGGAGAGATCAAGAAAAATGCACAGACATTAAATACAACAAATCAACAGAATTTATTTATAATCAAAAAGAAATAGGCAAAACAAAAAAAATGTAGTGAATACAAAATAACTTACGGCGGCGCAATGACTCCTCGGTACTGAATTCTCTCTCTCTCTCTCTTTGAAGATGTTAACTCTTATTTTCCAAGGATATATTCCTATCCTTTTCTTTTCTCGAACTTGGACGTGTATTTTGCACTGAATCTATTTAATTTCGACACCCGTGAAGCGCGGTCGTGCTTCGTATAAATTTCGGAGAGAACTGCCCAAGGAGTGCATTGTGCTTTGCTTAAATAAACTAGAAAAGGAGGTTGTAACCTCCGGACTTGGGCGGAAAATTCGGGGACCAATCGTATGGCCCTTTTTTTCCCGAATTTTCCCTCGAAGTTCCCGGTTCCTGATGCTTCAGAGTTTTCCCCCTCTCTTCCGCATAGGGACTTTCTTAACGCAAATTTCTTTGTTGGGGGTGTGGGCGGAATTTTCCGTCCCCCCCCGAATTGTTTCGGGACGCCCAACTCCCTCCACAATTTTATAATTTTTATTTTGTCAATTATTTATTAAGTTTTATTCAATTTATTTATTTTGTAAACTTATTAATATTCTTATTAATAACTTATTAATTATTTATGAAATTATTCTTTTTGTGTTTTATTGTTTTTTATCTAATTTCTATTTGTGTTTTTATTTATTGAATATTTTATATTATTCTAACGTACGTGTTTTTCCTATGTTTTATCTCTTCAATTTGTAGATATGTTTTTACTATTTATTTTACATTTTCGTCTTTTGAATGATTTATAGATATTTATTTCTATTGTTATACTTTTCTAAATTATTTCACATTATTTATTATATTTATCATCTCGTGTCTATCATATAATTTTCGTACCGTTTTCGTGTGGGTTTTAAAATTTATTCCTCACTATTTTATTTAAAACTATTTCCTACTGTTTATTTATCTTTTCTGTATTTCATTAGTTTCCGCTTATTTCTTGTTGTTGTGAAAAATATTTTTAAGATATTAAAAGACGTGGCAACGTTGCGATGCAAAATATTTATTGTCGGCATGCCTCAATATTGGGTTTTTCCTTATTTTTGTCTGTTCCATGCGTCGGTAATCGCTATCCTCCCTAATGGCTTTATTGCTCTCCAACGGTCCCTTAGATCTTGGGCCTTTTCGCTTTGGAGTTTTCCCATTTTTTTCTGTGTAACTGTTGTAGGTCCTTTCAGGGATATGTATTTTAATGCTTAAGAAAAAGGACAGAATTCTTGAATATTGATTTAAAAGATATGGGCGAACGTCTCGAATATTCCATCTCGGAATATTCGACGGACGTCACAACGGCAATTTCTTCAGCTTTAGGGCCGAGTACATCTGTGACTAAACTTTTGGATTTAGTTTTGCCGCAGGAATTTTTTTTTGCAATAGCCGAATCGGGTAATATTTGAGGAAGCAATTTCATACCGCAGTCTGTGGACGAATATGACATATGATGTTTAACACAATGATGTGTTTTTGCTAATTCAGCAAGGGTTATCATATTACTTTTTGCTGAATTACATTTTGAAAAAAATCTTGTCATTAAGTTCGATTTGGTAGTCGACAGCTGTTTATATAATAATTTTGTCTGACATCCGTCTTCACGGGAAAAAAATTGTATGCAAATAGGATACATTTTTCTATTTCCTTTATTCGACGTATCCGTAGCAACACTGAAATAAACTTTAGGAGATTCGTTGCCAGAAGTTTTCAGAGCTGTGACGGCAATTTCTTCAGCTTTAGGGCCGAGTACATCTGTGACTAAACTTTCGGATTTAGTTTTGCCGCAGGAATTTTTTTTTGCAATAGCCGAATCGGGTAATATTTGAGGAAGCAATTTCATACCGCAGTCTGTGGACGAATATGACATATGATGTTTAACACAATGATGTGTTTTTGCTAATTCAGCAAGGGTTATCATATTACTTTTTGCTGAATTACATTTTGAAAAAAATCTTGTCATTAAGTTCGATTTGGTAGTCGACAGCTGATTCTTTTTATATTCCTGGTTATTTGCATGATTTTTAACGTCACTTAATCTACCGTGAGAAATGGAAAAATCTTTATTGCAGATTGTGCATCGTGCTTGAAAAACTGAACTGCTTTTGGCTACCCAGGAATAACTTTGTAACCATTCACCACGAAATTTACATAGCCGCTTCGCCTTTTTTTGGGAGGAGTCTGTGTCTGTGATATTTTCTTATCTTCCCCATCGTCTTGGTTATTATTATCGTCGTCACTTTCAGTCTCACTCATTTTGGCAAGCGCCGAGAGACCGCGAGTGGCCAGACATCATACACAAGACACAACACAATAGAATTAGAATGTGCATTGCTTAGATTATTTATAAACACTTGCCGCTTGACTTCACACTTTGATAGATTGAATGAAATAGTACGTGTAGTCGGTGTAGTGTGTACTTTCGAGAAACTCACAAAAATTTTTTTAATCAAGCAGCATGAACAGAATCGTCAATCGAATTCAAACTTCGTAAATTACATACGCACAACTGGCACAACGCACTACCCAGTAACGCAGGTATTGTTTTCTACTCTCGGCCAAGGTCTCCGCACGGCCCACGGACGACTTGATACGACTGACCCAGACGCCCAGACCCCAGCGCCACCTAGCAGCGCCACCACCCCGCGCGCACCGGCGCAGGGCGCAGGGCAGTGGCACCACCTAGTGGCGCGCGCGGGGCGGCGGGTGACCAGCCGTGACGGCTGTGACGAATTGAGCGATCGTCGCGTCGCCTGTTGTCAAAAACGAGGACAAAGTTGATAGGCCGTCGGGACGCGGGACAATATCATCAAAACCGGGACTGTCCCGGGAAAAACGGGACGGGTGGCAACCCTGGTTATCACAAAGAGACCAAAATTCATATCAAGGTTTTTTCTTATTTCTTCCCAAATTTTCTTTCTTCTTTCATACAAACATTTTTCATTTTATTTTTGTTTATCTTCATGTTCTTTAAATGTCAATATCGCATTTTTGAAATTTGCTCTTGCTTTCAAAATTTTTCCAAGTTCCGGAATCAGATGTTGATTTTTTTCCTTTTTTGACTGGGCATTTCCTACTACGCCTTCAGATTCTGAATCTGGCTCTTTATCCACTTCTCGATGGAGAATTATATCGCCTATCATAATAGAACTGGAATTTTCTTCAGGACTAGAGGTGTGAATTACATTAACGGCTTTTGCTTTTTCCTCAATATCTTTATTCACAAAATTCTTTACCTTTGAGCACGGGATGTGAATTTCAGGATTACTAGATGAATTTTCTGAATTTACTTTTTCCATTTCTGGATATAGTTGGATGGGATTACCACAAATTTCATGATTATCAAAATTCCCATGATCCTCAAATTTCTCAGAACTCGTTTTCTTTTTCGACTGATTGAAGTTTTCGAATTCCTGTTCATAATTTTCTCTTAACTTTTCAACTGAATTTTCTTCTTTTAAACAATTAACCTTTTCAACGACAAGATTATTCTCTTTTTTATTAACAAAACTCTTCAAAACTTGAACAGGATTCTTCTTCTCAACGAAATTTATACCGAGATTTTCGAAACTCTTACTCATAGAATCTTCTTTCTTCATGAAATTCTTTTTCTCGCGTAAATTCTCAAAATTCTCGCTTGTAGGATTTTTACTGACTTCGGATTTCTTTGAATCTTCCTGAAATTTTCCTTTGATTTTATTGCTGATTTTTTGAATTCTGAGTATTTATCTCTAGAGGTGATTTAGGTATGCGGCCGTAGAGAGACAATAGTGAAGGAAAAATCGGCTGCGATTCGGCCAGTGGGTCCAAATGACAGTGGACAATTTTTTTGGTATAACGTTTCGATCCTAATTCGGATCCTCTTCAGATTTATTATTTCTAAAATAACATTCTTTTTTGTCTTATTTTGTATGATATGTTTTACATTATAGGCTTAAATGTCATCTGTCCTGACTGACCTGAATTTGTGCGGGTAATTTTTTTTGGTCATTTAATTAATCTTGGATAATATTCATTATGAATTTATTGTATAAAGACGGGTCATTTTTTTGTGATCCTTGGTGTCTGTGAGAGGGAGGATTTTGATATTTTATTGCTGAGCTTATGTTTTTTTTTTTTTTTTTTTTTTTTTTTTTTTTTTTTTTTTTTTTTGAGACTTTTGAGACTTTTGTGTATGTGTTATTTACCTATGAATTTCATGTTCGATAATTTCCAAGATTCATTTGTGATCAAAATTAACAGTTTTCATTTCATGGCGATTCGAGAGCTAAGTAGCGACTGAGAATTGAGGCGAGTGAGGAGGTATTTATATTAATGGGGTAGTGTGATTGAGTATTGAAAAGTGGGGGTGGTTTTTCATGGTTGGGGAAGTTTGCCGTTAGTGATTTTTCTTGCCGGACTGGTTATGTTAACCGGTTTTGGATCGGGTTTAAATTGATAACTGTTAGATTTGGTAATGAATTTTCAATTGATGGATAGTAATTTGAGGTTTTCCGGTTATTATTTTGAGTATTATTAAATTATTGAATTATATATGCTGCTTAGTTTGTCGATGTCGGTTCTAAAATTGATTGCTTTGGGGTGTGCTTTAATTTGTATCATTTCCAGAATTAATCGCTTTTTGAGCCATTTTTAATTATTTAAAATTTTAACGTCGTCAAATTCAAAATTGTGTTTTAGTTCTATTCCGTGTTTTGCTAACGCTGTATTTATTGTGTTAGTGTGTTTTAGACTATTTTTGTGTTCGTTGATTCTCGTTTTTAAGTATCTTTTTGTTTGTCCTATGTACAATGCATCACAATCATTACAATCGATTTGGTAAACTACGTTTGATTTATCCATGTTATCTATTTTATCTTTTGTGGAACCGGTGATGGAGTGAATGTTGTGTTGGTTGTTAGTGACTAGTGTTATATTGAATTGTCGAAAAAGGCGGACTCAATACTCAATCACACTACCCCATTAATATAAATACCTCCTCACTCGCCTCAATTCTCAGTCGCTACTTAGCTCTTGGATCGCCATGTAATGAAAACTGTTAATTTTGATCACAAATGAATCTTGGAAATTATCGAACATGAAATTCATAGGTAAATAACACATACACAAAAGTCTCAAAAAAAAAAAAAAAAAAAAAACATAAACTAAGCAATAAAATATCAAAATCCTCCCTCTCACAGACACCAAGGATCACAAAAAAATGACCCGTCTTTATACAATAAATTCATAATGAATATTATCCAAGATTCATTAAATGACCAAAAAAAATTACCCGCACAAATTCAGGTCAGTCAGGACAGATAACATTTAAGCCTATAATGTAAAACATATCATACAAAATAAGACAAAAAAGAATGTTATTTTAGAAATAATAAATCTGAAGAGGATCCGAATTAGGATCGAAACGTTATACCAAAAAAATTGTCCACTGTCATTTGGACCCACTGGCCGAATCACAACCGATTTTTCCTTCACTATTTATCTCTAGATCTTGAATTTTCATTTCTTTTTGACATTTTCGGGATTTTTCGGAAAACCTCCCCCCTTTGATTTTATTTACCTTCGAATCAATTTCTCCGTTAGTTACTCTTATCCAAGGAATAGTCCCAACAGCCGTCTCTATGGATGGGTCGGCTTTTCCTTGAACGTCAACGTTCTGTGACACGAGTATTTGCTGCGTTCCCTTATTCTCTCCTTTCGACAAAGAGAGCGGAGCAGGCAACAGGGTTACTACTGGTATCTCGATCTCGATTTTATGATCTCTGTAGTTGGTTATGTAAATCTATGCCTTTCCTCCCTCATTTCGAACTAATCCTTGTTGGATGGTTACACCCTCATCAGTTGTGAGGATCGGCAAATGTCCTTCCTGTACTTCGGCGTTTTTTGTTCGCACGTAAAACAATTTGGTTGTATGGGGTGAAATAAGCATGCTTTCTTTAGTATAGAATGAAATTTTCTTCTCACGAACTTCCAAACAATCGTTCTCATAATCTATTTTAGCAAAATTATCACGGAAATATTCAGATGATAACATTCCTGTTTGTTTCATAGGAAATTCACTAGGAACGATATGAAAAATGGCATCTTTTCCGAGAGTCATAACTTCTACGAATCCTTTCGTGCGAACTACGTTTTCGGTTATTCCTCTTAAGCCCCAAATTAGATCTCGACAAATTGGCGTTTCTGAATATAAACAGTTTTCTTTTGAAATGGTTTTACTCGCTTCTGTATCTAGCATGAATATGATTTTTCCTCAATCCCCTCCTCGGAGTAAGATTGTCGGTGGAATCACATCATCTGCTAGCCTCTCACAGTGGTTCAGAACGGCCTTTTCCCTGGCCAAAAGTCGAAAAGTGAGAATAATAATTTCAAAATTTCCTATTTGAGGTTTCTGGGGTCGCTGATTACGAATTTGATATAAAAATTATAAAATTCAAAATAGCGGACCAAAAATGACGGACATTTTGGAAAAATAATCACTTTATCGGTCCGAAAATTTGCACCGCGAGGTTTTCGGGATCGTTGATTACGAATTTAATATCAAAATTATGAAATTCAAAATGGCGGACCAAAAATGGCGGACATTTTGGAAAAATAATCACGTTATCGGTACAAAAATTTGCGTTATGAGGTTTTTGGGGTCGCTGATTACGAATTTATTATTAGATTAATGACATTTGAAATTCTAAAATGAAGAACAATTTTGTAAAATATGTGAAAGTTTATTTTATCTCACGTACATAATACCATACAATACATATCCCATTAGATTAATGCCATCGAATTAATTAAAAATCAAAATCTGGGTCAGACAGATCTGTCGCACAGGTGTCAATTTCTGTTGAGGGTGAGCTACTATTTATGACATTATCTTCTGATGTTGCCAGTAGAAGTTCTATTACCTCAGAGGCTAATGGTGCACTATTCTTCATTTTCAATTTTTGAAAATTTGTTATGAGTGGGTCAAAGGATGCAAGAAGCCGACGAGATTTAGCAGCTAATATTTTGTGATAACTGGGATAAACTGACGCGTCCCTATTTCCATTGGTTAATTCCCGGACCATATTGTACGTTTCTTTCGTCATTTTACCGCTTATAACCAAGTTCAAAGCAACATCTGCGCTAATTTCTTGACGTACTGGTTTGGAACTTTGTGCGAATGCTAACTGATACCGAGAGGCTCGCGTAGGAAAAGTGGTTGTAATATCCTTGAGCACCTTTGCTGCAGCGTAGGACCCAGAAGCACGAAGATTCATTTCCGTTGCGAATACCAATGCCCTTGGACTTGTTGATTTCCGAAGATCATCAACTTTTCGTCGCTTACTCCGTTCGCTGGATAATGAAAAGTCTAACGAGGGTCTTCCAAATTTGTGGCTTTCATCCGATCCTGATGTATCAGAATTAGGAGTAGGTACATCCCTGTTTTTGAAATCCGCATTCTACAACAAATCGCAATAACATCAGTTTGAAAGTGAAAAAAAAACGTTTAAATGAAAAATTTCAATGATATAAGAAATAGGAAAATAGACAAACCGTAATAGCTACGTCCTGGTCAAGCCATTTTTTATGAGTTGTGTAAAAGCGCTCCAGAGTTCTGTGGCTATCCTGCCATTTTTTATTCATTGTAAATAGAAGATTCCTTAGAATTTTCCTTTCATCAATTGAAATTGCGAAAGGACATCTTTTCGATTCGGTAAAATATTTTTCCAGAAGTTCTATTTGTTTATCAAATTTCGAGCCCTATTCATTATGTAGAGCCAAGAATATTTGTCTGCGCGTACAAATGATTTCTTTGCATGTTTGTCCTGTTAAAATTGAAAAAGTTGTATATATATTGTATATATTGTATATATTGTATATATTGTATATATTGTATATATTATATATGGGTCATTCCACCAATTCTTGACTAAAATTGTGCCGGGGGGTCTGAACTCTGCATAACAAAAATTTTTATTGAAAAGTGCATAACAAAGAGAGCTTTCATGATTTTTTTCAGATTTTTTCGTCGAACCCTTCCGAAGATACAGTAGATCGAAAATTGCAAGATTTGCAATTATTGACTTTAGATATTAAAAATATCAGCCACTTGTAAAATTTCTAAAAATATATTAAATATTGGATTTTATGTAAAAAAAGCTCAGCTTTCTGAAAAAAATATTTTCAATTTCCTCCAGTGTCAGGAAAACCCCGAAAAATGAGGTCAAAAAGTAAAATACGCTTTTTCGACCAATGTATCATTTTTAATATTTTTTAAACTATTTTTTTCGAAAAGTTGAGACTTTTTTCCACCGGAAAGGTATGTTTTGATTGTGGGATTATTTAAAAATAAACCACAGCAAAATAAATTTTAAAGTTTCGTGATGAATTGCCGATCTGTATTGTGCTGCTGTTACGGTCGTCGCACGAACTATCGAATCAAGTTTGAAAATTTCTGTACATAGCATTATATTCAGCTATTATGTAGTGTTCAAAGTGTGAAGTGGGTAAGAAATTAAAATTATTATACAAAAGCGACATAAGAAGGATCAAATCTTTATTATTTATACTCTTCTTGTCACTGTTGACAGAGAAACATTTCTTACAATAGCAGAATCATGATTCTCGGCATCAGGGATAATACAATGCATAAAATGCGTGTTTTTTACAGCCACAGCATTAGCAAATCTTGTCATTAGCTGTGCTGCGCATACTTCGTATTTCTCATTTGACATAGAAGTGAAATCAATATTTTTAAATGACTCACTTGCCCAGTCATACAATGCCAAGGATGATAAAATTTCGTTTCTCGTGCCCATTTGAAGAGATGCCCTTGCAGCGAGACGCTTGATCGTGCCTGCTAATCCATCACATGGTCCTTTTCCATGGGCTGTAGCAAAGAAATGCCATTCAGCCTTTAGTTCAAAGTCATTTACATGGTAGCACAAATTGATTAATGCCAATTCGTCTTCGTCTTCCAACAAATTAATATATTTTTCGAATGAAGCACCACAACAGTTCAAGAACAGAAAAATATGATTTTTGGATGGAGCACCACAACAGTTCAAGAACAAATCGGCATTCATCAATTTGTGCTACCACGTAAATGACTTTGGGCTAAAGGCTGAATGGCATTTCTTTGCTACAGCCCATGGAAAAGGACCATGTGATGGGTTAGCAGACACGATCAAGCGTCTCGCTGCAAGGGCATCTCTTCAAATGGGCACGAAAAACGAAATTTTATCATAATTGGCATTGTATGACTGGGCACGTGAGTCATTTACAAATATTGATTTCACTTTCATTTCAAATGAGGAATACGAAGTACGCGCAGCACAGCTAAAGTCAAGATTTGCTAATGCTGTGGCTGTAAAAAAGACGCAATCTAGGCATTGTATTATCCCTGATGCCGAGAATCATGGTTCTGCTATTGTAAGAAATGTTTCTCTGTCAACAGTGACAAGAAGAGTATAAATAATAAAGATTTGATCCTTCTTATGTCGCTTTTGGATAATAATTTTAATTTCTTACCCACTTCACACTTTGAACATATATATTCACTACATAATAGCTGAATATAATGCTATGTACAGAAATTTTCAAACTTGATTCGATAGTTCGTGCGACGACCGTAACAGCAGCACAATACAGATCGGCAATTCATCACGAAACTTTAAAATTTATTTTGCTGTGGTTTATTTTTAAATAATCCCACAATCGAAACATACCTTTCCCGTGGAAAAAAGTCTCAACTTTTCGAAAAAAATAGTTTAAAAAATATTAAAAATGATACATTGGTCGAAAAAGCGTATTTTACTTTTTGACCTCATTTTTCGGGGTTTTCCTGACACTGGAGGAAATTGAAAATATTTTTTTCAGAAAGCTGAGCTTTTTTTACATAAAATCCAATATTTAATATATTTTTAGAAATTTTACAAGTGGCTGATATTTTTAATATCTAAAGTCAATAATTGCAAATCTTGCAATTTTCGATCTACTGTATCTTTGGAAGGGTTCGACGAAAAAATCTGAAAAAAATCATGAAAGCTCTCTTTGTTATGTACTTTTCAATAAAATTTCTCGTTATGCAGAGTTCAGACCCCCTGGCACAATTTTAGTCAAGAATTGGTGGAATGACCCATATATTGTATATGTTGTATATATTGTATATATATTGTATATGGGTGGAAACGCCAATTATGGACGTCGGATCCGGCCTCACCCCCTTAGACCTTCTCGCAATTTTCGCAATTCGCGAAAACAGAATGCAGAATTTGTTCAGATTTTTTCCCCGCTAACTTTCGCAGTTATTATATGGGGTATTTTAGCTGATTTAACGATTTTTGTTTTATTCATTTTGACTTGCCATCTTCCAACAGAATGCAAAATTTTCCAAAAAATACGTTTTTTGCGTAAAAAAATCTCTGGTTCCAAAAAAAAATATTTTTTTTTGTTTATGCACTTGGAAAGCTCTTAAAATTGGACTGAAAGTCTTAAAAGCTGTTTTTTGGTTGTTGCCCAAATTTCGAAAATTTCTTCAATATTTTTCTCGAAAAGCTGATACAATTTTGTATGACATATGTATTTTTCAAGATGGGATCTCCATAAACATACGAGAAATTGAGGAATAAACGAAAATTGATTTTTTTTTGGCGTATACATATTGTATATGTATATTGTGTATATATATATATTATATATATATATATATTGTATATATATGGTATATATATTGTATATATATGGTATATATATTGTACGTAACGTAAAAATATTATGAGCAAAAACAATATTATTATGTTTTACAAATTGTATTTATTGTTCATGAACAAGGTTTGAAATAATATTTGTAAATATATTTCGATATATTTGTAAAAATGGACGTTACGGTTGGAATTTTATTTCAAATCTTTATTCACAATGCTACGCCATTGCAACAATAATGCTACACCATTGCAATAAATGTACTTATCTCCACAATACCTTAGAAAGAGATGGAAAACATCTACGAAAAACCCTCTATACCTGGGACCTTTCAAGCCTCAGGTATAGAAAGTTGAGTGGAGAATATCGCTATTAGTCACAGTGCGTAACGCGCACGACAGCGTGCACGGTAACACTAAAATCGATATTATTCAAAAACGGCAACGTTGGGGCAGCTAATTCTTGAAAATTTTATTAATAGATAGTTCAACAAACATGTCCCTGTGAATGCCAGCGTTAAAGCGTGTTAAAATTTTTTTGTATCGATACAAATGTATTTTTAAAAAAGCCAAAAAATATGAAAATCACGACTACCTTCAGCATCACATTTCATTAATAACAACAAACATTTTCGAACATTGAAGTACATGAAATTTTTCTACATACCTTTATAATCATTTTCCATTTTAGAAAAATGGAATCGGACACGTTGTTGCAAAGTTATGTATGATTTTCTGGAGCACTGTAAAACTGGTCACTGAAGCGTTGCGCGCGTGTTCCTTCGGGAGGCAACTTACGACTGTCGCAGGAAAGCAGGTATACAATATTGTGACCCCTGCTTATGCGATCTGAATGCCCCAAGCCCCCCTCTACAAGAATCCATTTTAAAAATATCGATTTTTCAACCTTAATTTTTCGACTTTTGGCCAGCGACTCGGGCGTTTTGAACTACCGTGCCTCGTGAGAAAAACATCTTTTATCCTTGGCTGAATTCTTGCGCAATATTCATCATTAGGGTTGGGTGCGTCCCCGTAAAGGCCTCCGCCTGGGCACCCGTTCCCGGCTGGCCCTTCGCATTTTCCTGATTGAAACTTGGGATTGAACAATTTTTAGACACGTGTCCCCATCCTTGACATTTATAACATTGAATCGTGGGCATTTTAACATCATAGGGTCCCTGATTACCTATAAACACTTGCCTTTTAGTATCCGGATTATGCCCTGCTCGACCACAATTATAACACGGATTTTGGAAACATTTTTCCGCGAGATGCCCTCTTTTTCCGCATTTTTGACAAATTGTCAATCCTTGACCATTTGTTATGCCGAATCTAGAATAACATCTATCCGTGGTATGACCAGGCTTCGAACATATTCGGCATATAAACGTGGCCACAGGCTATTTTACGGGACCAACGGACGGGCAGCTTTTGGCTATATGACCCATCAACCCACACAGCTGGCACACGATCGCGAGCTGAGGCACCGCGGCGCCCTGACCCCTTTTACACCGATTTGCACTGTGTCCAGGCTTTCCGCAAAGCTGGCCGCTTACGGAGCCCAAGACTCCTGCATTCACATGTTTACCTGGTTTGTTATTTTTTTCGGGCTCAACAAAATTTATCTCGCCTTTTTTCTCAGATCTTTCGAATACTTTGGATTTGACTGTATTATTTTCCCGTACGCGCTTTATGTCGGCTAACTGTCGTTCGATGGCTTTGGCTTTTATTACCGCGTCGCTAAGAGATCCTTCGACGCGCCGTCTCGATTCTATTTCGGGCAATAAACCGCGAGTCATGACTTTCTCCACATTTCGTCAATTTTTTCTATTTCCTCGTCGGATACTGGACCGTTGGCGGAAAAAGATTGTAATATTTTGTCGGCAAAATAACGGATTCGATCTACATAATCATCTACGCTTTCGTTCAATTTTTGGCACGTGTTTCCTAATTCTGCAATCAATTGGTAAACGTCTCGCGGGGGATCATACGTTTCGCGGAGATAATCAAAATATTCTTTGATAGTTGCAAAAGTTATTTTAGAAATTTTGTTTCAAATTGTGGGAGGTAATTTAATTATGACGAGCTTTAATAATTGACCTTGAAGGTCTTCCACTACCAACGAGGCTGCTACTTCGACACCGGATTCGCGATTCCGAGCGATTCGCGTTTTCCGCCAAAATCAGGGAAAACTTCCATTGCCTCACGTAAAAAGCTCAGCGTTGCTGGAGTTAACACTGCCATGATTGGAGGACCAAATAAATGATTGAGATTTTTTTCAGATTCTACATCGATGAGATTAACGTAAGGAGATTTAATTACGTGTGATTTCGTAGGCGTTCGATAACTATCAGTCGATTGAAAAATATTTAAAAATGGTCTGAAGGTCCGATTTTTCGCAGATTTCGACGATGACGCTACTTTTTCCTTTTCAGATTTAAGAGATGAATTTATTTTTCGTTCAGCGAATTTGGATTGAGATTTTACGTCAATTGAATTTTCGGGTATATCTGAAATTCCCGAAATTTTTTGTGATTCTGCAAGTAATTTCAGTGATTTATTTCCCGTATCTTTAGTTGATTGACTTAGGTGTTTTTCATACGCGTCTTTTTCCTCATGGTCAGTGAGTTCTGAAGAATTATCTTTGAAACCCGATTTTTCATTTGATTCTTGAATTTTTCCTGTAATTTCGGGAAAATTTGCACGTGATAAGTTGGTTGCGTCGTATCTTTTCTGGACTTTCGCTCGTTCGGATAGCTTTTAACAACGGAATCGTCTAAGAATGTTTTTAAACATGCTTCCTAATTCATATGCGTCGAGAAGGTTGACAGAAGACATGAGGCGGACAAACGGACACATTTAATGAGGGGGCGAAGTACAAAGAGTATTAACAGTGACAAAATCATGTTGTCATGCACAGGTTATCAGGAAGAAAGGAAAAAAATCATGCGCAAACAAATGCACTGGAACATAATATTTTTCGAGAAAACATACCCTCGGGATCCCGGACGAGCCCCCAATTTGTTACGTCCCCACCGGCGAGTTTTCCATCTCGGTCAAGAAGGGGCAAACCCTTCCTTTACCCGTTTTACGGAAGGACTGCGTTATGTTGGACAGGTGGCCTTTTTGAGCCTAACCTCGCGGAAGTTTGCTCAGGACGGCCGTGAGAGTGTATTTTAAATGATCAGCTCGGTGAGGTAATATAATTTCTAATGATGGTTGAAAAGTAGAACGATTTCTCGGAAAAGCCACATGATATTTTGATATTTTGACATTTACCAGTTGAAAGTTATTACCTCAACCATGAATAATTTCGCGCATGACCGATTTATAAATGTTAGCAAAACATTTCGCAGCTTAAATTATAATGAGAAATAAAAGCAGAAATAAATTAGGAAATTTGAAGAGTTATATCAGATTTATGATAAATTATTAGCGAACATTGCTGATGGCAGAAACGTAAAGGTCGCTCTGAGAAGTATAAATGTTGCTCAAAAAGGTTTCACATCAGCAGTCACCGGCTGGTATGGTCGCCTGTACCGACGACTGTGTGTTCCGGGTCTCAAGGCTTGTGTGTAATCTTAGGGAACCTTTGATGTTAATCACTGACCGGGACGGTACCCTGGGTCAGTTGATCTAACCCGCCAGAACCTTTCAGATTTGTTTGTAAATGTGTTTTGTGTAACTCTAGAGGCCTTTTGATAACAGCTATTGGCCGGTATGGGAGCCCGTACCAACAACTGATTCGCCGGGGGCCTAGAGTTTGTGAATGTAAGAATTTAACTGTGAAAAATTATTTTTAATCGAAATTCGTACATTTAAAATTCTGAATTTTACTCTAACACGGCATTACACTTAAATAAAGAACACCTTGTATACGACGCGAAGGGTGCACCGTGAATGGAACATAACGGGTGTCAAAAAGAATACAAACGACCACTTGAAATCGCGCACCACAAAATTCAAACAAGTTGAAACACATGGAATTTATTTTAGACGTTATCTCCCAAGTTAATAAGATGGATGAAAAGTCAATTGTGGATTCCTTCTCGTGAAATGTCGAGAAAATGTTTTCTCGCAATACGAATTTTGCATCCTCAAATACATTTTTGTTTACTTACCTTTTTGATGAGTATTTGAATAAAGTTGAATCGGAGATGATGGTGAAAATAAGAGACCGCTGGATAAATGACCACGAACGATAGGTACAGATGACCCGGGTGACCAGAATCAACCAGACGACGCACTGTGGGCAGAATCACAGAAAAATCGGCAAAACCCAAAAATTGAGTGTTCTCATTTCGTATCTCTATGTATGTCATTTCAATGACCAGGTATTTGCACGCCCTATTGTAAAAGGACCGGTCCCTACCCTTCGCGGTACTCGACTTACGACAGTCTGAACTCGACCGTTCGAGAGTGAAGAACGTAGCGATTTTGTACGCTGAAATTTTCGATTCGCGCAAAGTGAAATATATTTTGTTCCACGCTACCAATTTCAAATCGGTAAAATGGGAGATAATCTTGAAGGTATATAGAATATTATCATGTCAAATAGTTTTTTGAAATTTGAAATATTGTGTGTATAAAAGAGTGTTCAATGTATGCATTTTAAGCAAGCTTGTAAATTTATTTTTCCAAAAGAAGTATAAAAATAGTTGTGATCCCAGGAGATCCCAGACTTTTAAACATTGTAGCCTATTGATAATGTTATTAAGATTAGAATTTATTAAAAAAACTCTGCAGATTGTTGCATATCTGGCTTTGGGAACCGGAATTCTCATGTCGCGCAACGCTTGGCTTCTTTGTTCAGGCTGGGCGCATAGTCCCCAGCAGGTAAACGTATACCTGCTGGGGACAATAGCCGGTCCTTGTGGAATATTAAATAATTTTCTACCCAGTGATCTATTCGTAAAGAGTCATGATTCATGTAACGGGTGTTCAAAATGTTACAATAATTTATTCTATCATTTACAATTAGATTAAAATTTTTCCCATGAACACATTCATTTTTAGTAAATGTTTATCATACTTGTTTTATTCTAGGTTCACGTGCCATGGATTACACGTGCACTTATCAGGATATTTTTGGAATGATTAAGGAGAAATTTAAATTGTGCCTGGATGAGCAACTTCAGATTTTTGAGGAAAAAATTACTCTTGAGTCATCCGAATCTTTCACGATTGACAACAATGAAAAGGATTCATTAAAAAAATTACTTTGTAATATCAAAAGTAGATGGCTCGAAGTGCACAGAAGCCACGATGCATTTTTTTAAAAAAATGAAAAATAGTTGCAAACTTCAATAACTATTTTGGTAATTAATTTTATTGATGTTTCGAAAACTCGAGTTATGGGTCAAGATGTATAGTATAACGCTCGCGCTATTTTTTTCAGAATTGTACGAAACCAATTGGAGAGCCATCAACTTCAGGTGTATCTGGGCGACCTCGAAAATTGAGTTTCGAAGAGTCGAGTGAACGTACCAAGAAAAGAAGGGCTTTAGAAGTCAGTGAAAAGCATTGCGTGGAGGAATTAAGTTTGGCCACCAGGATGAGACTCAGTTCTGCAGGATTAAACGATGCTGCCACTATTTTAAAAAACATCACAACAAAATCTCCCTCAAGAGCTGCGAGATACCGAACAGCATATGAATCGTCGATAGATCCACGGCTAGTTGAGATGTCTGGAGATGAAGCACTGATAGATTTTGTAAATGCAAAACTAACAAAACAGCAATACATAGACATCAGGCGATCTTTGAGAAATAAAAAAGTTGCTATTTATCCATCGTACGCAAAAGTCGTTGCTGCTAAAAACCGTTGTTACCCTTCAGATATAACGGTAACTGAGACTTTAGCCGAAGTGAAATTACAGTCTTTGATTGATCACACTTGCGACAGAATTCTAAAGTTGCAAACTGACGTGATTAACTCTTTGCGCCCTGAAGAATCGAAGAATTTAAGACTAATTCGTAAATGGGGTTGTGATGGAAGCTCTGGGCACAGTGAATACAAACAAAAGTTGACGAATGCTGAGAGTTCTGATGCGAGTATATTTTTAACGTCTTTAGCTCCATTGCAAATTTTAGGATCGGATATCTCAAAAAAAGAATTCGTCCTTTGGAAAAATCCCAGGCCCTCAACTCCACGGTATTGTCGCCCTATTAGAATTCAATTTTTAAAAGAAACTGTGTCGTCAACGATTCAGGAACGGCAACACGTTGATAATCAGATCGAGTCTCTCACCCCTTTTACGACATTTATTGACGGGAAGGAAGTTACTGTTAAATACGAGCTGTATTTCACTATGATTGACGGCAAAGTTTGCAACTCCGTGACAAATACAAAATCCGCAATGCGTTGCTATATATGCAATCTCACATCATCGCAATTAAATGACATAGAGCTGATGAAAACTGTAGACGTTGACAGAACTCGACTCGAACTTGGATTATCAACGTTGCATGCGTGGATCCGTTTTTTTGAGTGCTTCTTGCACATCGGCTATAAAATCGGTGTTCACAAGTGGCAAACTCGAAAAGATGAAGAAAAAAAAGTAGTTGCTGAGCGAAAACGAGTTATTTAAGCCGCATTCAAGAAAGAGTTGCATCTTGATGTTGATAAACCGAAACAACGGTTTGGTAGCAGTAACGACGGAAACACTGCGCGACGTTTTTTCGAAAATACGCAAATTTCATCAAGAATTTTGGGTTTGGACGAGAATATTATGATAAGATTCCACATAATATTGCAAGTTCTTTCAAGTGGCTTTGCCGTAAATGTAACTGCTTTCAAACAATATAGTCTTGAAACCGCCGAAATGTTCGTAACTTTGTATTCTTGGTACTGCATGCCAACTACGGTCACAAAGTTTTGATTCACGGTCCTTTGATAATTGAATGGTCCCCGCTTCCTATCGGGCAAATGTCAGAAGACGCACAGGAAGCCCGTAACAAGGATATTAAAAAATATCGCGAGTGTTTTGCTCGAAAACACTCGAGAACAGCGACCATGCAAGACGTTTTCAATCGACTCCTCTTAACTTCAGATCCGTACATATCGAGCATGGGCAAGCAGTATCCGAAAAAAGCAAAAAGTTTATCACCAGAAGCATTGCAACTTTTGCTCTGTACCGATAGTTCTCGCGATAAGTATGGTTTAGGTGAATTAATGGAATACACGAGTGACGAATCAGAATCCACCAATTCCTCTGACGACGGCGATCGCGATTCCGACGCTGACGATTATGATTAATATTGAAATCAGGAATAATGATTAATAATTAATATTATTATTATTATTATTATTATTAATTATTAATTATTCCATGTAACGCACGTATTATTTTCGGTAAAATTTAATTCGTTAAGTGTCGATTGCTGTTTCAAATGTATTTAGCAATAAAATTCGTTAAAAATGATTTATAACCAATTTTCCGAAATTATTTGAAAACTTTCCCTCACTTCGAGACAATCGTTTTGTTTTCCCCAAATCTCATTCAAAATTTATAAAAAACAACCTTCAAAACACAAATATTGATTTCTGATAGCAAAAGTTGCTTATGAGTAAGATAAAAATATATTTTCGGTTCGCCATTTTGTTTTTTTTCGAAATTTTGATTCAGGATTTTCAATAAGTGACTTTTTAACCGCAAATTTACCGATCCCTACACAAATCGGATGCTTTTTAGTAATGCAGATAGTCACTTCCGGTCCGCCATTTTGTTTTTTCGAAATTTCGATTAGAGATTTTCAATAAGTGACTTTTAAACCGCAAATTTACCGACCCCTACTCAAATCGGATTCTTTTTAGTAACGCAGATAGTCACTTCCGGTCCGCCATTTTGTTTTTTCGAAATTTTGATTCAAGATTTTTAATAAGTGACTTTTAAACCGCAAATTGACCGATCCCTACTCAAATCGGATGCTTTTTAGTAACGCAGATAGTCACTTCCGGTCTGCCATTTTGTTTTTTCAAAATTTGGATTTGAGATTTTTAATCAGTGACTTTTGAACCGCTAATTTACC
Source organism: Alloplasta piceator (assembly GCA_946863875.1). Lineage (NCBI taxonomy): Eukaryota > Metazoa > Arthropoda > Insecta > Hymenoptera > Ichneumonidae > Alloplasta > Alloplasta piceator. The sequence goes on from OX333076.1 coordinate 16,496,460, forward strand.
GATCCCTACTCAAATCGGATTCTTTTTAGTAACGCAGATAGTCACTTCCGGTCCGCCATTTTGTTTTTTCGAAATTTTGATTCCAGATTTGAAATCAGCGAGGTTAAAAACTCAAGAATCACCATTGCATTTTTCAGTACGCACATCGGCCTTGTTTTGCCGATTTTTCTGTGAATCTACCCACAGTGCGACGGATGAATAAGCGAAATCGGTGAAACGCAGGATGTAGACGGTGGTGGAAATGTCAAGACACAGCACAATAAAGTTTTCCAAGTAAATTTGAATGCGCGTGTATATGTATATCGTTGCACAGTTTTGCTTTGTTATCACCGAGAATTACACACAATTCACAAAAATTGTTTTATCGCTAATAAGTAATATGTAGAATAACGTAGACGGAATAATAGTGTCAATGATGTTGACAAATCACGCACAATATCTTTTTAAAGCGATTAATGATTAAAACGAAGTAACTATAATATTGAAAGAATTTATGAATTAAAAATACGCGTAAAAGTTTAATGTTAATTTTCGGAAAAATTCGCACTGTTAAGAGTTGATCAAAATCTTTCAAAGATTGAATTTAATAAATTTTAAAGACGAGTGTCGTGGACGATGTTACGCAGTGAACTTTTCGAAAATCAATGAACTTGACGACGAGTGTCGTGGACGATGTTACGCAGTGGACTCTTAGAAAATCGATGAACTAATTGGGCATTGCGCCTCGCGTTTTTATACGCTCCGTTTGGCTTAGTTTTCGGAAGAGGTAAATTGTCCCTTGACTCCTAAGACGATGCACGTCTTAGAGCTCCCCTCCACCTCGCTGGTCCTTCTAATTTTCTAATAATTAACCAATAATTAAACTTAATTTCAACCTAAATTCTACTCATACTTCCACACTATTACAATCTGCATCTCTTAAAACAATTCGCGATTTAGATCTTGCAGTTTTACGCAAATTTTCAACGTGCAGAGTCGAGAGGTCTCTTTCTATCATCTTCCTTCTCTCTTACTCCCGCCCTCGCTTGGGCTCTCACTGCGTTTAGGCCCCACCGCGGAGGCTTCGACCATCCCTCTCGTTCTCTTTCGCTCTTGCATGCTCTCTCATACTTTCTCGCTCTACAGTACTTCCGATTGGTTTGATTTTTGACTATGGGTGGCTCTCTTTCTTTCCTATGACAATTTTCATACTTCCTACTCTTTCTCTGCTCTACTGCACTGTATTTCCCCTGCTCATTAAAACTTCTCCCATCGCCTTCTCGCAAGAAAGGGTCTTTTAATTGATAATTTATTAATTGCAAATTATTTAAGTGAATTTCTGGTTTTGCTATATCGATGATCTTACTTGATTCCTTAAATAATTTATTCTTATCAATTTGAAAGAATTTCACAGCTTTTATAATTTCATAATCGTAATTTGCGCATTGGTTAAATTCATTTGAAGTAATTTCTATTCATTTAAATGTTTTAATAAAATTGATTTTGCAAATATTTTAACGTTTTATAATTTGCGATGTTAATTTGTTTAAACAATATGAATGAAAGTCTCTGAAATTATTTTGTAAATCAATTACTTCAATGTTGTATGATTGTTCACTTGAGAATAATTCAATTACCAAACTTTTCAATCTTAACATTCTTTTCGGAATGTACTTGATAATTAATTTATTTTGGTTTTCAAAATGGTTTTCCGGAGATTCAATTTGTTTGTTATTTGAAAGAAAATTCGGATTTGAAATTTGAATTTGAAGTTGTGAGTTTTCGAAAGAAGTGTATCTTGGTTTGAAGTATTAGAAACTAATACTTCTATTACGGAATAATTCTATTTTTTTTTATTCTTGAATATTATTTTTGCCAATTCAAATTTTCTTCCTTAGTGATTTTCCTATTGTTTACCCTAAAATAAATCATTCATTCATACACACGCTACTTATAGTTAGCATAATTCGTACGCCTGCTTTAAGTTGAAATTTCTCTTGAGCTTAATAACCTTGAATTTTGAGCAATGCTTGGTGAATATCTTCTTTGTGCCTATATTTGACGTGCGCCCCTGCAACGGCTCATTGTGCGAGAGAGAACGAATATGCTCGAGGGGGTAGCGGGTCTCGTGCCATCCGCGGGACGCGACGAAATTTCCTCGGACCCTTGGACAAAGACTTTTTTCCAGCGTCATCTCAATTTTCTCTCGCATGGTTTTGTTTTTGGGCTTGACAAATTTATTACCTCCGGATGTTTGCAATATGCCGATAGCGTTTCTTCGACTAAAAATCTCCCGACAGAGCCATGAAAAGATTTTTTTATTCATAACATGTCGAGTTGCACTGCAATTTTTAATAATATTTCTCTCTGTACGCAGAATGACTAATTTTGCTATGTGCCACGTGTGTGACTTTTTCAAGAGAAGTGGTGTTTTTTTTGTCTTTTTTCTATATGTCATTTTTCGTATTTTCCCTTTTTCCTACCCTAATAAACTAGTGCAACGTCTGTCTTTCGTTAAAATACTTAGTCGTCGAAATTCTATTTTCTCAAGAAAAACTTCTCCCTCACGTTATTACGTGTTAAAATAATTTCACTTACATTTCGCATGACCTGACCCAGCCGATATTTTCCATGCTCGATTCTAATATTGAATTTATATTATCGTCCTATTTTGCCAACTTTCGGGATCTCGTAATTATTAAGCCAATAAAAATGGAAAAGAAGAATCACTGATCGTACGTACTAATATAATTCCTCGCCGTCTCGTATATGATGGCGGCGGTGTGGCTGCACTCTAGTATGCGCGAGGATCTCAGCATTGCCCTAGGCTGGTGTGATCCACGCGCTCCCCAAGATTTCAACGTGCGAGTGTCGCTTGGCCCCACAAGGGCCCTATCGATATTCTTCGCGGAGTCTCATATCTCCGACGGATGTTTTGTTGCACCGATGATGGAGATTGTTTTATTTAGCCTTCATAACGATAACGCTTGAAACTCTTCTCGAATGGTCCGAGTCAATGCGCGACTAACTAGGCGTCGACGATGACCTCATGGCCCGTAATTTGAGAGGCAGAAAATTGGTGGAAATATGGCCACACTGTAAGAATAGATCCTTGTCTCAATCGTGTTCCTTTTCCTCACGTATTTTTCTCGAGAATTACCTGATATGGGAAAACTCAAGAACGAAGAGAAATCCCGAAAGTCGCAGGACGTAACACCCCGATATATATCTCACTGAAAAAGTGTTGAAGAAACGTGGTAGTCAGCTATATGTAAAATGGTTGGGTTTCGATAATGCACACAATAGTTGGATAAGCAATGCCGATTTTTAACTAACGAAGAAATAATATGTGGAAATGACTTGTCGATTTGTTTTGTTTTTCTTATGACCCATACCTCCACATCTATAGACAACGTTCGATGTCCCAAGCCGCGCAGTTCAACACCGTCTCTCTCGCTCTCTCTCCCTCTCTCGCTCTCTCTCTCTCATTCACACTCTCTTCCCTGCAAGTATAACCATGCAGATCTTCGAAGCTGTTGGAAAGAAAAAAAAAGGTTTAATACACAAGAATATAAAAATTATTCTTTTCTTGAATTTCACAACAAATGTGCAGCCGATACGCTATTCACAATATCTACCATAATATTTACAATATTTACAATAATATTTGCAATATTTGCAATAATATTTACAATATTTACAATAATATTTACAATCTTCGCAATAATATTTACAATATTTTCAATATATTTACATGGGAATTCGATAATGACCCCATGGCAATGTTTCCACCGTTCCCGGTATGATATGCCGCTCATCATCATGTGGGCTGAGGGCAACTTTTGTCTCGGAGATTGTATAAACATTATGCAATGTTGACCGAATCGAATATTGGCTTCGCTCCATATCCATCTTTTTATAATTGGTCAAACATTTTATATAATTCTCGAAGGTGATTGGTGAGCAACGATGCTGCTTTTAACCCCCTTTGCCTTTTTTGACATCTTTTTTCCCCTCGACTCGCGTTGCATACATCTTTGATCTGAGACCCACGAATTCAGTCATTATAGCCCTTTTGTTCTCATCTTTCATGAAACCCGGAACTTTTTTGTTTGCAAGTGGTACATATATCATATACATTGCCAATGGGGTAGTCGCTTGTATCGAATTTATTTAAATGGTTTATCATGTCTGAATATACATCCTCGCACTCGATTTTATATATCAGACTATCGGTATCCGTATACAGAACTTTACAATTGCCTCCATAAAACGCTATCAAAAACTCGTGGTGGAACTCATATAAACATGTTTTTGATATGTCCAGAATGGACATGCCCACATATATCGGCTTATTGAGATTCACCTCGAGGTTGCGTAATTCTACAGCGATTAAATTTTTGTCAAAGATACTGCGGCTGTGGAAATTTGGTTTCGCGATCATTGCCTCTGCTCCATATCACCCAGCCCATTCGGTCAACAATTTCACTTGTACGTGATTTCGAACATTTTCCATGGTTTTTCCAAAAACTGCGTTATTCATTAATTTAAAAAGCATTTTTCCAAAACATACAGCAAAAAGCTTATACAGCAAAATCAGTATGCACTACTCTACGATATGTATACAAACTTTCAGTCCACATATTACAACATGGAGACTGAGCCATGGTTGAACAAAACCTAGTTTCTGAAATATGCGCCTCTCGTGGTGATTGATTGTTCAAAGCAAAATGATTCCCTCAAGTCAGGACCGGTGGATGTACGTCTTGAATTTGAGACTCAAACGAATATACCTGCGCAAACATGTGCCTACTGCTTCATTCTACATGATCGTATTGTGTAGTAGAACCCCATAAGTGGTGGGGTAAAAAAATTGGTATAAATTCACCGAAGTAATCGTGCTGAGCATCAGTCGAGATGGAGTTTGTCATCGATCTACAAGGTTTCAAGGGACCCACCAATGAATTTATCCTCAAAGAAATTTCAATCATTCGAGCGGATGAGGAAAATGCCGAACCACTGACGCTTTTCTTCGAACCACCATATTCATGGGACGCTCTGCCAACGAAATATAAAATTACGAACAAATGACTGGAACGTAATTTTCATGGAATACCGTGGGACTATGGCAGCATACCATACGACGCATCGAGAGCGCTTCTCCGAGCTATTTTACAACGCGCTCACCGAATATTCGTGAAAGGCTGTGAAAAGTCTTTATGGATGGCGAGCTTGGACCTGGCAACGGAGATTATCGATTTGGAGACTCTGGACTGTCCATCGCTGAAGAAGTTGCTGAAAATGCCATCGAAATGTTCACACCATACGAGAGAATCGAGATTCAATTGTGCAACGACGAATGTAAAATCTTTGAAAAGCTGGCTATACGTATACCATCTGTTTCGGCAAGATCCATAATCCATAATATCAGGTCTCGATATTTACTTCTAAATATAGATTTCATCGAATTTCCGAGAAATAATGTAGCCACGTCGGAGCTTCGACGCTCGATATACTCTTGTCGCTACTCAGTCTTGTCGTATCGCTCTTACGCGAAAGAGCTCAAATCATTTCTTATATAATACCTTTAAATTTAAGGTTTTTGGTTTTGGCCTCTTAAATAAATACGGCCTTTGTTAAAATGATATTTTTACAACGGTGAAGTTATTGAAACCTTGACCCTCCTTCATTAATCCTCTTATTACGGGGATCGTGGAGTCCCGCCAGGTTTTCCTCGAACATTATTGGTCCTTCGAGCCGGATCCAGTGATAAGGGATTAATTTGCAAAAATCAAACGCGTTAACGTGACAATAGTTTTCAGTTAAAATTATCGAATTCCGCAGTTTCGCGCTACCAATTCGGTCGGATTTGCAAATCGCCAAGCATTGCGCGAAATTCTATTCAACGAGACGAGACTCTCTTCCTCCTCTCATAAAGATCGTGCCTGTGTATATGTGAGCATATACGACCTAAGCCTCTCGCAGTAAACATCGACAATGGCCGAGCAGCTCGAGATTATTATTTCCAACCAAGAAGCGGTATATGGACTTATTCAGAGAGCTCGAGCAAATCTTGAAAAACTCGAGATACGAAAGCGAACGGTCATTCACGGCTCAACACGTGTTGACGCTCTGGAAGCGAATTGGAAAAAATTCCTGGTAAATCATGAGCGGCTTTGTACCCTATCAAGCGAGAATAGGCAAAAACTGGCTTATTTCGCCGATGATATCTACCAGCAAGCCGAAGAAGCATATTGTGACAACAAAGCCGATATGTTGAACCTCATCGAGACTTGGAGACCCGCAGCACAGCTTCCCCCCGCTCCGACGAATGTCGATCGATCGCAGACTCGACAATTGCCGCGGATTAACTTGCCTAAGTTCTCGGGATCATCGCACGAGTGGTCCGAGTTTTGTGATCTATTTACTTCGATGGTTAAATCCAACGAGCAAATATCAGCTGTTGAGAAATTACAATATCTGAAAATGAGCGTGAGCGGTGAGGCCGCGCTTCTCTTACGCAATATTATTGTAACTGGTGAAAATTTCGAAAGAGCCTGGAATATTCTCGTGACGCGTTATCAAAATAAGCGTATTCTTATCGACTCTCATCTCGCGTCGTTACTGGCAGCAAAAAGGGTAACGAACGAGTCCGCCGCCGATCTCAAGGCTCTCCTCAACGCAACGAAAGACTCTCTTGACGCTCTCAAGACCCTCGGTAGCCCCGTCGCTACATGGGACCACATAATTGTCTATCTGACAACGCGAAAGCTTGATCCGGAATCCCTGAAAAATTGGGAACTCAAAATCGGAGCAGAAACAGAACCACCAACGTTCGACCAGCTGGAACAATTTCTGCTTAGCCGTGTGCGTGCGCTCGAGGCAGTCGAACGACACACTGGAGCGCCCAAATCCAAACAATCGTCAAGCGGAGAATCGTCTTCAGCGAAAGCTAAAGCTCATCAAGCCAATGTCGGGTCTTCACAAGAAAACCATTCAGACAAAAAGAAATTCGCGACCTCGTGCTTGCTGTGTCAAGCTGCACATTATCTCTCTTCATGTCCTGACTATCGGGCAAAATCTGTCGAGCAGCGCCGCGAGTTTATCGCCAAAAAGGGGCTTTGTTTTAATTGTCTCGGCAATCATCACTTCCGAAATTGCAAGTCAGCAAAACGGTGCCAAGTGTGCGTCGGCCCGCATCACAGTTCGATTCACCAAAGCGAGTCGAGTGGTGGGGTAAATCGCAGTGAAAAAAAAGGTGATACTCCCTCGACTTCGAGCTCTCCGTCCGCGAGTGCGCCTCAATCCAGTAATGTGAGTAGAAGGAAACCCGTGATTTCAAGCAATAATGCCCTTTTGCGTCCCCTCACGAAAACAGCCGTTCTTCTTGCTACGGCGCTTGTGCGCGTGACGTCAGTGCATGGGTTTGATTACGAAGCTCGCGCGCTTTTAGATCAAGGCTCGGAAGTATCATTCGTGTCCGAGTCTCTCGCGAAAAAACTAAACTACCCTCGTCAGCGAGTTTTTCTCCCGATCCACGGAATCGGAGGAAAACAAACGAGTGTGTGTCGTGGACTTATTACCTTGAATCTAAAATCTCGTGTAAATCCCGCATTCTCTCTCTCCGTAAACACGTTCGTGCTCGGAAAGTTAACTTCTTACGTTCCACCGGTTCAGATGGTAACGACAACGTGGCCACACATCCGTGAGCTCGAGCTCGCGGATCCACAATTTTCAAATTCGAAACCAATCGATTTGGTACTCGGAGCGGAGGTGTACAGCGCAATTCTCGAAAACGGGTTGATAAAAGGAGATTCCGGAAGTCCACTCGTTCAAAAAACGGCGCTTGGATGGATTTTATCTGGTCTTATCTCGTCTCCAAGCGAATTAAATTCTCAACGAAATCATGTTCACGGCCTACAATGCTCTGTGGATCATGAACTCAAGGAATTACTTCAACAGTTCTGGCTTCAGGAGGAAGCAATATCGCGGCGAAAAACTGTGCATTCTAGAGACGAAGCTCAGTGCGAACGCGATTTCGTCGAAACACATTCGCGATTATCCGACGGTCGCTATGTCGTTCGAATTCCCTTTAATCGCGATCCGGACGATCTCGGCAACTCTCGTCAGCCCGCGTTGTGCGCGCTCCTGCGCCAAGAGCGCCGATTCGCGCGTGACTTACGTCTCCATAAAGCCTATGCCGAATTTCTCGCGGAATACGAATCTCTCGGTCACATGAGTCGTGTGGCAGCTACGGAATCCGAACCGCAAAGTGTATTATATTTGCCGCACCATGCGGTGATTCGGGAAAGTAGCATAACAACCAAAGTGCGAGTTGTTTTCAATGGCTCCCATCGAACGGACAAAGGGATCTCGATCAACGATTGTCAATTCACCGGACCGAAATTGCAATTAGATCTCGCCGACGTCATTTCGCGCTGGCGATTATACGCGATCGTGTTCGCGGCAGACATTCAAAAAATGTATCGACAGATTCGCGTTCATCGCGATGACTTAGATTTTCAACGCATTTTGTGGAGAAATACCCCCAGTGACCCTCTGACCTCGTTTCGCTTATGCACTGTGACGTACGGTCTTACAAGTGCGCCTTATCTCGCGATTCGAGTTCTTCGGCAACTCGCAAATGACGAGCGCGCGCGGTATCCTCGTGCGGTCGAAATAATCGAGCGAGAGATTTATGTCGACGATGTTCTCTCCGGTGCCGACAACCCTTCGAATGCACGCGAAAAAATCGAACAAATTCGAAATTGCCTCAGGGCGGGCGGATTTTCATTACAAAAATGGGCCTCGAACGATGAGGATATCCTCTCTAACCTTCCTTCGGAGGAAAGGGAAAAGGGAAGCGCTCTCTCGTTTCAAGACGATTCCCCTCTCCGCACTCTCGGAATCCTCTGGCATCCCCGCGCAGATGCTTTTCGATTTTCTTCTCCGCGATTCTCAACATTTGAGCGAATACCGAAACGCAGTATTCTCGGTCGGGTCGCGCAATTGTTCGATCCTCTCGGATGGATTGCGCCGGTTGTAATTCGCGGAAAAGCTTTTATCCAAGAACTTTGGAAAGCCGGGTTAGATTGGGACGCCCCTGTCTCCGAACATCTCGCGCATCAGTGGATAAGTTTTGAAAAAAGTCTCAGTGATCTCTCGTGCATTTCAGTGCCTCGTTGGTTCGGTCCGCGAACAAGTGAATCGGTTATTAAGCTACACGGATTTTCAGATGCCTCAAAAACCGGTCTCGGCGTCGTTATTTACCTTCGAATATTTACAAACCGTGACGATATCCGAGTGACGCTTATTTCTGCTAAATCCAAGGTCACGCCGCCGAAAAAAATGACCATTCCTCGACTCGAATTATCAGCCGCCGTCCTACTCTCGCGTCAAATCTCGCATGTTAGAGACGCCTTAAATTGTTCGGACGTTCGCGCCTACCTGTGGACAGACTCTACCGTTACACTCGCGTACATTCACGGAGATGCCAATCGGTGGGCAGAATTTGTCCAAAATAGAGTCATCGAAATTAATGAGCTTCCAAATTCGCGCTGGAATCATGTGCCCGGGAAAGAAAATCCTGCCGACATCGCCTCACGAGGAGCTTCCCCCCTCCAGCTCGCCAACGACAAACTGTGGTGGGAAGGACCGACCTGGCTGTCAAAGCACTCGACTTTCTGGCACTCTTTAAACCCCCCGGTCGCCCCAGATACAATTCTTGAAATCCAGAAGAAATACGGGAATTTGGCCAATACAATCGACGGCTCGATAATGCGGAATCTCGCGGAACGATATTCGAATCTTACGTCTCTATTGCGGATTACAGCATGGTGTTTCCGCGCATCTCTCAAATTTCGGAAAGCCCCAAGCGTAGACACGCCCAGTTTAACTCTCTCGCCTTCTGAAATCGAAGCGGCCCGCCTCTTTTGGGTAAAAGAAACTCAGCAAACGTATTTTGAATCTGAAATACACGCTCTTCACAACAAAACGCAAATTTCGCGATCGAGCGTCCTCGTTCGACTTACTCCGTTTATCGACGACGCTGGTTTGCTCCGCGTCGGTGGGCGTCTCCAAAATTCGTTCTATACGCACGATGAGAAGCACCCCCTCATCTTGCCAAAAGAATCCGTGCTAACCACGCTCGTGATAAATCACGCGCATCAATCGACGCTTCACGGTGGTACGCAATTAACGCTTTTAACTCTCCGCCGTCGATACTGGATTGTCGGAGGTCATGTCCCGATTCGATCGTTTATTCGTCGATGCGTCGTTTGTGTGCGACAGCGCGCCACACTGGGCCAACAGCTGATGGGCCAACTTCCGTCATCCCGGTTCTCGACCGCTCGGCCATTTCTCCACTCCGGAGTGGATCTCGCCGGGCCGATAACTCTTCGCACGTTCCGCGGAAGAGGCGCGAAAAGTTTCAAAGGTTATATCGTCGTATTTGTTTGTTTTTCGTCGACGGCAGTGCATCTCGAGATCGTCTCAGACTACACGTCAGAATCGTTTCTCGCCGCACTTAAACGGTTTATTAGTAGGCGCGGAATTTGTGCAACGATCGCAAGTGATTGCGGCACGAATTTGATCGGCGCCGCTTCCGAACTCCAAAGACTGTTTCGCTCCTCGTCAAAGGAATTCGCACGCATCGCAAGTGTCCTCGCAAACGACGGTATACTGTGGAAATTTAATCCCCCTTCGGCACCTCATTTCGGCGGGAAATGGGAGGCCGCCGTCAAATCGGTGAAATTTCACTTAAAACGTGTCATCGGTGACATTGGGCTCACATATGAGGAATATGCAACATTTCTCGCTCAAGTAGAAGCAGTGTTAAATTCGCGCCCGCTCTGCGCGCTATCCGATGATCCAACAGACATATCCGCGTTAACCCCGGGACATTTTTTGATCGGTTCCGCGCTAACAACAATTCCGGAACCTACTCTCGTGGAAGTGCCAACCTCTCGTCTATCGCGCTGGCAACTTTTGCGCCAAATGCTGGAGCATTTTTGGGCTCGTTGGCAAAGAGAATATCTGCAACAATTGCAGGCAACTTTCAAATGGCAACTGAAAAGGGAAAATGTCACCATCGGGACCTTAGTTCTTGTCAAGGACGAACGCTATCCGCCCTCCAAGTGGGCGTTTGGGCGCATCATCGATACACACCCCGGTGGGGACGGCCTCGTGCGCGTTGTCACTGTACGAACGCAAACCACCACCCTGAAGCGCCCCATTGTTAAATTATGCGTTCTTCCAATCGCGCAAACAACTTAAAAAAAAAACCTCCTTTTTTGATCTACGAAATTATTATCTCATTTTTTTTTGTTGTTTGATTTGAATTTTTATCTTTTCTAATTGATAAACTTTGTAAGCCTATCAAGGCGGGCGGTATGTTTCGGCAAGATCCATAATCCATAATATCAGGTCTCGATATTTACTTCTAAATATAGATTTCATCGAATTTCCGAGAAATAATGTAGCCACGTCGGAGCTTCGACGCTCGATATACTCTTGTCGCTACTCAGTCTTGTCGTATCGCTCTTACGCGAAAGAGCTCAAATCATTTCTTATATAATACCTTCAAATTTAAGGTTTTTGGTTTTGGCCTCTTAAATAAATACGGCCTTTGTTAAAATAGTATTTTTACAACGGTGAAGTTATTGAAACGTTGACCCTCCTTCATTAATCCTCTTATTACGGGGATCGTGGAGTCCCGCCAGGTTTTCCTCGAACACCATCCATTATGTAAACGTGGGATCTTAAAATAAACGAAAACAATTTTCTTCAATATATGTGGTTTTTTGTTTTATTAATACAAAACTTTTTTCCCCTGCTTCTCATCCTTTACAATATTACAATTCACAGATGTCTTGAATATATACAATTATTTTTGCGTCGAGAATGACGGTTTAAACGGGGATTTCGTGAAACTCGACACCATTTCATTGTCCACCGGTGTACGTCATACGGAGCTGTCCAGTCTGAGCAGCTTCGAGTAATATTCCAAACGCTTCAGCATCTCGTTCGAATGCTTTGACGACTCGGGCATGAAGGAAGACGGCGAATTCTCTTTCGACTTCGGCGACGTATCTCTTGCCATATTTCGTCGTGACGGCTCGAATGTTGGAGATTGAATATTCTCCCTCGACTTGAAGATCTTTCAACTTCTTCGTTGGCAGAAACTCGGACATCTTGCAAATTTCGTTGATTGCAGAGAAAGCCATTTTGCACGAATAAGGTTTTTGAGATTTTTTCACGTCTTGTTGGGAGCTTGTGAAACTGCGAATTGATGCTTCTCTCTCTATTCCACGACTATTTCTAGATTTTCCATCCATCCCCTGCACTAGCCCCATTTATCCCCTCTCGATGCATTTTCCAAATTTCAAACTGGTTCAATCTTGTTGGCTATATCCGGTGCAGCCTCCCCCTCAAAACACGTCGACTTGAACAGGTTTAGACGTGTCATCCTTTTGACTTTACCGCCGTTCTGAACATCTGCCTCCCTAAACAGGTTCAAACATGTTAAATGGACTCTCCCCCGCTGTGAACGTACACTTGCACTCCTGAACAGGCTTGAACGGGTTCCGCGCATTGTCCTCCAAACACTTCCGACAATTTTGACATCGGGGTGGGGGACCATCCATATGGTCCCCCATTGATGATGTGTTATAATGCTCATTGCATCGCCCGTATGATTTATTTTCATTATCCCATTTGTAATATTCGAGTAAACGATCTCACAGAATATCTGTGAATTCAATGAGTATTTTTTAAACACAGTTGGTGATATAGTCGCAGCTCCTCTGTCGTCATTTCTTGAGGATTCTTAACACGCTTTATCGCATATATGAACACGAGTTTGTGCATTATAAAACACTCTCCACAATCTCGGCGCATTGGTCCACAGCGATCAACATGGGTCCGCTCCCATGGTGGATTGAAATGATCATCACAATAACAATATGACTGTATTTCACTATCATACTGCAAATGTTCGGGTAAACGATCCCATAGCGTAGTAATAAATTCACTATAATATCTTATGAGTAAACCCTTGGGAACTGATTCCAGTTCATTTCTCGTTAACATCCAGGGTTTTTTCGATGGGTGGTACATACTCGCGTACATACTTGCACATCTGTCTATCTTCCGTGAATCTCGTGAAATAATTTTGTTTTTAGTTTTCCTATGGAATAATTCAAAATCTCCCCACCCCTCTTTCTCCAATCCCAACCTATATCCCCCTCCCCCTCCAACTTACTTTCTGTGTCCAATCATCTATAAAAAATGAATAATTAAATTTATTATTATTATTATCATTATTATTGTTGCTGCATACCCCCCCCCAAATCGAACCCCCTCTCTCCCATACACACAGATTCCATCTATTTATTCATCTCCCTCTCATACACGCTTTCCCACTCCTAAACTTTTCTCGCAGAACTGTAGTCCCCCCCCCCCCTACTATGGTATTGCTGTAATTATAATTATAATTGCATAATTCATTATATGTCTAAATATATAATAAATTAAGAATTCAATGAATATTAATATTCATAATATTATTATTATTATTATTATTATTATTATTATTATTATTATTATTACCCCCTCCTGCAGACCCATACCTTCCCCACCCCTGCAGACCTACCCCCTCCCCTCCCCTGCAGGACCCTTCAAGACCCTGAAATCAACTGTTGTAGTCATAGAAGGAAAAAATATCAAAATTACGAAAAAAAATCGAATTTTTTTTTGTAATAAGAAGTTATTTGAATCCCCTCTACGGTAAAATCTCATAAATTCTGTTTTTCACGTAGAATTTTGTAGTTTTTTTTTTTAAATCGAAGGGGTCGCATTGAAAGAAAATTTATTTTTTTAGCTTAAAGCAGCTAAAAAGACATTAAAATATTTTTTTAAATTTTCGATATTTTTTTCATAAAGTACATTGAAAAAAAAAAATTATCTCTTAACAAATTATCATATCTTGATTATTGTAAAAGTTAGTGATTTCAAAAAAATGATAACTTTAAGAATATATTTTTTTTAAATCACTGACTTTGGTATGGTTTAAGATAGAGAGCTAAAATTTACATGGGTCCTTCTTTTTGCATGTATAATAACATTATATTAAAGATGAAATAAAAAAATCGAAGGGGGTCCCCAACAAAACGTCGTTGAATTGATAGGGAATGACACATATATTTTATATTGTGTCATTGTAATAGATAAAGATAACACCAGCGCAGCTCCGCCTGCAATCACTCTCGAAAGATCGACGGAACACGACAGTGATGTTAATGGTGAGTTTATTTTCATTATATTTCGAGATATTTAATCGGTAATCCTAACAACTTTTTTAGAATAATTTTTTTGATATGTTTGGAAATTGTGTATAAATTATATTCACAGATTTGAATGATCTGAAGTCGCTGTTCCTCAATTGCTATCGACGTTTATCCCATCAAATCGGACAAGTTCAAAATCAGCTCTCCGATCTAAAGTTAAACCACATTGAACTTGTGTCTTCGAAAACTGAAAAAGTGATCAAGAATATTGACGGCACCCTCGAAAAACACGACATCGCGAAGTTGCCATTTGACAGTTTGGACGATTTTTCAAAATTTGATAAAACATTGAAAAACAACAAGACTCTCAAAAAAGCTATTGTAAGATCAAACTTTTTTTTAAACACTTGAAATCACATCTACTTACAGGCCGTAATAAATAAAAATTTTCTTCCTAGACACTCGGTATGTCAATCCTTATCAGTTCCGACCCAAAATATTTGATGAGGCCCGTACGGAACATCCTCAAAAAATTTATGACGAAGGACGTACTTTTGAATTTCACATCGGTAAAACGATCGGGAGAAAAAATCGTTTTCAACGAGGACACCGAGTTCTACATTTGCATCCGCGGTACGGACAATTGTCATTAAAATATTCACTATTTACATAAGGTATTGATGAACGCTTACTATTTTATTTAATATTTATTCGTTTATATTTATATCCGCTAAATTTATTTCAGACGCAATCACGATGGAATATTCTGGAAAAACGTGTGGAGCAGTCAAAGAAAAAGACTTAACGGACGCTGTTGAAAATATTATCAACAGCACCAAAGATTGGGGTGGTCGCGTATGTTGTATCGCCAAAATTCAGTTAGCTACTTTGAATGACGAGAGTTTGAGATTACTCGTTGTTTGGTCGGGATCTTACCAGATTAAGGGTTAGAACCCAAATGAGTCGAACCGAAGGTAGTCGTATAAAAGAATAATTTATTATCGTAGAAATAGAAAATACAAGTGGTAGTAATTAATAGTATTAGTAGAGACGCGTTGCGCTCGTCTCGATGGACCAATCGTTACAGGTTGGCTTTCAAATTGAACTGCCTTGTATTAGCTCTCTGCTCCGTTATATACAGGAGCGAGAGCGGTCGCATCAGCATTTATTTTGTTATCTTATTTATTATTTATCTATTATTTCTCAAAAGAAGATGTTTAGTATTTTTACTCGTAATTCGGTTAAGATAATAAGAATTACGAGATTCGCTCAATTTTGTAAATACGCTGACTCGACAGTACCCGGCTGAGACGCCGGCGATGGCTCGCTTGCATAATTGTTATTCAGCATAATTGCACCTGCTCGAGTTCGAACGCGTGTGCCACATGATGTAATGACAACAGTTGCCATATCTGGGGCACACGCGTCGTGATTTGGAATATTCGTAATATTCCGAAATCGAGGTATCTGGGATACAACATCCCTCCCCCCTTAAAAAGAAGAAAGCACAATTTCTTCTTACTCGTCTCCGGCGAGTCAAAGTTCTAAAAAAAAATGTTATTTCCCATTGATATGATATTTGTAGCCCCAGAAATTATTTTCTTATGCCGCTCCTTGTATAGTTGTGTTGGCGCAGTTTTTTCTGTCCCATTTGTATAAAAAATATCCCGCAATTATTAATAATGCTATAGTACCGATCTTGTATTGGCCGATCGTGTGGAAGAGGTGTTTTCTCGTGTCCACGTGGTCCAAGTTATCGTCGATATCCCTTATCCTTGTTCCCAGGTGGTTTAATTCTTCTGCGTTACCCACGACGTGTTCCATTGTCGTCCCTTCGTGGATGTTGACCGCCTGTGGTGCTTTATTTGTTTCTTCTAGTGTCAAGGTGAGGTTATAGGCCGGGATGTAACTATTGTCTTTTATACTTTGCATCAGTCTGTGTGTTGTTTCTATCTTGAAGTTTTTTCCGATGACGATGCATTCTTCGCTGAGTGTCAATGAACCTGTTCCGCTGAGAGTTTGCTGCTTCGTCGGCATTGTGGTGCACGTTACGCTTACTCTTTCTCCTTTTCGTGCTACGTACAACCATTTACCTTGCTGTTTCAAACTGAGGACGAGTGTGTGTGATAATTTCATCACTCGCTTTAAACGCTGTACCTTCTTTGTGTTTGTGCCTTCGATGAGCATAAGCACGCCGCATGGCGCGTTTTCGCTTACGCTCATGATCGGATGTCGCGGGTGCAAGAATACCGATCCCCGTGTACTTTGCATTCCTCCAGATCACTTCTTGTCATCCGTACATAATTTCTGTTATCACGGTCTATTACTACGAGTTCGTCGGACGTTTCCAGGTAGTAATATGTATCGTTATCGCCCTTTTTTGGTAGCGGATATGCGTAGTTCACGCTATACTCTCCTGGTCCTAACAAGGGTATTTCCAATAATAGGACGAATTTTTATCCCTTGCGATACGCCCTTACTGTTGTCAATCGTAGTAAGCCGGCTGCGTTACTTCGCGTTATGGGTAGGGGAAAATTGTGTCCCCGTGGTAGGTGTGGTAACGCATCCGTCAGGTATTCAGTGAGCTTTTCCGGCGTGACAATTGCTGGGCTCACTGTTCCTGAAGTCACACTAGCGAATAGTTCTACCATGTCTTGCACGGTCCTTAGAAAGGTTTCGACATATGTGTCCATTAGGCCTAGACTTTCATCGAAGTACTGTCTGTCAGCCAGTATGTTGGTGCGGTTTGCGAAATACTTGTCTGTTGCTCGCACCATATTGTGCAATGCATTAAAATTTCCTTCTGCTGCGTGCGACGTTCGATTAAACATATCGAGTGTTGATTTCGCAACTTGTAATTGCTTCATCATGCCCTGTTTTAGGGACTCTCGATTTCCTCGAATAGCCGAAATTTCGGCGTCGATACGCTCGCCGTCTGCTGCATCTAGGTTACCAGTAATTGACTTCACGACTGTTCCCAATCCGTTGATAAGTCCTCTGCGTTTTCGTTGATGCTCGGCATCCACGAGATCGTGGATTACTCCGACGCTTTCTTCAACCTTTTTTGTCAAACGCGCGATATTATCCAGCATCTCTGCGCAGTGCCCTGACGGTCCCCCTCTTTCCTCGCATTTTTCTCTATATCGGCCCAAATGCGTCGTTATGTGCCCTTCGAGATGGGCTAGAAGGGTCAGGTCCATTTCGATGGCCAAAGTCCAGATGTCTGAGCATACGTTCAAGGTCCCAATTTTTTCGTAGTAAATTCCCGGGGAGTTGTTGAACTCCCGTATTTCGTACGCCGTTCGTGCTGACGCTAGCTGGCTCAGCATTATTATCCTGTAACGGCGTAAATATTTTTTTTTTTTACGGTGTTGTTCAGTGTGATTTCTCAAAACGAATACGCGGAAGGGGAAGTAACTCGTTGTGGAGTCTTCCTATATAATGACGAGTTTGCTTTGTTTTTTATTCACTTAAAATTCTCATCTTATTGTCTTCTTACGTCGAAAATTCGTTTAAGGATGTCTTCTGCCAAGGTAAGTTTGGTCTTTTTCCGTATATATATTTTTTTTGAATATGTAATTTCTTTTACTATTATCATTATTATTCTTATTTTCTTTCTCTTTTTTTTCTTTCAGAGAATGCGTTTTTCGTCTCCTGTGCCGGAGATAATTGTTGTCGCGTCTGTTTTCCCGCGGATCACTGTCCTCACTCCCGAGGAATTGAGTATGCGGTTTTCCGTTCGTCAACGTCGGGAGGAGGATTTTCGGCTGCAATCTGCCGAGATTCGTCTTCGGCGAATCGAACTCGCAGCCGACCTTGATGATTTGTGGGACGTCGCATATTGTCCCGACGATGTGGATTTTTTTGGACTTCGGCGTCTTTACCGGAAGTTCTTGTCGCCCTGGTCTACGCCTGCTTGTGAAGAGCAAGAGACGAGGCGCTATTTGTAGATGCCAAAAAAAATTTTTTTTTTGTAGATGGCGGAAAATGTTATCGCCGAGTCTTTGTCTTCCTCGTCACGTCGAAATATATATATACATTTTTTTTTTTGAACGTCATGTGAGAAGAAAATTGTTCTAATTTTCTCTATGTGACGTGGAATGTATGTATCTTCCTTTTTTAATGTTTAATAAAATTTTTGAGACGATTTGCGTGCACCTTAATGCTCTTCCGCCCCTTCCTGATGGAGTAATTGTGTGGAGAGTTAGCCTGTTCAACGACGTATGGCCCGATCCACTTGGGGGTGAGCTTTGCAGACCTTCCTCTTCGAACAGTTTCGTCGTAAAGGAGAACCTTATCGCCTATTTGGAATTTTTGGTCCCTCGATGTTTTATCGTATTGTTGTTTCGCTTTTTCTTTAGCGGTGGCTAAATTTGCTCTTGCCATGGTCCATGTTGCTCGTAGTCGCTCTCTGAGTTCCTGTGCGTAATCCTCGAATGAGTAAGTTGCTCGAGGTGGCTTTTGTATCGTTGTTGGTAGGTCTGCCTCGTTTCCGTATATTAAGCTGTGCGGGGTGTATCCTGTCAATGTATGCGGTGTAGTATTATACGTGAACACCGCATATGGTAACCATTCGTCCCAATTTTCCTGATCTTCGTTGGCATAGCTTTTTAAATATTCCGCTAGTGTACGGTGTGACCGTTCTAGCGCTCCATTCGACTCGGAATGATATGCGCTCGTTTGTATTTTTTCTATGCATAATAATGTGCATACTCCCTTAAACGTGGCGCTCAAAAAATTAGTGCCTTGATCGCTCAGTACGGCCTCCGGTATGCCGTGTCGGCAGACTATTTCCTCGGCGAATGCTTTTGCTACTTCGTTTGCCTGTTGATTTGGAAGCGGTATTGCAGCGCTGTAGTTCGTCAATAAATCTTGAAAGGTAAGGATGTATTTATTCCCCTTTTCAGTTTCCGTCAACGGTCCTACGATGTCCATGGCGCATTTTTGAAATGCTTTTTCAGGTGTATCTGTTATGGCCATCGGGATTTTTGTTTTTTGACAGATTTTGTTTCGTTGGCATTTGTTGCATCGTGCAACGTATCCTTCGATATCTTTTTTCATTCCGGGCCACGTATAACTTAATTGTATCCGTTTTAGCATACGTGTTGTCCCTTGATGTCCTCCTAGAGGAGCATCGTGATACTCGTGCAATATTTGTTGTTTTTGTTTCTCATCGACGGGTTCAACATTCTCGCAAGTTTTTTCCTCTTGCTCTTTTTTCGAGTATTTACGCTCATCACTAGCTTGTTCGAATGTCTCGGTTGTTGGCGGAGTTACATCGTCGTTGCTCCCCTGGTTCCCCTGGCTGACGGTGCTCTTTTTTGCTGGTGCTCGAGTTATTGCACATATTCTACTCAGCGCGTCTGCGTTTGTATTGCGTTTACCGGCCTTGTATTGGACATCGAACTCATATTCGGCCAGTTTAATTTTCCAGCGCATGAGTCTTGACCCTGGGTCCTTTACGCTAAAAAGCCAGATTAAGGGCTTGTGATCCGTTACGACGGTGAAGTGCGTACCGTAAATGTAAGGGCGGAACTGAGATATTCCCCATACGATAGCGAGGAGTTCTTTTTCCGTAGTTGTATAATTTTGCTCTGCTTTATTCAACGTTCTGCTTGCGTACCAAATTGGTAGATCTTCCCCCACGGAACCTTGGGAGAGTATAGCCCCTATTGCTTTATCCGAGGCGTCTGTCGTAACGACGAAAGGCTTTTCAAAATCCGGATATTGCAGTATAGGTGCCGTTGTCAGGATCGTTTTTAGATCCTCAAAAGCTTGTTCGTGCTTTGGTGTCCATTCGAATGCGACGTCTTTTTTGGTTCGCTCTGTCAAGGGCTTTGCAATCTTCGAAAAATCTTTAATGAATTTTCGGTAGTAGCCGGCTAATCCTAGAAAGGATTGGATCCCTTTCACGTTCCTTGGTGTTGGGAATCCCTTTACTGCGATGATTTTTGTTGGATCAGGGCTGATGCCCTTTTCCGATATTATGTGCCGTAAATATTGCGTTTCCTTTCGCAAAAATCGGCATTTTCCTGGTTGCAGAGACAGTCTTGCTTCCCGGAGGCGTTGAAAAACCTCTCTGAGTCGTTTATTGTGCTCTGCTAGGGTGGATCCAAAAATGACTATGTCGTCTAAATAAACGTAGCGTTTTGGTCCTTGCAGCCCCGCTAGTACGGAATTCATAAGCCTTTAGAAAGTCGGTGGTGCATTCCGCAACCCGAAGGGCATACGAGTATATTCGAAATGTCCTCGCGGTGTCGAAAAAGCTGTTTTTTCTTGGTCATTTTCGTCATTTTCGACGATCCCTACGAATTTGCTCGTAGTGGCCACATGCGTGTATTTTTCGCTACGCGGGGGTAGCTTCATTTTTAAGGTGCCGTTTATTAGAGGCATCCTTTGTCCGAAGATTTTTATTTCCCGTCCCCCGAGAATATCGACATCGTATTCTTTGATGAAGTCCAATCCTAGGAATCCGTGTACTCCCAGATATACGTCGTCAGAAATGACGTAGAATGTGTGGGTAATGGAAACTGGTTGAGTCACGAGTTTGAAGATGAGTTTGATCTCATTTTTTTGTGATATCTTAAGGTCTCGTCCTCCGAGCCCTTTCATCGTCATATCCACTGATTCAAATTTTGCCTCAGTTGTTAATGCATCTCGGCTAATAATGCTCACTTGTACCCCAGTATCGGCTTTCAACGTCAGCATTTTTGTTTTGCTGGTCGGGGATTGTATGTGGAAATCATTCCCTGTATTGTCGATCGGCGTTATTTCTACGTTGCAGATTTCATTTGTTTCCTCTTGAATTTCCGTGATTGTGAGCGCATTTATTTCTATTGCTCCTACGGCAATTTTGTTGTTGCCTGAATTTTCGCCCTTTTGATTTTTTCCTTGAGCCTTCTCTTTATTTTGACGTAATCGTGAACGACAAAATTCCCATTTATGTCCCGGTTTTTTGCAGTGGCTGCAAACGGTGTCTACCGCATTAATCTCTTTATTTTGTCGCGGCTTAGGGAGATTGATTTGCCCCTTTTTTCGGCAATCGCGTGCGACGTGTCCGGTTTTTCCGCACGAAAAGCATCCTTTGCTCTCCGAACTGGACTGTGGTCGTCGATAATTATTGTTGTAGCATGGTTGCTCGTGCTCGTACAGGTCATCTTTTCGACCTCGATGGCTCCTACTACGGAATCGTGTAGGTTTGGGTAATTTCTAGCCCGTACGATAGCCTGGATATCTTTATGAAGTCCGTTTTCGAAGTTCATTTGTGCGCTCCGTCGTGTAGCTTGCTCTATGTAACGAGCGCCTCCTGCATCGGTTTGTTCGCACAATTTTGCGGTTACTTCTGCCGTCAATTTTTCAACTCGTGTTGCGTATGTCGAAACATTTTCTTTTGCACCTTGTTTCAGCAGACAACAATCGTACTGCAGGGCGGCGAGTGATTTTTTCTTACCGTAAAGGGCTTCCAATTCGACTCGAAGGTCCTTTAAGGTCTTGATAGTTTTGTGTTTCATTTCTCTCGTGGCTCTGTCTTCCAGCTTGCTGCTTAGTATCAACTCGAGCAAGGTTGCTCGTTGTCGGGGCCGGACTAATTTCCAAACGGTTTCACATGAAACTATGAATCCTTCGAGTTTATCCGGACTATTCCCATCGAAGCTCTTTACATTTTTTAAAGCAGTCCCGATGTCGAGATAATCGGATTCTTCGCCTAGATTTCGTCTAGGTTCTCCTTCTGTCCATCTGCGGCTTGGATGGTTTTGACGCGGTGGTCTCGATGGTTGTACTTCGATATCTTCCCTCTGGTTTCGCTGGTTCATTGCGTCTAGCGTCCTTTCCAATGCGCTTAAACGTCCGTCCATTTCAGCTCCGGACGCCCGTAAAAGCTCGAGTTCTTCGTCTTCTCGTACAGTCCGAAGACTGGGAAAGGGAAACGGTCCTGCTCCCGTCTGTGAAATGGAGATCCTTGGCATTCCGTTCAGTAAGCTATAGTTTCAAAATGCGTTTATAGTATTCACTTGGTCGGTGTACCAACTGCTGATGTTTGGTCTTCGGGAAGCGTTAAGATCGTATAATTGTGATCTCATATTCTCTATTTCGTTGTCGATTGCTTGAGGGTCTACATTTCTCCCTGGTGATGTGTTTCCCGGTTCGTTAGTTGTCATCTCTGCCCTAGGCTCGAAAACGCTGTCGTCGAGTTCCTCGAGCTCGTCTCCGGGCTGAAAAGCGCTGCCTCTCCGAGTGCTTACTCGAAATAAAGGATTTGGAGAATTTGATTCAGTACTTGTATTAGGAGAGACTTCAGTGAGCGCTCGTCTTGCTCGATAAGCGATTTCTGCGAGAGCTGGTGTGAATTCTCCTAGGGCCTCTGGTGAGTCACCTAGGGAATTGCTTCGGCGTTGTGTACCCTCTGCCTTGGGGGTTTTTAAGGGAGTGCCCATATGTCACTCCACGCGTTTGGCAATGATTTAATTCTCAAGATATGATAAATTCGTTTCGTTATTTGCCTATTGATTATGACCTTTTTTGTTTCTATGAAACCTTTTTATAAAGTTTTAGTCTTTATAAAGCGTATGGTGAATGTATGTGGTGCCACTTACAGTGGCGATCCCGACGACACCGCTGAAAAAATGTATTAGGTTTTTTCAAGTGTTTTCGGCTGTAATCCCCGGTGGTATGGACACCACCTTGAATAAGTTTGTCCCAATGTCTCATTGCGATGGGTGGGAGTCGTCACACGGTTTCGGGGGTGGCATCCGCGCGGTCCTAATCATGCGGATGTCTATCTCTTAACCGAGTGGACGGCCGACTCACCGGATCGCAATGGAGGAGGTAGTTGCCTAACCAACCGTTGGTAGTCGTGCGAGAGCGTTCTCGCATTGCTATCAAGGGAATTAGGTAGCCACCGGCTGTATTGATAGAGGTCTTCTGCAGTTTCCCTCCACCCTCGGCAAAATTGCGATACAGCTTGGAGTTAAGGAATAATAGGGTCGGGACTGCAGTCCGACCCGGAAATTGTTGATGTGAGTGGCACAGGGCTCCAAAGAGGGCGCGCCATACTAGGCAAAAAAAAAATCCTCATTCAACAAGTGTAGGTGCTGCGAAAAAGCGTTATCCTGAGATCTACAAGAGAAAATTCATTTAATTATATTCTGATGAGAAAGAGAGAGAAGATGAATCGTGGAACGAAGAGTAAGTATTGACATAACATTGGAACCAATAAAAAAAATATATTACCACGTGTGTTTTTTCAAGCACGTGGGTTTTTAAGGTTAGGTAAGGTTAGACTGACTATTTGGACAGAACAATTTTCGTTTAAATTATTGTCAATTGAGTAACAACTTTTGGAAGTAGTATTGGTTTCTTTAACGTTTAAGTATGATTTTATATAGTATCATGTTTGACGACCTGATCGAGGCGGAGAATGAAGAAGTCCAGGTAAGCCGTGTTATACGGAGACTTTTAGTTTTAGGGTATAGGTTTCAAAGTTCGTCTATTAGGATGAGTAAATTATGATACAGACTTCACAGATACAGAATTATACAGACTTTTAGATAGGTATTGAGAATATAAAATCCTTAAAATGATTTACTCTTTTACGAAAAATGTTATGTTACCAAATTGTGTCCTTCACGACTTCAATTCTGGGAGCTCATTGACATAAGTGCAAGAAACAAAAGATTGAGATTAACCCAATCTCCGATCAAAGTAAGTAAAATACTAAGGATTTTGAATTTTGAGACATCTGCGGAGGCAGATGTGCGTAGACTGCGAAGAACCTTCGAAGAGGCTCCGCAGGCTGCAGAAAGCCTTCGAAGAGGTTCCACAGGCTGCGGAGAGCTTTCAAAGAGGCTCCGCAGGCTGCGGAGAGCCTTCGAAGAGGCTCCACAGGCTACGGAGAGCCTTTTAAGAGACTCCACAGGCTACGGAGAACCTTCGAAGATGCTCCACAGGCTGCAGAGACCCTTCGAAGAGGCTCCGCAGGCTGCAGAGAGCCTTCCAAGAGCCTCTGCAAGCTGCGGAGAGCATTCAAAGAGGCTCTGCAGCTCCAGGCTGTAAAGAAACTAAAAAAATTACTCGAGCCTCAATTTCTCTTATGGGAGGTTAAAAATCTATATTTTACCTCAGGAGTTTATCGCTGACTCGAATTGAGACGGAGGAGAAGAGGGAGGTTTTAGCTAGAACGGAAAAGAAGAGGCCAATGCGTCGGTGCGGTCAGTGACACAAAGTACGATAACTGTGGAAGAAGTAAGTTTTGTCAAATTATTATTAATATTCATTGAAGTTGCATAGTAGGTATTACCTGTTAATTCTATCTCTATGCACGTACACATACGTAATTATACTTATATGCAAAGTTGCAAACAATGCATTACTTTTTTTATTGCATTTGCATTTTCATTAACCATTAACAATTAAAGGGGACCGAGTCAGCGTGAAATCGGAAAAAAATCGATAATTTTATTAATTTTTTTTTCACGTTTTACAAACTTTTGAAAGATGGCAAATTCTGCCATTTTTTTCACAGATTCTGGGTCATGAATAAATAACATATATCATGATTAGAAAGTGGGATGCGGCTTCCTCCTTTCTTTTTTAGAATTTTTTTTTCTTTTAGTTTCTAAAATGAAAAAAAATTATAATAATTTATGATATTTCTTATAGAAGTGAAAAAATAAATGAAAAATAAAACATGTCTTGAAAAATTTTGATATTTTGCATATTCTCCAAAGTAAATGAGAAAAATCTTTTATCGAAAAAAAAGTATTCTCATTTACTTTGAAAAATATGCAAAATATTGAAATTTTTCATATCATACATGTATAAACCAATTAAATCGCTCAAAAGACGTGATTGGCCCAAACAATTCTACGGTTCAATCAAAGAAATTGTTGAAAGTGATCAGAAAGTGCCTCGAAAATGTTCTAGTAAGTTTTCCTGGTTACTAATTTTTTTTTACCAGCAAATTATTAGTGAGTTGCGAAACACATGTTCGCTCGTTGTTCATTTTTTTGTATTCAATTATTTTTATCAGTTGTTTATTTTTTTTCAAATGTAATATTAGAGATTCACGCTAATCAATCGAGAAATTACGTGCAAGTGCTTTTTCGATCTTGACAAACGACACGAGCAGTGGTTAGCACCACGAGTAGTGTCAGTGGATAACGACAAACGACAGTGGTTAGTGTCACTTCATATGTTCATATGTTCATATGTTTATTATAATCACTTATTTTTATAAACAATGGTGTTCGCTGTGTTTGCCAAATAATCGAATTAATTTTCATACTCATCTAAAAAAATTTCAGTGAGTGAATTTAATTTTGTGCCTTGTATACAGATTATAACCTCTGAACTGTCAACAGAAGAGTTTCCAGTTATTCTTAAATTTTGAGCAATTTTTTGGTAAAATTTTTTTTATTAAGAATAATAAGAAACAAAAAATGAAAAACCGTGACAAGCACGTAAAAAATGTATTTTTTTTCTCGTAATAACCTTGAAAAATATTGTTTGTTATGCAAATACATGAATCAGTGGAACGAAGGACTGCGAAAGCTTTTTGCCACACATTTCACTTCGGAGGCTGTTTCCCAAAACCTGGATCTTCGAACACGCTCCGCGCAGTCCTGCCCAAACCGCTTGAAGGATTTTATTCTGGGACGTCTCATTTTCTTTGTAAGACTTTTCCGGACCGCTTGTATGCGACACATTTTCATTAGAATCAAAATTGTATTGTGTGCGATGCTCTAAAAACCAAAAATGGTTCAAAAATTTAAAAAGTGGCCTGTAAGTCTATAATGAGAACCTAAAAAAAATGTGTCACATACAAGGGAGTAATAGAGCAATACCGGTTCTGGACCAGGGATCTCAGGGGGGTTGCAGGTACTGATGATTCCATTTTTTATTTAACAGCGCGGAATCCCGGCGTTTTTTTACTTGACCATTTTTTTTTATCGCATTTGGAGAACCAAAATATTTTCGGGATTTGCCTTTTGATTTGCAGTTTTTTATGCTTGACCCTTTTTTTCATGGCTTATTATCTGTTAACAAAATGAAACATGCTTACGTCATAAAAATGTCAAATCAAATTTTTATTTATTTATTTAAATTTATTTGTATATTTATCCATTCATTGGTTCATTTATTTATTTATTTATTCATATATTTATGGACTTAAAGTTCGAAACGTTCAGTTTTACAAAAAATCGAACAATTTATTCTTAGACAGGACACATTTGAGACCTTGTCAACAGTTTAGAGATAATGATTGAAATATCTTTGAAATAAAAAAATATATTATTTACCAAGTATTTGCAAGCTGTTATCTCTACTAGTCGTTCAACTGAACGTTAGAACCTTCAAGTGCATATCTTTTTACAATTGTTGTGACTGTTTTTCTTAGATTTCAACATGAAGTAAAGCCAAGGTAATTGGAGTTTGCATTAAAAAATGTTACATATTAGGAAAATTACCTTGGGACGTGTTGAGCAATTTTTTGTTATTCAACTTCACCGCAGCTGTTGCGAACAGTTCTTCAACTTCTTTTTCATCAAATTTTTTTTTTCAGTTTGTATTTTTCTCTTATCTCAGTTGTTCGGGTTGCGACATGATCCTCATTATCTGTTGTAAAAGTGTGACTCTTTGTTTCCAAATCTTTTACTTTTTTTCCGCTTCGGCATAAGTGCCTACGACACAGAATATTTCAGAATTTCATTCGAATTCACGAATTTACATTGAATTAGTTAGTAGCAAATCAACGAATACACATACTTGCCCAGCCTCTGATTGCAACACGGTGCTTTGACCATGAAGGTATCGGGTCGCTTCCAGTCTTCACGAGGTCTGATAGAATACGAAGATTAGCCTTTGTAAAATCGGTTATGAACGGTGTAAATTATTCCTGTTTTTCGTCGTCGAAAACATTCCAATTTGCTGGCACAAAATCGATGCTGAGCTGATCTCCTGAGTCATCTAAAAACTCTACGAGCATGTATTTTTTGCTCAGAGCTATATCGATTAACTGAAAAACACCAAAATTATCAAAAATATCTCAAAGAGAATAGACAATACTACATTACGAATTTTGTACAAAATTTTATTGCACGAGTGCGTAATGTGCCCATTATGCTAACTTCGTGTGCGTAACATGGGCACTTTTACAGACGGAGTGCAATAAAATATTAAATAATACATCCGTACTAAATATATATGAATGTTCAGAATATTAAGAAAAGCTACATTTGGGCTTTGTGGGTTTAGCAAAATTTGTATATAATAATGTATAAATTTATAAATGTATATGGGGCATTCCACGCCAAATCGACCACTTCTGACCCCGACCCCTTTCGATTTGGCTAAAACTTTTTTATCTTTTTCTACCCTGACAAAGACATTTTTCAGCATTTTTTCAAATTTTTTTACCCAAACACCAAAAAGTTATGAATTTTTTTTCAAAAAACGGCTATTTATTTTTCAAATGTCCATAACTTCTTCAAAAATTGACTTATCGGGACGTTTTTTTTTCAAAATTTTCGTTTTTAAATGTACTTTTCAGAAAAATATTTAAAAAAATCATTCAGAGCTATCTTCATTGTTTTTTTTCTAATTTTCGGAAAAGAACGAAAATTTGTCGATGATAACCATTTTTAATTTTCAATTTCTTTTTTTCATTAAAAACCTTGATATTTTCTGTAAGTTCTCTGGAATTTTCAGAGTGAGGATGATTTTTCTTCTATTTTTTTTTCAATATGGAAGAAATTTCTTTTTTTGAACTCAGCTTATTTCTCATAATACTACTCTAGGGATTTATAATTATGTAGAGAGAACGTTAAAGTAAAAAAATAAATAAATGACATTCAAATCTTATGAATTTAAAAAAAATGGCTATTTATTTTTCAAATGTCCATAACTTTTTCAAAAATTGGCTTGTCGGGACGACTTTTTTTTCAAAATTTTTTTTTAAATGTACTTTTCAGAAAAATATTTAAAAAAATCATTTAGACCAATCATCATTGTTTTTTTTTTTAATTTTCGGAAAAAAACGAAACCTTCTCGATGATTACCATTTTTTATTTTATTTTTTCGTTTTTTCATCAGAAACCTTGATATTTCCTGCAAGTTCTCTGAAATTTTCAGAGTGGGATTATTGTTTTTTCTATTTTTTTTTTCAATTGAAAAAATATTTTTTTTTAACTTAGCTTGTTTCTTATAATACCACTCTGGGAATTTATAAGAATATAGAGAGAACGTCAAAGTTACAAAAAAAATAATAAATGAAATTGAAAGTGGTAATCATCGAAAATTTTTTAATATTTTTCGAAAAAGTAAGAAAAAAGAATAGAAGAAAAAATATCCCCACACTGAAAATATCAGAGAACTTACAGAAAATATCAAGGTTTCTAATGAAAAAAAAGAAATTACAAATTAAAAATGGTAATCATCGAGAAATTTTCGTTTTTTTCCGAAAATTAGAAAAAAAAACAATGAAGATAGCTCTGATTAATTTTTTAAAACATTTTTCTGAAAAGTACATTTAAAAACGAAAATTTTGAAAAAAAAAAAAACATCCCGATAAGTCAATTTTTGAAGAAGTTATGGACATTTGAAAAATGAATAGCCATTTTTTGAAAAAAAATTTATAATTTTTTGGCGTTTGAGTAAAAAAATTTGAAAAAATTCTGAAAAATGTCTTTGTCAGGGTAGAAAAAGATAAAAAAGTTTTAGCCAAATCGAAAGGGGTCGGGGTCAGATGTGGTCGATTTGGAGTGGAATGCCCCATATATGTATAATAATGTATAAATTTGTATATAATTTGTATGAGAAAAACTTTCCTCAGATGATTGGTGCTGTGCGAAAGTTGTTATGAGAAAATACGCATAATAATCTCGCTGCACCATGAAATTGATGAAAAAACTTTTTCAACAGCCCGCATGAACCCATTGAAGATAAAGATTTCGTTTGTTGGTTTTCATTATGTATATGAGACGCTCTTTATAACCTCAAAGAAATCTTCACGACCTAGTACAGATTTGTTTTCGAGACTCTATAGCTACTATTTATCATGTATATTCAAAAAAATATATATTAATTATCCACAATAACGTCAAATAATAATTGAAGGAAATCTTACCTTTGTGTGTTGATACGATAACTCGAAATGTGTTGAGACCACGTTTTTTCCTCGTTGGCCAACGATGATTCTCTCTTATTTCTTCGATGATTATCTCGGTGATAAAATATTCACTAATTAATTCATAATAACGAGAATCTGCTCTCTACCGTTTTTTTGATCTCGTACGAGCGGAAACACTGGAAAAACTGGGTTTCACGCAAAATTTCTCATCACTGTTCTAAGAAATGCGATGCGACGTGCCTGTGCCGGTTTTTGGCGCGATGTGAAGAGACGCATGGTGCGATGCGGCGGCCATAACTGCCGGTAAGGGTGCGTTCTCATACGGGCGCACAGCGTGCGAAATTCAATTTGGCCAATAGTTACGCTAGATTATGCAGCGCTCAAGTGCTGTGGAACCGTATCAGAACACATCCTAATCCTTTCTCTATACTCACAGCTGATTCATACACATTCCCGCGCAATCTTTGTTCATCACTGCATTGTTGGCATAGGAGATACACGGAGAGAGTAAATTATGAGATTTTTAGATAATATCAACAAACAGTCAAATAGAAATAATAACCGTGCATGCTGTATATGTATATGCCCAGCATCTCGTCATAAAGACGAGAGAAAAGGTAAGTCACAATTCGTTTTATGCCCGGTTTCTTTACACAGGGTTATCTGGCGGGTTACATTATCCGCCAGATATCCTGTGCATAAGGCATAGGATATCTGCCGGATAATAAGGTTATCCAGAGGTGAAGAAAGCGCGGGCAACGATATTTTGTTATTTTTTCATTCTTGTTATTTTATAATTTGTATTAGATACGAGAAAAAATCGCACAAGGATTCAGGCTGGGTAAATTTATTATCTTTGTGAACAATTTTTTTTAAATTTTACAATTTGGCACGTTTTAGGTTATCATGAGTGACAAGAATCTAATGAAAGTGCACAAAGAACTTACGCGTTTACGTATGCAGCGATTCCGGGAATTACGCCAAAAGGATTCTGATGACAATCGACGAATCAAAAGAATAAAATTACAAGACCATGATTGTAAAAGAGAGAGGATTAATATCGAGGCAGTACGCATTTATGAATCTGATGAGAATTCCAACAGAGGTAATGTTGCTTTTTTCAAATTTTTTTACACAACCCAAATAAAAAACTTTTTTTAAAAATAGCTATAACTTCTTCAAAAAATGACTAATTGGGACGATTTTTTTTCAAAATTTTCGTCTCTCAATGTACTTTCCAAAAAAAAATACAAACAAATTTTTAAATATTAAAATTTATGAAATTTTTCACTTTTTTGAGAAAAATCACATTTTTCTCGAAGTTCGCCATTTTTAATTTTTTTTTCTCATTCAAAAAATACTTCGACCGATTCCGGAAGAAATGCCGCCTAACATGGAGTAAGCCGACATTTTCTTCTATTTTTTTCACTTTTTTGAAACAAAAATCAAAGTTTTTTCCAGGATTACAACTCAATTTTTTTTCCTTCTGAATTGTTTAAATTCTGAGGTCCTTTATTAATCCTCACAAATTCCCAGTAGTATTTTGTGAAATAAGCCGAACTGGGAAAATTTCTTTTTAACTCAAATACAATGCCGAAAATAATTACCATTCAAATTCAAATTCTATTCCAATACGCTCAAAATATTTTGTCATCGATTAGTTTTAAATGCAAATTTTCCCAACCCGGATTGTAGCAAATTTTCATGACTGAAATTATAGATATGCGAATAATAATATTTTAGGTGAAGAAGAAATCGAAAACGGTGCAGAAGCAGAAGAAGTAGAAGAAGGAGAAGAAAAAGAAGAAGAAGAAGAAGGAGATGGAGAAGAAGAAGAACAAGCCGAAGAAGAAGAAGAAGCAGAAGCAGAAGAGGAAGAAGAAGAAGAAGAAGAAGAAGACGAAGCAGAAGAAGAAGAAGAAGAAGAAGAAGAAGAAGAAGAAGAAGAAGAAACAGAGGATGATGATAATGACGATGATCAAAACGAGATAGATGAAAAGGCTATTCGTTCATGGGCTCAAAATGCGAAGATACCATTCACTCACATCGATAGCTTGCTGGGAATTTTAAGAAGGCGAGTACTCCCGCATTTACCGCAGACTGCAAAAACGTTCGTTAATACGACCAAGGTCGCGTTTGAGATTTGAAAAATTGATGGAGAAAACGATGAAGATGAAGGCGGTGAACTCGTATATTTTGGTCTCGCAAAATACCTTCAACGAGTCATTAACGTTGAAATGCATGATGGCCCAACGCCGGAGTTGCTTTTTAACGTAGATGGGTTACCTCTATTTAAATCGAGCTCCATGCAATTTTGGCCTCTTCTGTGCAAGGTACATTTTAAACCTGATGTTTACGAACCTTTTCCTGTGGCCATTTATGCAGGCCTGCGGAAACCCGGCAATATCAACCAGTACTTGGAGGATTTCATCGTAGAAATTAATCAAATACTCAACGATGGAATCGAGATCGACGGCAGGCTATTCAGTGTTCGGATAAAGAATTTCATATGTGATCAACCTGCCCGATCTTTTGTAAAATGTGTAATTGGCCACGGCGGATATTACGCATGTGAGCGTTGTGAGTCATTCCGAAGTCAGAGCAACCGTCAACACCATCATTTTTTATCACCATTGCTTCGTATTAAACCTCCCATCGACATGGTGACTCAATTTTCGCTGGACTTTATGCATCTGTGCTGCTTGGGTGTTATGAAAAAAATGATTTTGGATTTTTGGCTTCGTCGTAAAGTAACGCCGCGACTCGGCAGAAACAACAAACGTCGCTTATCTGCATTCTTAGAACGCATCAAGAATCACGTACCAGAAGAATTTCAACGCACAACGAGGGATTTAAATGACATATCGAAGAGGAATCATTTTGAAAGAGGTATTACCCGTCAATTAGTACGAGCATTTTCTGCTTTTTCATGCTGCGTGTAGAATTTTGTGCACTACAGATTTCGCAGTGACATACAATGGCGAAGCAAAACAGTTTCTCAAAACCTTTTTCTTATTAGCTCGTTCATTGTATGGCAAACAGTGTCAAATCCTGAATATGCACAGCTTAATACACTTAGCTGATGATTCTAAAAACATGAATTGTACGCTCACGGAGCTCACTGCTTTTCCGTTCGAAAATGCTTTGGGGAAAATAAAAAGACTTATTCGCAGTGGCAATCGACCTTCAGCCCGAGTGAGCCGTAGACTAGGTGAAAAATTCTTTTCAAATAGTCAGAAACCGACAGTACCACCGGAATGCGTCATTTTGAATAAACAACGTCAAAATGTTGATGAATTACGGAGAATAACAAAAATTAAATACAAAGAATTCATCATCGCGTCAAAACCACCCAACAATACAATTTTATTGAAAGATGCAAGGATATTGCAAATTAATAATATTTACAAGCAGCACGGTGAAGATGAAATTAACCTTGAAGGAAGAGTGTTAAAGATCAAGCGATACCTTTTTGTCTATCCCTGTGATTCATCAGCTTTTTCGACGTGGCGAGTTCAGGGAACTCGAAACATTAAAACATACACCTTAACATCGGTCGATAAAAAAATGGTATGTTTAGATATCGGTATCACTCCGCACGGTAGTTCAAAACGCCCGAGTCGCTGGCCAAAAGTCGAAAAATAAAGGTTGAAAAATCGATATTTTCAAAATGGATTCTTGTAGAGTGGGGTTTGGGGCATTCAGATCGCATAAGCAGGGGTCACAATATTGTATACCTGCTTCCCTGCGACAGTCGTAAGTTGCCTCTCGGAGGAACACGCGCCCAACGCTTCAGTGACCAGTTTTACAGTGCTCCAGAAAATCATACATAACTTTGCAACAACTTGTCCGATTCCATTTTTCCAAAATGGAAAATGATTATGAAGGTATGTAGAAAAATTTCATGTACTTCAATGTTCGAAAATGTTTGTTGTTATTAATGAAATGTTATGCTGAAGGTAGTCGTGATTTTCATATTTTTTGGCTTTTTTAAAAATACATTTGTATCGATACAAAAAAATTTTAACACGCTTTAACGCTGGCATTCACAGGGACATGTTTGTTGAACTATCTATTAATGAAATTTTCAAGAATTGCTGACCCAACGTTGCCGTTTTTGAATAATATCGATTTTAGTGTTACCGTGCACGCTGTCGTGCGCGTTACGCACTGTGACTAATAACGATATTCTCCGCTCAACTTTCTATACCTGAGGCTTGAAAGGTCCCAGGTATAGAGGGTTTTTCGTAGATGTTTTCTATCTCTTTTTAAGGTATTGTGGAGATAAGTACAGTTATTGCAATGGTGTAGCATTATTGTTGCAATGGCGTAGCATTGTGAATAAAGATTTAAAATAAAATTCCAACCGTAACGTCCATTTTTACAAATATATCGAAATATATTTACAAATATTATTTCAAACCTTGCTTATGAACAATAAACACAATTTGTAAAACATAATAATATTGTTTTTGCTCATAATATTTTTACGTTACGTACAATATATATACCACATATATACAATATATATACCATATATATACAATATATATATACAATATATATATATACACAATATACATATACAATATGTATACGCCAAAAAAAATCAATTTTTGTTTATTCCTCAATTTCTCGTATGTTTATGGAGATCCCATCTTGAAAAATACATATTTCATGCAAAATTGTATCAGCTTTTCGAGAAAAATATTAAAGAAATTTTCAAAATTTCGGCAACAACCAAAAACCAGCTTTTTAGACTTTCAGCTCAATTTTAAGAGCTTTCCAAGTGCATGAACAAAAAAAAAATTTTTTTTTGAAACCAGAGATTTTTTTACGCAAAAAACGTATTTTTTGAAAAATTTCGCATTCTGTTGGAAGATGGCAAGTCAAAATAAATAAAACAAAAATCGTTAAATTAGCTAAAATACCCCATATAATAACTGCGAAAGTTAGCGGGGAAAAAATCTGAACAAATTCTGGATTCTGTTTTTGCGAATTGCGAAAATTGCGAGAAGGTCTAAGGGGGTGAGGCCGGATCCGACGTCCATAATTGGCGTTTCCACCCATATACAATATACAGTACTCGACAATTGAAGTAGGACAGACAGTTTTTTCTCGATTTTGACGAGATTTAGACCGATTTTGAAAATTCAAAAAACGGCATCCGGGTAAATTTTGTTATCTTTCGAATGAGACTAATTAGAATGCGATCGGTTAAAAATTGACCAAGTGCGGGGCGATGGAGTCAGGGCGTGCGAATCACGATTTCCGGGACACCTCGGGAAAGGATATACGCCACCGTCACAAAGCTTTTCCAGTGAAATCATTGGAAAGAGCAGCTCGGGGCGGTCAGCATTCAAAAAAAAAATTAAAATCGGCCAACTCCTCGGGATGCTATCGCCCCAGGAAGTTGAAACGGTTTTTCGACGATAACTTGCGAGTTTATCGATCGATTGACTTGAAATTTATCACAGAGTCGTGGTTCGTCATAGCCAACGACCCGGTCTAGGTGGTATTGTCAAAACACTCCTCGGGGATGAGATCCAGGGTTGTCCCGGATGCACTGTATCAATTATGCGCATTTTTCGCCATGATAGAGTTGTTGGCCGGAAATGAAAGTTGGTGCATCATAAAGGGGAAGATTAAACGAACCAAACGTGTGGTCGTGCAATAACCAAATCGACCTCTATCACTAAAGCGAAGGGGGTGAAAAATTGCATGAAAAATGCCGAAGTCGAAAAAGATCGCGTCCGGAGTCGCAAAGCGATGATCGATTGTTTTTGCACTCAACGTCCGACTAAAGGTTCTTTCACAACTGGAGTGAAATGGGCCAGTTTGGAAAAGCTCAGCATTGAAAACTTTTAATTATTTATTATTGTTTATCATCTTTATTTTTGTATTGAGATTTTCGCAATAATTGAGAAGATATGAACAATGAAAATGTTGAAAAAAGATAACTACCGTGCATATTAAGAATTCAATTTTTTTAAAGCGTCGATTTTTTTATTCAGCACTATTTTTTAAGATCATTATTTTTGCGTTGCAGATTTTGCAAAAATTAAGGAGATATTAACGATAAAAATGTTAAAAAATGAATAACCGGCGTGAATATTGAGATTTTGGTTTTTCAGAAGCGTCGATTTTTTTTCTTTTGCACGATTTTTCGTGACCCTTATTCTTGCATTTCGACTTTTGCGAAAATAAAGGGGATATGAACAATAAACATGTTGAAAAATCGATAACTACCGGGCATATGGAGTTTAAGATTTTTAAGAAGGGTCGATTTTTTTACTTTGCACTTTTTTTTAAGATCATTATTTTTGCGTAGCCGATTTTGCAAAAATGAAGGAGATGTTAACACTAAAAATGTTGAAAAATTGATAACTACCGTTCACATTGAGATTTCGATTTTTTACAAGCGTCGATTTTTTTATTTTGGACTATTTTTTAAGATCTTTATTTTTGCGTTTCGACTTTTGCAAAAACAAAGGTGATAAGAACAATAAAAATGTTGTAAAAACGACAACTACCGTGCATATTGGGATTTTGATTTTTCAAAAGCATCGATTTTTTTATTTTGCACTATTTTTTAAGATTATTATTTTTGCAATGCAATTTTTGCAAAAATTAAGGAGATATTAACAATAAAAATGTTCAAAAATTGATAACTACCGTGCATTTTGAGATTTTGATTTTTCAGAAACGTAGAATTTTTCACTTTGCACTATTTTTTATGACCATTATTTTTGTCGCTCGACTTTTGCAAAAATAAAGGGGATATGAACGGTACAAATGTTGAAAAATCGATAACGACCCGTGCATATTGAGAATTTAGTTTTTCAGAAGCGTCGATTTTGTAACTCTGCACTATTTTTTAAGATCATTATTTTTGCGGTGCAATTTCTGCAAAAATTGAGGAGATATTGACAATAAAAATGTTGAAAAATTGATAACAAGCGTGCATATTGAGATTTTGATTTTTCAGAAGCGTCGAGTTTTTTAATTTGCACTATTTTTTGAGATTATTATTTTTGCGTTGCAGATTTTGCAAAAATTGAGGAGATATTAACAATGAATATGTTAAGAAATTAATAACTCGCGTGAATATTGAGATTTTGGTTTTCCAGAAGCGTCGATTTTTTTCTTTTGCAATATTTTTTATGACCCTTATTTTTGCGGCTCGACTTTTGCAAAAACAAAGGTGATATGAACAATAAAAATGTTGGAAAATCGACAACTACCGGGCATATTGGTATTTCCATTTTTCGAAAGCGTCGATTTTTTTATTTTGCACTATTTTTCGAAATCATTATTTTTGCAATTCGACTTTTGCAAAAATAAAGGTGATATGAACAATAAAAATGTTGAAAAATCGACAACTACCGGGCATATTGGTATTTTGATTTTTCAAAAGCGTCGATTTTTTTATTTTGCACTATTTTTCAAGGTCATTATTTTTGCAATGCAATTTTTGCAAAAATTAAGGAGATATTGACAATAAAAATGTTGAAAAATCGACAACTACCCGTGCATATTGAGAATTTAATTTTTCAAAAGCGCCGATTTTTTATTTTGCACTATTTTTTATGACCATTATTTTTGCCTTTCGACTTCTGCAAAAATAAAGGGGATATTAACAATACAAATATTGAAAAATCGATAACTGCCCGTGCATATTGAGAATTGAATTTTTCAGAAGCGTCGATTTGTTGACTTTGCACTATTTTTTAAGATCATTATTTTTGCGGTGCAATTTTTGCAAAAATTACGGAGATATCAACAATTAAAATGTTGAAAAATTGATAACAAGCCTGCATATTGAGATTTTGATTTTTCAGAAACGTCGAGTTTTTTAATTTGCATTCTTTTTTAAAATTATTATTTTCACGTTGCAGATTTTGCAAAAATTAAGAAGATATTGACGATAAAAATTTTGAAAAATTAATAACTGGCGTGAATATTGAGATTTTCGTTTTTCAGGAGCGTCGTTTTTTTTCTTTTGCACTATGTTTTATAACCCTTATTTTTGCGTTTCGACTTTTGCAAAAATAAAGGGGATATGAACAATAAAAATGTTGAAAAATTGATAACAAGCGTGCATATTGAGATTTTGATTTTTCAGAAACGTCGATTTTTTCATTTCGCACAATTTTTTAAGATCTTTATTTTTGCGTTGCAGATTTTGCAAAAATTTAGGAGATATTAACAATAAAAATTTTAAAAAATTAATAACTGGCGTGAATATTGAGATTTTGGTTTTCCAGAAGCGTCGAGTTTTTTCTTTTGCAATATTTTTTATGACCCTTATTTTTGCGTTTCGACTTTTGCAAAAACAAAGGTGATATGAACAATAAAAATGTTGAAAAATCGACCACTACCGTGCATATTGGTATTTTGATTTTTCAAAGGCGTCGATTTTTTTATTTTGCACGATTTTTCAAGATAATTATTTCTGCAATGCAATTTTTGCAAAAATTAAGATAAAATTAACAATAAAAATCTTGAAAAATCGACAACTACCCGTGCATATTGAGAATTTAATTTTTCAAAAGCGCCGATTTTTTATTTTGCACTATTTTTTAAGATCATTATTTTTGCGTTGCAGATTTTGCAAAAATTAAGGAGATATTAACAATAAAAATGTTGAAAAATCGATAACTACCGGGCATATTGGGATTTTAATTTTCAAGAAGCGTCGATTTTTTTATTTTGCACTATTTTCTACGACCCGTCTTTCTGCGTTTCGACTTTTGCAAAAATAAAGGGGAAATGAACAATAAAAATAGTGAAAATTTGATATCTAGCGTCCATATTGGGATTTTGATTTTTCAGGAGCGTCGTTTTTTTTAGTTTGCACTATTTTTCATAACCCTTATTTTTGCCTTTCGACTTTTGCAAAAATGAAGGGGATATGAACAATAAAAATGTTGAGAAATCGACAACTATCGTGCATATTGAGATTTTGATTTTTCAGAAACGTCGAGTTTTTTAATTTGCACTATTTTTTGAGATCATTATTTTTGCGGTGCAATTATGGCAAAAATTAAGGAGTCGTTAACAATAAAAATGTTGAAAAATTGATAACAAGCGTGCATATTGAGATTTTGATTTTTCAGAAACGTCGAGTTTTTTAATTTGCATTCTCCTTCAAGATCATTATTCTTGCGTTGCAGATTTTGCAAAAATGGAGGAGATATTAACAATAAAAATTTTGAAAAATTAATAACTGGCGTGAATATTGAGATTTTGGTTTTTCAGAAGCGTATTTTTTTTTCTTTCGCACTATTTTTTATAACCCTTATTTTTGCGTTTCGAATTTTGCA
This sequence comes from Alloplasta piceator, assembly GCA_946863875.1. Taxonomy (NCBI): domain Eukaryota; kingdom Metazoa; phylum Arthropoda; class Insecta; order Hymenoptera; family Ichneumonidae; genus Alloplasta; species Alloplasta piceator. The sequence continues at coordinate 16,535,177 of OX333076.1, forward strand.
AAAATAAAGGGGATATGAACAATAAAAATGTCGAAAAATTGATAACAAGCATGCATATTGAGATTTTGATTTTTCAGGAACGTCGATTTTTTCATTTTGCACTATTTTTTAAGATCATTATTTTTGCGTTGCAGATTTTGCAAAAATTTAGGAGATATTAATAATAAAAATGTTGAAAAATTAATAACTGGCGTGGATATTGAGATTTTGATTTTTTAGAAACGTCGATTTTTTCATTTTGCACTTTTCTTGAAGATCATTATTTTTGCGTTGCAAGTTTCGCAAAAATTAAGGAGATATTAACAATAAAAATTTTGAAAAATTAATTACTGGCGTGAATATTGAGATTTAGGTTTTACAGAAGCGTCGTTTTTTTTCTTTTGTACTTTTTTTTATAACACTTATTTTCGCGTTTCGACTTTTGCAAAAATAAAGGGGATATGAACAATAAAAATGTCGAAAAATTGATAACAAGCGTTCATATTGAGAATTAAATTTTTCAGAAGCGTCGAGTTGTTTACTTTGCACTATTTTTTAAGATCATTATTTTTGCGGTGCAATTTTTGCAAAAATTACGGAGATACAATAATTAAAATGTTGAAAAATTGATAACAAGCGTGCATATTGAGATTTTGATTTTTCAGAAACGTCGATTTTTTCATTTTGCACTATTTTTTAAGATCATTATTTTTACGTTGCAGATTTTGCAAAAATTAAGGAGATATTAACAATAAAAGTTTTGAAAATTTATAACTGGCGTGAATATTAAGATTTTGGTTTTTCAGAAGCGTCGTTTTTTTTCTTTTGCACTATTTTTTATAACCCTTATTTTTCGAAACGTCGATTTTTTCATTTTTTACTATTCTTCAAGATTATTATTTTTGCGTTGCAGATTTTGCAAAAATTTAGGAGATATTAACAATAAAAATGTTGAAAAATTAATAACTGGCGTGAATATTGAGATTTTGATTTTTCAGAAACGTCGATTTTTTCATTTTGCACTATTATTTGAGATCATTATTTTTGCGTTGCAGATTTCGCAAAAATTAAGGAGATATCTCCGCATAAAAAGTTGGTGTGTCACGAAATTGCTATGTTCGGACTAAAGCCGTTTTATTCGTGCTGTGATTGGTCGGTTAGCCAGACTCGAGCGCGACTTCAGACCTCGCGTGTGCGCGACTTCGCACATCGCGAGTCGCGCAATGACTTTGACAGTTGATTGCGGTTTCATGTCTGTCACTTTGACCGGAGAAATCGTTTAGTTACACATATACGCGTAATACGGGTAAACGATCTGCGCGTCACTTGAAAAGAGTCAGTGAGATAATTTCAAGAGAAACACGGACATCAATCCCGTGTAACGGTGGTTTCTGTGCGCAGATTCGTACATCGCGAGTCGTGCGATGTTTTGACAGTCAGTGCGCGGTTATACGTCGTGTTGATCGACGAAATCGCTTGTGAAGATTAAGCTTTGATTAAATTTTTTGCGATCAACGGTTAGTAGTATTCAATTTGCGAAAAAAATCTTTTTATCATCAAGTCAACCATTATTCATATCAGCAAACAGTAATTTTGATTTCTTCATTATAATTTATTATTCCGAAGTATGAGTACATCACAAGGACTCCGTTCTGGCCAAAATACTTCTTCAATTGTGAAAATTTTATCGATGCTTATCCATAGATCTAACAGAATATTTGGATGCCGATATTGGGTCAATAATGTACATCGACATATCGAGAGTCTCAAATGAGTTTGACAGTTGATGCATTCGAAGATACGGAGCGACTTGTCAGTCACATCAGAACGACAAAATCGGTGAGCCATGATGAACAGCTTATTCGTGTTCCCCAGAGAATTTGCGATAGAAATCACCCGCTTTGAATCTTTCAACAACGAACAAAAATTTTCCCATGCCCAGATCTGCCGAGTTTCATTTGCAAACCTACAGGTCGAAAAAGGTTTTGGATATATTTGAGCATGTTCCGTGAGGAATTATTCCATCGCAAATATCTTATTCGTGTAGCCCGAAAAAAATTTCCGTTGAAAACACACTTTTTTTTCATGCCACATATATATATCTGGAGCTTGTCACGCCCATATTTTCATTTCTCGACGAAACTACGGCACAGGGAATTGAACCCAGGACCCCCCGATGCTCTGGTTTAGAGGCGAGCATGCTAGCCACTACACCAGAGTACCGGTTTGAAAACACACGCTTTGAAACTTTAAACGACGAAAAAAAGCTTTCCTCATGGCCCCACGCCCGGGTCAGCAAAAGACCATGTACAAATGGACGAGCCAAAACGATTTTTGGTATTAATGAGCATGTTTCGTAAAGAATTTTATAATCGTAAATAGCTTATTCGTGTTCCTCAGGAAATTTCCGATCGAGAACACACACACTGAACCTTTGAATGACGAAAAAAAGCTTTTTTGTGGAATAGAATGGAATGGAGTGGGATTTTCGTTTCAAAACACAGGCTTCAAATCTTGAAACGACAAAAAAATCTTTTTCGTAAAATGGAATAGAATGGAATGGAATTTCCGATCAAAACACAGGCTTTACACTTTCAAACGACCAAAAAGAACTTTTCCGTGGTCTGGAATAGAATGAAATTTTCGATTCATAACACAGGCTTCAAATCTTGAAACGACGGAAAAAAACATTTTCGTAAAATGGAATGGAATTAAATGCAATTTCCGATTCAGAACAGACGCAGGGTTCAAAACTTGAAACGACGAAAAAAAACTTTTCTGTGGAAGAGAATGGAATTTCTGATTCAAACACAGGCTTTAAATCTTAAAATGACGTAAAAAAGACTTTTTCGTGGAATAGAATGGAATGGAATTTCCGATTCAAAACACATGGCTTCAAACCTTGAAAAGACGAAAAAAAACTTTTTCGTCGAATAGAATGGAATAATTTATTTAAAACACCCGCTTCAAACGTTGAAACGGAGAAAAAAAAACTTCGTGGAATGGAATAGAATGGATCAGAATGGAATTTTCGATTCGAAACACAGGCTTCGAACCTTAAAACGACGAAAAATACTTTTTTGTGGAATGAAATGGAATTTTCGATTCAAAACACAAGCTTCAAATCTTAAATCGACAAAAACTTTTTCGTGGAATGAAATAGAATAAAATGAAATTTTCAATTTAAAACACAGGCTTCAAATCTTGAAACGACGAAAAAAAAAACTTGTTCGTGGAATGGAATGGAATGGATTGAAATAGAATCTTCGATTCACAACACAGGCTTCAAACCTTGAAACGATGAAAAAAAAAAATTCCGTGGAATAGAATGGAATGGAATTTTCGATTCAAAACACAGGCTTCAAATCTTGAAACCACAAAAAACTTTTCCGTCGAATGGAATGGAATAGAACTTTGGATTTTAAACACAGGCTTCAAATCTTGTAACGACGAAAAAAAAACTTTTTCATGGAATTCAATGGAATGGCATTTTTCTTTTAAAACACAGGCTTCAAATATTGAAACGACGAAAAAAAACTTTTTCATAGAATGAAATAGAATGGATTCGGATGGACTTTTCCATTTAAAACACAAGCTACAAATCTCAAAACGAACAAGAAAAACTTTTTCGTGTAATGAAAGGGAATTTTCGATTTATGACACAGGCTTCAAATCATGAAACGACGGAAAAAAACATTTTCGTGGAATGGAATGGAATGAAATTTCCGATTCAAAACACAGGCTTCAAACCTTGAAACGACGAAAAAAAAACTTTTTCGTGGAATAGTATGGAATGGAATTTCCAATTTAAAACAGATGGCTTCAAACCTTGAAAAGACAAAAAAAAACTTTTTCGTGGAATGGAATAGAATTTTTTATTCAAAACACCGGCTTTAAACCTTGAAACAACGAAATAAAACTCGTGGAAGGGAATGGATCGGATTAGAATGGGATTTCCGATTCAAAACACAGGCTTTAAACCTTGAAACGACGGAAAAAATTTTTTTCGTGAAATGGAATGGAATGGAATGGAATTTTCAATTCACAACACAGGCATTAAATCTTGAAACGACGAAAAGAAACTTTTTCGTAGAATAGAATGGCATGGAATTTTGGATTCAAAACACAGGCTTCAAATCTTGAAACCACAAAAAACTTTTCCGTCGAATGGAATGGAATGAAATGAATCTTTCGATTTTAAACACAGGCTTCAAACCTTGAAACGACGAAAAAAAAACTTTTCCGTGGAATGCAATGGAATGGAATTTTCCATTCAAAACAAAGGCTTTAAATATTGAAACGACGATAAAAAACTTCTTCATGGAATGGAATAGAATAAAATGGAATTTTTGATCCAAAAGACAGGCTTCAAACCTTAAAACGATAAAAAAAAACTTTTTCGTTGAATGGAATAGAATGGATTCGGATGGACTTTTCGATTCAAACCACAGGCTACAAATAATGAAACGACGAAGAAAAACTTTTTCGTGAAATGAAATAAAATTTTTGATTTATAACACAGGCTTGAAATCTTAAAACGACGGAAAAAACGTATTCGTGGAATGGAATGGAATGGAATGCAATGAAATGAAATTTCCGATTCAAAACACAGGCTTTAAATCTTGAAATAAAGAAAAAAAACTTTTTCCTGGAATGGAATGAAATTTTTGATTCAAAACACCGGCTTCAAACCTTACAACGACGAAAAAAAACTTTTCGTGGAATGGAATGGAATGGATTAGAATGAAATTTCCGATTCAAAATACAGGCTTCAAACCTTAAAACGACGAAAAAAAACTTTTTCGTGGAATGGAATGGAATTTTCAATTCAAAACCCAGGCTTCAAATCTTAAAACAACGAAAAAAAACTTTTTCATCGAATTGAATGGAATTTTCGATTCATAATCCAGGCTTCAGACCTTGAAATGTCGAAAAAAAAACTTTTTCGTGAAATGGAATGGAATGGAATTTCCAATTCAAAACACAGGCTTCAAACCCTGAAACGACGAAAAAATACATTTCCGTGGAATGAAATGGAATTTTCGGTTCAAAACATAGGCTTCAAACTTTGAATTGACGAACAAAAACTTTTTCGTGGAATGAAATGGAATTTTCGATTTAAAACGCAGGCTTCAAATCTTAAAACGACGAAAAAAAAATTTTTTTATTGAATTGAATAGAATTTTCGATTCATAACACAGGCTTCAGACCTTGAAACGACGAAAAAAAACTTTTTCGTTGAATGGAATGGAATTTTCGATTCAAAACAGAGGCTTCAAATCTTGAGACGACGAAAAAACACATTTTCCTGGAATGGAATGGAATGGAATTTCCAATTCAAAACACAGGCTTCAAACCTTGAAACGCCGAAAAAAACATTTTCGTGGAATTGAATGGAATTTTCGATTCAAAACACAGGCTCCAAGCCTTGAAACGACGACAGAAAACTCTTTCGTGGAATGGAATGGAATTTTTTATTTAAAACACAGGCTTCAAACCTTGAAATAACGAAAAAAAACTTTCGTAGATTGGAATGGAATAGATTGGAATGGAATGGAATTTTCGATTCAAAACACAGGCTTTATATCTTAAAACGTCGAAAAAAAACTTTTTCATGGAATGGAATGGAATAGAATAGGATTTTCGATTTAAAACACAGGCTTCAAACTTTGAAACGACGAAAAAAAACTTTTTCGTGGAATGGAATGGAATTTTCAGTTTAAAACACAGGCTTCAACCTTGGAACGATGGGGAAAAATTCTTTCGTGCAATGGAATTTGGAATGGAATTTTCGATTTCAAACACAGACTTTAAATTTTCAAACGACGAAAAAAACTTTTTTGTGGAATGGATTGGAATGGAATGGTATTTTTTATTCAAAACACAGGCTTCAAATGTTGAAACGACGAAAAAAAACTTTTTCGTGGAATGGAATGGAATGGATTTTTCGATTTAAAACACAGGCTTCAAATTTTGAAATGACGAAAAAAACTTTTTCGTACAATGGATTGGAATGGAATGGAATTTTTTATTTAAAAAACAGGTTTCAAACTTTGAAACGACGAAAAAAAAACTTCTTCGTGGAATGGAATGGAAGTTTTGGTTCAAAACACAACACAGGCTTCAAACCTTGAAACGGCGAAGAAAAACTTTTTCGTGAAATGGAATGGAATTTTCGATTCAAAACACAGGCTTTAAGTTATGAAACGACGAAAAAAACTTATTCGTGGAATGGATTGGAATGGAATGGAATTTTCCATTCAAAAAACAGACTTCAAATCTGAAAACGACGAAAAAAAACTTTTTTGTGGAATGGAACGGAATGGAATGGAATTTTCGATTCAAAACACAGGCTTCAAACCTCGAAACGACGAAAAAAAACTTTTTCGTGGAATGGAATGGAATAGAAAGGAAAGGAATTTTCGATTCAAAACACAGGCTTTAAACCTTGGAACGACGAAAAAAAACTTTTTCGTGGAATAGAATGGAAGGGAATAGAATTTTCGATTTAAAACACAGGCTTCAAACCTTGAAACGACGAAAAAAAACTTTTTTGTGAAATGGAATGGAATGGAATGTTCGATTCAAAACACAGGCTTTAAATCTTGAAACGTCGAAAAAAAACTTTTTCTCCGAATGGAATGAAATGGAATGGAATTTTCGATTCAAAACACAGGCTTCAAACCTTGAAACGACGAAAAAAATTTTTTTCGTCGAATGAAATGGAATTTTCAGTCCAAAACACAGGCTCCAAACCTTGAAACGACGAAGAAAAACTTTTTTGTGGAATGGAATTGAATGGAATTTTCGATTTAAAATACAACCTTTAAATTTTGAAACGACGAAAAAAACTTTTTTGTGGAATGGATTGGAATGAAATGGTATTTTTTATTCAAAACACAGGCTTCAAATCTTGAAACGACGAAAAAAAACTTTTCCTTGGAATGGAATGGAATGGATTTTTCGATTTAAATAACAGGCTTTAAGTTTTGAAACTACGAAAAAAACTTTTTCGTGGAACGGATTGGAATGGAATGGAATTTTCCATTCAAAAAACAGACTTTGAATCTTAAAACGACGAAAAAAAACTTTTTCGTGGAATGGAATGGAATGGAATTTTCGATTCAAAACACAGACTGCAAACCTCGAAACGACGAAAAAAAACTTTTTCGTGGAATGGAATGGAATGAAATGGAAAGGAATTTTCGATTCAAAACACAGGCTTTAAACCTTGAAACGACGAAAAAAAACTTTTTCGTTGAATAGAATGGAATGAAATAGAATTTTCGATTCAAAACACAGGCTTCAATTTTCGAAACGACGAAAAAAACTTTTTCGTGGAATGGAATGGAATGGAATTTCTGTTTCAAAATACGGGCTTCAAACCTTGAAACCTTGAAACAACCGACACTGATTTTATCTCGAAACTATGAATTTATGGATGAAAAAAACTGTTTAACTGAGAACAGACGGAATTCTAAATGTTCCGACGAGTTCTCCAGCGTGTTCTCTACCTCATGTACAACTGACATTGTTTTTACTTGGAAATTATGAATTTATTGAAAAAAAAAGTTTCGTCTGTTCCTGGCTAAACAATTTTTTTTATCGATAAATGCATAGTTTCCAGGTAAAAACCATGTCAGTTGTACATGAAGAAGAGAAACACACTAAAGGGCCCGTCGAAATATTTAAAATTTCGTCTGTTCTTAGCTAAACAATTTTTTTAAATCGATAAACTTTTAGTTTCTAAGTAAAAACTGTGTCAGTTGTACATGAGGAAGAGAACACGCTGACGAGCTCATTGAAATATTTCGAATTTCGTCTGTTCTTAGCTCCAAGTTTGATCGAAAAATTCCGGTCGACAAATCCGCTAGGGTTCGAGGCTCGCATTTTTTCTCGGGTATGAATTTGAAAGTTGCCACTCGGCGATTTTTAAAGTCGGACATTACATATCCAAGCTTAATATTTGGAAATTTGTATTTCAATTTCTAAATATTTAAGCAATTAATAAATTTCAGACCATATTCAAGGTCGAAGGGCTGCAGCGCTGATGGGCAGCCGCTCGCGCGCGTGAGCGCGCGTCTCCGTTCCCTAGTCCCCTAATAAAAAGTTGATGAGAATATATATCGAAAATCTCGAAGGCATTGTCGTCGTTTTATTCGTGCTGTGATTGGTCGGTTGCGTTGATTCGAGCGCGACTTCACACTTCGCGTGTGCGTGACTTCACACATCGCGAGTCGCGCGATGTTTTGACAGTTCATCGCGGTTATACGTCTGTCACGTTAGCCAAAGAAATCGGTTGGATATACATTACGCGTAATATACGGTTAAAGAATCATTTAAAAAGAGTGAGTGAGATAATTTCGCGAGAGACACGGATATCAATCACGTGTAACGGTGTGATTTGTGTGCGCGAATTCGTACATCACGAGTCGCGCGCGATCTTTTGACAGTCGGTTCGTGGTTATGCGTCGTGTTGATCGACGAAATCGCTTGTGAAGATTAAGCTTTGATGAAATTTTTTGCGATTAACGGTTAGTAGTATTCAATTTGCGAAAAAAATCTTTTCATCATCAAGTTAACCATTATTCATATCAGCAAACCGTAATTTTGATTTCTTCATTATAATTTATTATTCCGAAGTATGAGTATATCACAAGGACTCCGTTCTGGCCAAAATACTTCTTTAATTGTGAAAATTTTATCGATGCTTATCCAAAGATCTAACAGAATATTTGGATGCCGATATTGGGTCAAGAATGTACATCGACATATCGAGAGTCTCAAATGAGTTTGACAGTTGATGCATTCGAAGATACGGAGCGTCTGGTCAGTCACATCAGAACGACAAAATCGGTGAGCCATGATGAACAGCTTATCCGTGTTCCCCAGAGAATTTTTGATAGAAATCACCCGCTTTGAATCTTTCAACAACGAACAAAAATTTTCCCATGCCCAGATCTGCCGAGGTTCATTTGCAAACCTACAGGTCGAAAAAGGTTTTTGATATATTTGAGCATGTTCCGTGAGGAATTATTCCATCGCAAATATCTTATTCGTGTAGCCCGAAAAAAATTTCCGTTGAAAACACACGCTTTGAAACTTTAAACGACGAAAAAAACCTATCCTCATGGCCCCACGCCCGGGTCAGCAAAAGACCATTTGCAAATGGACGAGCCAAAATTATTTTTGGTATTAATGAGCACACACACTGAACCTTTGAATGACGAAAAAAAGCTTTTTTGTGGAATAGAATGGAATGGAATGGGATTTTCGTTTCAAAACACAGGCTTTAAATCTTAAAACGACAAAAAAATGTTTTTCGTAAAATGGAATAGAATGGAATGGAATTTTCGATCAAAACACAGGCTTCACACTTTCAAACGACCAAAAAGAACTTTTCCGTGGACTGGAATCATAACACAGGCTTCAAATCTTGAAACGACGAAAAAAAAAACATTTTCGTAAAATGGAATGGAATGAAATGCAATTTCCGATTCAGAACAGACGCAGGGTTCAAAACTTGAAACGACGAAAAAAAACTTTTCTGTGGAAGGGAATGGAATTTCTGATTTAAACACAGGCTTTAAATCTTAAAATGACGTAAAAAAGACTTTTTCGTGGAATAGAATGGAATGGAATTTCCGATTCAAAACACATGGCTTCAAACCTTGAAAAGACGAAAAAAAACTTTTTCGTCGAATAGAATGGAATTTTTTAGGTAAAACACCGGCTTCAAACGTTGAAACGACGAAAAAAAAACTTCGTGGAATGGAATAGAATGGATCAGAATGGAATTTTCGATTCGAAACGCAGGCTTCGAACCTTAAAACGACGAAAAAAAACTGTTTTGTGGAATGGAATGGAATTTTCGATTCAAAACACAAGCTTCAAATCTTAAATCGACAAAAACTTTTTCGTGGAATGAAATAGAATAAAATGGAATTTTCAATTTAAAACACAGGCTTCAAATCTTGAAACGACGAAAAAAACTTGTTCTTGGAATGGAATGGAATGGATTGAAATAGATTCTTCGATTCACAACACAGGCTTCAAACCTTGAAACGATGAAAAAAAAAAATTCCGTGGAATGGAATGGAATGGAATTTTCGATTTAAAACACAGGCTTCAAATTTTGAAACCACAAAAAACTTTTCCGTCGAATGGAATGGAATGGAACATTGGATTTTAAACACAGGCTTCAAATCTTGTAACGACGAAAAAAAAACTTTTTCATGGAATGCAATGGAATGGCATTTTCCATTTAAAACACAGGCTTCAAATATTGAAACGACGAAAAAAAACTTTTTCATAGAATGGAATAGAATGGATTCGGATGGACTTTTCCATTCAAAACACAAGCTACAAATCTTGAAACGAACAAGAAAAACTTTTTCGTGTAATGAAAGGGAATTTTCGATTTATGACACAGGCTTCAAATCTTGAAACGACGGAAAAAAAATTTCGTGGAATGGAATGGAATGGAATAGGATGGAATGAAATTTCCGATTCAAAAAACAGGCTTCAAACCTTGAAACGACGAAAAAAAACTTTTTCGTGGAATAGAATGGAATGGAATGGAATTTCCAATTCAAAACAGATGGCTTCAAACCTTGAAAAGACGAAAAAAAACTTTTTCGTGGAATGGAATGGAATTTTTTATTCAAAACACCGGCTTCAAACCTTGAAACAACGAAAAAAAACTTTTCATGGAAGGGAATGGAATGGATTAGAATGGGATTTCCGATTCAAAACACAGGCTTTAAACCATGAAACGACGGAAAAAAACTTTTTCGTGAAATGGAATGGAATGGAATGGAATTTTCAATTCACAACACAGGCTTTAAATCTTGAAACGACGAAAAGAAACTTTTTCGTAGAATCGAATAGCATGGAATTTTGGATTCAAAACACAGGCTTCAAATCTTGAAACCACAAAAAACTTTTCCGTCGAATGGAATGGAATGAAATGGATCTTTCGATTTTAAACACAGGCTTCAAACCTTGAAACGACGAAAAAAAACTTTTCAGTGAAATGGAATGGAATGGAATGTTCGATTCAAAACACAGGCTTCAAACCTTGAAACGACGGAAAAAAAAAATTTCGTGGAATGAAATGGAATTTTCAGTTCAAAACACAGGCTCCAAACCTTGAAACGACGAAGAAAAACTTTTTCGTGGAATGGAATTGAATGGAATTTTCGATTTAAAATACAACCTTTAAATTTTGAAACGACGAAAAAAAATTTTTTGTGGAATGGATTGGAATGAAATGGTATTTTTTATTCAAAACACAGGCTTCAAATCTTGAAACGACGAAAAAAAACTTTTCCGTGGAATGGAATGGAATGGATTTCTCGATTTAAAACACAGGTTTCAAATTTTGAAACGACGAAAAAAACTTTTTTGTAGAATGGATTGGAACGGAATGGAATTTTTTATTTAAAAAACAGGCTTTAAACTTCGAAACGACCAAAAAAAACCTTTTCTTGGAATGGAATGGAATTTTTGGTTCAAAACACAGGCTTCAAACCTTGAAACGGCGAAGGAAAACTTTTTCGTGGAATGGAATGGAATTTTCGATTTAAATAACAGGCTTTAAGTTTTGAAACGACGAAAAAAACTTTTTCGTGGAATGGAATGGAATTTTCCATTCAAAAAACAGACTTTAAATCTTAAAACGACGAAAAAAAACTTTTTCGTGGAATGGAATGGAATTTTAGATTCAAAACACAGGCTTCAAACCTTGAAACGACGAAAAAAAACTTTTTCGTGGAATGGAATGGAAAGGACTTTTCGATTCGAAACACAGGCTTCAAACCTTGAAACGACGAAAAAAAACTTTTTCGTTGAATAAAATGGAATGGAATAGAATTTTCGATTCAAAACACCGGCTTCAATTTTCGAAACGACGAAAAAAAACTTTTTCCTGGAATGGAATGGAATGGAATTTCTGTTTCTAAACACAGGCTTCAAACCTTGAAACCTTGAAACAACCGACACTGATTTTATCTCGAAACTATGAATTTATGGATGAAAAAAATTGTTTAACTAAGAACAGACGGAATCCTAAATGTTCCGACGAGTTCTCCAGCGTGTTCTCTTCCTCATGTACAACTGACATTGTTTTTACTTGGAAATTATGAATTTATTGGAAAAAAAAAATTTCGTCTGTTCTTGGCTAAACAATTTTTTTTATCGATAAATTCATAGTTTCCAGGTAAAAACCATGTCAGTTGTACATGAAGAAGAGAAACACATTAAAGGACCCGTCGAAATATTTAAAATTTCGTCTGTTCTTAGCTAAACAATTTTTTTACATCAATAAACTTTTAGTTTCTAAGTAAAAACTGTGTCAGTTGTACATGAGGAAGAGAACACGCTGTAGAACTCATTGAAATATTTAGAATTTCGTCTGTTCTTAGCTCCAAGTCCGATCAAAAAATTCCGTTCGACAAATCCGCTAGGGTTCGAGGCTCGCATTTTTTCTCGTGTATGAATTTGAAAGTTGCCACTCAGCGATTTTTAAAGTCGGACATTACATATCCAAGCCTAATATTTAGAAATTTGTATTTGAATTTCTAAATATTTAAGCAATTAATAAATTTCAGACCATATTCAAGGTCGAAGCGCTGCAGCGCTGACGGGCAGCCGCTCGCGCGCGTGAGCGCGCGTCTCCGTTCCCTAGTCCCCAAATAAAAAGTTGGTGTGTCACGAAATTACTATGTTCGGACTGAAGCCGTTTTATTCGTGCTGTGATTGGTCGGTTGGGCTGACTCGGGCGCGACTTCATATCTCGCGTGTGCGTGACTTCACACATTGCGCGAGTCTCGGTCGAGTTTGACAGTTGATCGCGGCTACACGTCTGTCACGATGGACGGAGAAATCGGTTAGTTACACATTACGCGTAATACGGGTAAAGGATCTGCGCGTCACTTGAAAAGAGTCGGTGAGATGATTCCAAGAGGAACACGGGTATCAATCACGTATAACGATGGTTTGTGTGTGCGAATTCGTACATCGCGAGTCGCGCGCGATGTTTTGACAGTCGGTGCGGGGTTATACGTCGTCTTGATCGACGAAATCGCTTGGAAAAGATGAAGCTTTGGTGCAATTTTTTGCAATCAACGGTTAGTAGTATTCAATTTGCGAAAAAAAACTTTTCATTATCAAGTCAATCATTATTCATATCAGTAAACAGTAATTTTGATTTCTTCATTATAACTTATTATTCCCAAGTATGAGTTTATCACCAGGATTCCGTTCTGGCCAGAATACTGCTTCAATTGTCAAAATTTTATCGATGGTCATCCATAGATCTAACAGAATATTTGGATAACGATTTTGGGCCAATAATGTACATCGTCTGTTCGAGAGTGTCTCAAATGAGTTTGACAGTTGATGTGTTCGAAGATACGGAGCGTCATGTCAGTCACATCAGAACGACAAAATCGGTGAGCTATGATGAATAGCTTATTCGTGTTCCCCAGAAAATTTCCGATAGATATCACACGTTTTGATAATTTTTCAACAACGAACAAACATTTTCCCATGCCCAGATCTGCCGAGGTTAATTTGCAAACCTACAGGTCAAAAAAGGTTTTTGGCATATTTAAGCATGTTCCGTGAGGAATTATTCCATCGCAAATAGCTTATTCGTGTAGCCCAAAAAAATTTTTGGTTGAAAACACACGCTTTAAAACTTTGAACAACGAAAAAAAGCTTTCCTCATGGCCCCACGCCCGGTTTAGCATAAGTCCATTTGCAAATGGACGGGCCAAACGATTTTTGGTATTTATGAGCATATTTCGTAAGGAATCTGATAATCGTAAATGGCTTATTCGTGTTCCTCAGGAAATTTCCGATCGAGAACACATACACTGAACCTTTAAATGACGAAAAAAGCTTCTTCGTGGAATAGAATGGAATGGAATGGGATTTTCGTTTCAAAACACAGGCTTCAAATCTTAAAACGACGAAAAAATCTTTTTCGTAAAATGGAATAGAATGGAATGGAATTTTCGATCAAAACACAGACTTCACACTTTCAAACGACGAAAAAAAACTTTTCCGTGGACTGGAATGGAATGGAATTTTCGATTCATAACACAGGCTTCAAATCTTAAAACGACGGAAAAAAACGTTTTCGTGGAATGGAATGAAATGAAATTTCCGATTCAAAACAGACGCAGGGTTCAAACCTTGAAACGACGAAAAAAAACTTTTCTGTGGAAGGGAATGGAATTTCCGATTTAAAACACAGGCTTTAAATCTTGAAATGACGTAAAAAAGACTTTTTCGTGGAATAGAATAGAATGGAATGGAATTTCCGATTCAAAACACATGGCTTCAAACCTTGAAAAGACGAAAAAAAACTTTTTCGTGGAATGGAATGGAATTTTTGATTCAAAACATCAGCTTTAAACCTTGAAACGTCGAAAAAAAAACTTCCTTAAAACGACGAAAAAAAAACTTTTTCGTGGAATGGAATGGAAGTTTCGATTCAAAACACAGGCTTCAAATCTTGAATCGACAAAAACTTTTTCGTGGAATGAAATGGAATGGAATGGAATGTTCAATTTAAAACACAAACTTCAAATCTTAAAACGACGAAAAAATACTTGTTCGTGGAATGGAATTGAATGGATTGGAATAGAATCTTGGATTCAAAACACAGGCTTCAAACCTTGAAACGATGAAAAAAAACTTTTCCGTGGAATAGAATGGAATGGAATTTTCGATTCAAAACACAGGCTTCAAATCTTGAAACCACAAAAAACTTTTCCGTCGAATGGAATGGAATGGAACTTTCGATTTTAAACACAGGCTTCAAACCTTAAAACGACGAAAAAAAAACTTTTTCGTGGAATGCAATGGAATGGAATTTTCCATTTGAAACACAGGCTTCAAATATTGAAACGACGAAAAAAAACTTTTTCATGGAATGGAATAGAATAAAATGGAATTTTTGATTCAAAACACAGGCTTCAAATATTGAAACGACGAAAAAAAACTTTTTCATGGAATGGAATAGAATCGATTCGGATGGACTTTTCCATTCAAAACACAGGCTACAAATCTTGAAACGACGAAGAAAAACTTTTTCGTGTAATGGAAGGGAATTTTCGATTCATAACACAGGCTTCAAATCATGAAACGACGGAAAAAAACGTTTTCGTGGAATGGAATGGAATGGAATAAAATGGAATGAAATTTCCGATTCAAAACACAGGCTTCAAACCTTGAAACGACGAAAAAAAACTTTTTCGTGAAAGGAAATGGAATTTCCGATTTAAAACACAGGCTTTGAATCTTGAAATGACGAAAAAAAAACTTTTTCATGGAATAGAATGGAATGGAATGGAATTTCCGATTCAAAACAGATGTCTTCAAACCTTGAAAAGACGGAAAAAAACCATTTCGTGGAATGGAATGGAATTTTTGATTCAAAACACCGGCTTCAAACCTTGAAACGACGAAAAAAAACGAGTGCCAAGGTACTCGCGAGAATTGATGTGTAAACATGTGAGCTCGTATCAGTTCGGCTCGGGAGAATTGAGGAAGTGCACTGGTTTTGATGAAAATGTATTTTATAATGAAAAAATGCGAAAATAGCGTAGAGAATGAAATATCAAAATTCATTTTTCAATTTCTTTTATACATGAAATTATGGGTTTGTCGTAACTGAAATAAGACACATACACCTGTGACTGTACTGTTTCCAAGTACCGCGAGAATACAGCATCAATTGTAGTATTTGAATTTGTTGTTGGAATGTTTTTGTTTGTATTCATTCGGTACTTGGAAACAGTACAATCACAGGTGTATGTGTCTTATTTCAGTTACCACAAACCCATAATTTCATGTATAAAAGAAATTGAACAATAAATTTTGATATTTTATTCTCTACGCTATTTTCGCATTGTTTCATGACAAAATACATTTTCATCAAAACCAGTGCACTACCTCAATTTTCCCGAGCCGAGCTGATACGAGCTCACATGTTTCCACATCAATTCTCGCGAGTACCTTGGCACTCGTTTTTGGTTTTTTTTTGTGATTTTGTTTTGAGATTTATCATACTATAATACTATATATGAACTATATATACTATATGAAAAATTCTATTCCTCATAGTATATTTTTTTGCTTGCGCTGATAAATATACTATGAGGAATACAATTTTTCATTTCGCTGATGAATTTTATTGATCGAATAAATTTTTTTATCGATAAAAGAAATTCATGTGCAGAAATTAAATGACTTTTATCTGGCGACGGCCAGATGGTAAAAAAAAACCATAGGAGAAGAAGAAAAAAGAACACACACATTGACGCGCTCTCAAATGGACCTTACGGTGACGCGCTTCACGCTGCTCACGTACACATAGGTCTTACACATAGAAGTATATATCTATATAGATCTTACGCTGACGTCATCTGACGGTCGAGTCTTTTCGTGGAATGGAATGGAATTTTTGATTTAAAACACAGGCTTCAAACCTTGAAACGACGAAGAAGAACTTTTTCGCGAAATGGAATTTTCGAATTAAGACACAGGCTTCAAGTCTTGAAACGACAAAAAAAAATTTCGTAGAATGGAATGGAATTTTCGATTCAAAACACAGGCTTCAAACCTTGAAACGACGAAAAAAAACTTTTCCGTAGTATGGAATGGAATTTTCGGTTCAAAACACAGACTTCAAACCTTGAATCGACGAAAAAAATTTTTGTCGTGGAATGGAATAGAATGGAATGGAATTTTCGATTTAAAACACCGGCTTCAAATCTTGAAACGACAAAGAAAAACTTTCGTGGAATGGAAAGGAATGGATCGGAATGGAATAGATCCCTAGCGGGATTTGCAATGCTCAGGACAACTCGGTTTGCAACGCGTTGCTTTGTATCAAAAGGCAACTCGTATTGGAACGCTGTCGCGACACATCGCCGCTGGTACCCTCGAAAATTGCTGATTCTTCAGTCGGTAACATTTGGAAAGAGCGTTGCTCTGGCGTTGCTCCGCGAGTTGCTCGCACCGTTGCTTTTTGACATAACCTCAAAAATGGCCGATTCCTCAGTCGGTAACATTTGCCAAGAGCGTTGCTTCACGAGTTGCTCGCACCGTTGCCTTTTGATACAAAGCCACCCGTCGTCTTTCCGTTGTTCGCTGAGTTGTTTTCACTGAAACAACGCGTTGCAAATCCAGCTAGGGATTGGAATGAAATGGAATTTTTGATTCAAAACACAGGCTTCAAACCTTGAAACAACGAAAAAAACCTTTTCCGTGGAATGGAATTTTCAATTTAAAACACAGGCTTCAAGTCTTGAAACGACGAAAAAAAAAACTTTTTTGTGGAATGGAATGGAATTTCTGATTCAAAACACAGGCTTTAAACCTTGAAACCACGATGAAAAACTTTTTCGTGGAATGGAATGGAATTTTCTATCCAAAACACAGGCTTCAAATCTTGAAACGACGAAAAAAAACTTTTCGTGGAATGGAATGGAATGGAATTTCCAATTCAAAACACAGGCTTCAAACCTTGAAACCTTGAAACAACTGACACCGTTTTTACCTGGAAACTATGAATTTATCGATAAAAAACATTGTTTATCTAAGAACAGACGAAATTCTAAATTTTCTACGAGTTCTCTAACGTGTTCTCTTCATCATGTACAACTGACAATGTTTTTCCTGGAAACTATGAATTTATTGATAAAAAAAGTTCATAGTTTCCAGGTAAAAACTATGTCAGCTGTACATGAAGAAGGCAACACGCTGAAGAACCCGACAACATATTTAAAATTTCGTCTGTTCTTAGCTAAGCAATTTCTTTTTATATCGATAAATTCATAGTTTTCAGGTAAAAACTGAGTCAGTTGTACATGAGGAAGAGAATACGCTGAAGAACTCATCGAAATATACGACCGCTGTTCCGACAAACTGTTCCGACTCCAAGTACGACCGAAAAATTCCGGTCGACAGATCCGCTAGGGTTCGAGGCACGCATTTTTTCTCGGGTATGAATTTGAAAGTTGCCACTCGGGGTTTCTTAAAGTCGCACGGTACATATCTGAGCTTAACATTTAGAAATATGTATGTTGTATGATGAATCGGCTTCGATTCGGCCAATAATTCCAGGTGTTATCGGAATGGTTTTTTCACAATTTTTTTAACGTCTCGATCCTGTTTAGGATCCTCTTGGATTATTAGCCGAATCGAAGCCGATTCATCATGCAACATATTTATCTACACGGCCGCTCAACGAATCAACAATTTAGAAATATGTACATCAATTCCTAAATATTAAAGCAATTAATAAATTTGAGATCATATTCAAGGTCGAAGCGCTGCAGCGCTGACGGGCAGCCGCTCGCACGCTAAAGCGCGCGTGACGGACCCTAGTTAACAATAAAAATGTTGAAAAATTAATAACTGGCGTGAATATTGAGATTTTGGTTTTTCAGAAGCGTCGATTTTTTTCCTTTGCAATATTTTTTATTACCCTTATTTTTGCGTTTCGACTTTTGCAAAAACAAAGGTGATATGAACAATAAAAATGTTGAAAAATTGACAACTACCGTGCATATTGGTATTTTAATTTTTCAAAAGCGTCGATTTTTTTATTTTGCACTATTTGTTAAGATCATTATTATTGCGTTGCAATTCTTACGCAAATGAAGGAGGTATTAACAATAAAAATGTTGAAAAATTGATAACTACCGTGCATATTGAGATTTTGATTTTTAAAAATCGTCAATTTTTTTATTTAGCACTTTTTTTTGAGATCATTATTTCTTCATTGCAATTTTTGCAATAATTACCGGGATATGAACAATAAAAATGTTGAAAAATCGACAACTGCCGTGCCCATTGAGATTTTCATTTTTCAAAAGCATCGATTTTTTTATTTTTCACTATTTTTTATGACCCCTATTTTTGCGTTGCGACTTTTGCAAAAATAAAGGGGATATGAACAATAAAAATATTGAAAATTCGATAACTCATATTGAGATTTTGATTTTTCAGAAGCGTTACTTTTTTTATTTGACACTTAATTATCATTTTTTTTGCATTCCGAGTTTTCTTCCTTCTCTTCGATAAGGGATGCAAATGACAAGCTTGCCATTTCTCCACTGGATGTAACCTATTGAAAGTTTTTTGAAAAATTCATCCATTTTAAAGCCCTCCATCTCTTAGCCGGTGAATTTTGCCAATTGCTTGGCAAAAACTCACCGTTGTCCGACTTTCACTACGAGGAGGTGGATCGACGGGCGTATGGTGCAACACCTTCGAAAGTCGTGTGTTTGTGTTTGTATTTGTGTTTGTGTGTGTGGGTGTGTGTGTGTGTCTGTGCGTGCGTTTTGGTGTGTATTTGTATTCGTGTGCGTGTGTGTCTGCTCCACGAATCTCGACGGCAGCGCCTATCGTGCGATTAATATTTTATGGATATCCCTCGAGCTCTAATCACCTTACGACACCGACGAGGCATACTACCGATCGTCGAGGCGATTTGCTCTTGGGGGATTCTGCGCCATTCTTCGATCGTTGTAGCTTCAAGCTCGTCGAGCGTTCGCGGAGCCGGTGTTCTGGCCCGAATCATCCTCTTTAGAATAGCCCAGATGTTCTCAATGGGATTTAAGTCTGGGCTATTCGCAGGCCAAACACACCGATCGATCGCTTTTCCAGTCAAGAAATCATTGACGATTTTTGCTCGATGACACGGCGCATTATCGTCAACCAGCAAAAAATCGTCACCGATGACTTCAGATCGTGGAACAACGATCGGTTGGAGAATGTTGGTGATGTACCTTTGGGCATTAACGGTTTAGTTGCGAAATACGACCAATTCTGTTCGGGAATTGGTTGTAATTCCGCCCCAAACCGTTATTGACCCTCCACCGAATGGTCGAGATAATTCTCTATTCTTCTCAGCCATTCTCGTCCCAGCTCGTCTGTAGACTCGAATGGCTTTCGAGCTTGAATAGAGCATTATCTTCGACTCATCGGTGAATAAACAATTGCTCCATTCCTCATTTCCCCATCCCGAATAATTGTCGGCGAAATCGCGACGTCGTTCGCGATGTCTCCGGGTGAGGAACGGCTTCGTGACCGGTCGTCGAGCCTTGAGACCCACCTCGGACAGCCGAAGACCTATGGTTCTGGTCGGAATCGGGCGAGGAATCAATGCTTTGAGCGATGTGGTTGTCGACCGTGGGTTTGCTGTCGCCTCACTGACGACGATTCAGTCCTCGCGACGAGACGTTACACGGGCTCGACCTCCTTCATGTCAGTAATTCGGATTGCCGGTTTCTCGATGACGACAAAAAACCCGGTGAATCGCTGATTTATTGGATCCCAACGATTCGGCGATTTGTCGAACGCTTCTCCCTTCTTCATACAAGGCGATACAGCGGCCCAATTCGATATCGGTCAAACGTACCATTATTTCGAAGAATCGATTCGGCGTACTCTATCGCCTGTCACACGAGAGGGTATTGAAAGAATATCGCTAAAACATTCAATTTTGTTGCGAGGGAAAAACAAACGTAGGTCGCGATGATTTTTGTTTTCCCCACGCTGACTCTTATGAACAAACGATGAAAACAAAAATCATCTCGACCTACGTTTGTTTTTCCCTCGCAACAAAATTGAATGTTTTAGCGATATTCTTTCAATACCCTCTCGTGTGACAGGCGATAGAGTACGCCGAATCGATTCTTCGAAATAATGGTACGTTTGACCGATATCGAATTGGGCCGCTGTATCGCCTTGTATGAAGAAGGGAGAAGCGTTCGACAAATCGCCGAATCGTTGGGATCCAATAAATCAGCGATTCTCCGGGTTGTTTGTCGTCATCGAGAAACCGGCAATCCGAATTACCGACATGAAGGAGGTCGAGCCCGTGTAACGTCTCGTCGCGAGGACTGAATCGTCGTCAGTGAGGCGACAGCAAGCCCACGGTCGACAACCACATCGCTCAAAGCATTGATTCCTCGCCCGATTCCGACCAGAACCATAGGTCGTCGGCTGTCCGAGGTGGGTCTCAAGGCTCGACGACCGGTCACGAAGCCGTTCCTCACCCGGAGACATCGCGAACGACGTCGCGATTTCGCCGCCAATTATTCGGGATGGGGAAATGAGAAATGGAGCAATTGTTTATTCACCGATGAGTCAAAGATAATGCTCTATTCAAGCTCGAAAGCCATTCGAGTCTACAGACGAGCTGGGACGAGAATGGCTGAGAAGAATAGAGATCTATCTCGACCATTCGGTGGAGGGTCAATAACGGTTTGGGGCGGAATTACAACAAATTCCCGAACAGAATTGGTCGTATTTCGCAACCAAACCGTTAATGCCCAAAGGTACATCACCAACATTCTCCAACCGATCGTTGTTCCACGATCTGAAGTCATCAGTGACGATTTTTTGCTGGTTGACGATAATGCGCCGTGTCATCGAGCAAAAATCGTCAATGATTTCTTGACTGGAAAAGCGATCGATCGGTGTGTTTGGCCTGCGAATAGCCCAGACTTAAATCCCATTGAGAACATCTGGGCTATTCTAAAGAGGATGATTCGGGCCAGAACACCGGCTCCGCGAACGCTCGACGAGCTTGAAGCTGCAACGATCGAAGAATGGCGCAGAATCCCCCAAGAGCAAATCGCCTCGACGATCGGTAGTATGCCTCGCCGGTGTCGCGAGGTGATTAGAGCTCGAGGGGGATCCATAAAATATTAATCGCACGATAGGCGCTGCCGTCGAGATTCGTGGAGCAGACACACACGCACACAAATACAAATACACACCAAAACGCACGCACAGACACACGAACACACCCACACACACAAACACAAATACAAACACACGACTTTCGAAGGTGTTGCACCATACGCCCGTCGATCCACCTCCTCGTGGTGAAAGTCGGACAACGGTGAGTTTTTGCCAAGCAATTGGCAAAATTCACCGGCTGAGAGATGGAGGGCTTTAAAATGGATGAATTTTTCAAAAAACTTTCAATAGGTTACATCCAGTGGAGAAATGGCAAACTTGTCATTTGCATCCCTTATCGAAGAGAAGGAAGAAAACTCAGAATGCAAAAAAAATGATAATTGAGTGTCAAATAAAAAAAGTAACGCTCCTGAAAAATCAAAATCTCAATATGAGTTATCGAATTTTCAATATTTTTATTGTTCATATCCCCTTTATTTTTGCAAAAGTCGCAACGCAAAAATAGGGGTCATAAAAAATAGTGCAAAATAAAAAAATCGATGCTTTTGAAAAATAAAAATCTCAATGGGCACGGCAGTTGTCGATTTTTCAACATTTTTATTGTTCATATCCCGGTAATTTTTGCAAAAATTGCAATGAAGAAATGATGATCTTAAAAAAAAATGCTAAATAAAAAAATTGACGATTTTTAAAAATCAAAATCTCAATATGCACGGTAGTTATCAATTTTTCAACATTTTTATTGTTAATACCTCCTTCATTTGTGCAAGAATTGCAACGAAATAATAATGATCTTGAAAAATAGTGCAAAATAAAAAAATCGACGCTTTTGAAAAATCAAAATACCAATATGCACGGTAGTTGTCGATTTTTCAACATTTTTATTGTTCATATCACCTTTGTTTTTGCAAAAGTCGAAACGCAAAAATAAGGGTAATAAAAAATGTTGCAAAGGAAAAAAATCGACGCTTCTGGAAAACTAAAATCTCAATGTTCACGCCAGTTATTAATTTTTCAACATTTTTATTGTTAATATCTCCTTAATTTTGGCAAAATCTGCAACGCAAAAATAATGATCTTAAAAAATAGTGCAAAATGAAAAAATCGACGTTTCCGAAAAATCAAAATCTCAATATGCACGCTTGTTATCAATTTGTCAACATTTTTATTGTCAACATCTCCTTAATTTCTGCCATAATTGCACCGCAAAAATAATGATCTCAAAAAATAGTGCAAATTAAAAAACTCGACGTTTCTGAAAAATCGAAATCTCAATATGCACGATAATTGTCAATTTCTCGACATTTTTATTGTTCATATCCCCTTTATTTTTGCAAAAGTCGAAAGGAAAAAATAAGGGTCATGAAAAATAGTGTAAATTAAAAAAAACGACGCTTCTCAAAAATCAAAATCCCAATATGGACGCTAGATATCAAATTTTCAACATTTTTATTGTTTATATCCCTTTTATTTTTGTGAAAGTCGAAACGCAGAAAGAAGGGTCGTAAAGAATAGTGCAAAATAAAAAAATCGACGCTTCTTGAAAATCAAAATCCCAATATGCCCGGTAGTGATCAATTTTTCAACATTTTTATTGTTAATATCTCCTTAATTTTTGCAAAATCTGCAACGCAAAAATAATGATCTTAAAAAATAGTGTAAAATAAAAAATCGGCGCTTTTGAAAAATTAAATTCTCAATATGCACGGGTAGTTCTCGATTTTTCAACATTTTTATTGTTAATATCATCTTAATTTTTGCAAAAATTGCATTGCAAAAATAATGATCTTGAAAAATAGTGCAAAATAAAAAAATCGAGGCTTTTGAAAAATCAAAATACCAATATGCACGCTAGTTGTCGATTTTTCAACATTTTTATTGTTTATATCACCTTTGTTTTTGCAAAAGTCGAAACGCAAAAATAAGGGTCATAAAAAATATTGCAAAAGAAAAAAATCGACGCTTCTGGAAAACCAAAATCTCAATATTCATGCCAGTTATTAATTTTTCAAAATTTTTATTGTTAATATCTCCTAAATTTTTGCAAAATCTGCAACGCACAAATAATGATCTTAAAAAATAGTGCAAAATGAAAAAATCGACGTTTCTGAAAAATCAAAATCTCAATATGCACGCTTGTTATCAATTTTTCAACATTTTTATTGTTCATATCCCCTTTATTTTTGCAAAAGTCGAAACGCAAAAATAAGGGTTATGAAAAATAGTGCAAAAGAAAAAAAACGACGCTTCTGAAAAACGAAAATCTCAATATTCACGCCAGTTATTAATTTTTTAAATTTTTCATTGTTAATATCTTCTTAATTTTTGCAAAATCTGCAACGCAAAAATAATAATCTTAGAAAAGAATGCAAATTAAAAAACTCGACGTTTCTGAAAAATCAAAATCTCAATATGCACGCTTGTTATCAATTTTTCAACATTTTAATTGTTGATATCTCCGTAATTTTTGCAAAAATTGCACCGCAAAAATAATGATCTTAAAAAATAGTGCAATGTAAACAAATCGACGCTTCTAAAAAATTCAATTCTCAATATGCACGGGCAGTTATCGATTTTTCAACATTTGTATTGTTCATATCCCCTTTATTTTTGCAAAAGCCGAAAGGCAAACATAATAATCATCAAAAATAGTGTAAAATAAAAAATCGGCGCTTTTGAAAAATTAAATTCTCAATATGCACGGGTAGTTGTCGATTTTTCAACATTTTTATTGTTAATATCTCCTTAATTTTTGCAAAAATTGCATTGCAAAAATAATGATCTTGAAAAATAGTGCAAAATAAAAAAATCGACGCTTTTGAAAAATCTAAATACCAATATGCACGGTAATTGTCGATATTTCAACATTTTTAATGTTCATATCACCTTCATTCTTGCAAAAGTCGAATTGCAAAAATAATGATTCTGAAAAATAGTGCAAAATAAAAAAATCGACACTTTTGAAAAATAAAAATACCAATATGCACGGTAGTTGTCGATTTTTCAACATTTTTATTGTACATATCACCTTTGTTTTTGCAAAAGTCGAAACGCAAAAATAATAGTCATAAAAGATAGTGCAAAGTAAAAAATTCTACGTTTCTGAAAAATCAAAATCTCAAAATGCACGGTAGTTATCAACTTTTGAACATTTTTATTGTTAATATCATCTCAATTTTTGCAAAAATTGCATTGCAAAAATAATGATCTTAAAAAATAGTGCAAAATAAAAAAATCGATGCGTTTGAAAGATCAAAATCCCAATATGCACGGTAGTTGTCGTTTTTTCAAAATTTTTATTGTTTATATCACCTTTGTTTTTGCAAAAGTCGAAACGCAAAAATAAAGATCTTAAAAAATAGTGCAAAATAAAAAAATCGACGCTTGTAAAAAATCGAAATCTCGATGTGAACGGTAGTTATCAATTCTTCAACATTTTTAGTGTTAACATCTCCTTAATTTTTGCAAAATCGGCTACGCAAAAATAATGATCTCAAAAAAAAGTGCAAAGTAAAAAAATCGACGCTTCTGAAAAACCAAAATCTCAATATTCACGCCGGTTATTAATTTTTTAACATTTTTATTGTTATTATCTCCTTAATTTTTGCAAAATCTGCAACGCAAAAATAAAGATCTTAAAAAATAGTGCAAAAAAAAAATCGACGCTTTTGAAAAATCAAAATCCCAATGTGCATGGTAGTTATCAATTTTTCAACATTTTTATTGTTAAAATCTCCTTAATTTTTGCAAAATCTGCACAGCAAAAATAATAATCCTAAAACATAGTGCCAAATAAAAAAATTGACGCTCCTTCAAAGTCAAAATCTCAATATGCACGCCAGTTATAAATTTTTCAACATTTTAATTGTTCATATCTTCTCAATTTTCGCAAAAATTGCAACGCAAAAATAATGATCTTAAAAAAAAGTGGTAAATTAAAAATCGACGCTCCTTCAAATATTATATTCTCAATATGCACGCCAGTTATCATCTTTTCAACATTTTGATTGTTAATATCTTCTCAATTATTGAAAAAATTGCAACGTAAAAATAATAATCTTAAAAATTAGTGCTAAGTAAAAAAATCGACGCTCATAAAAAACCAACATCTCAATATGCACACCAATTATCTATTTTTCAACATTTTAATTGTTAATATCTTCTTAGGTTTCGCAAAAATTACGACGCAAAAATAATAATCTCAAAAAACAGTGCTGAATAAAAAAATCGACCTTTAAAAAAAATCAAAATCCCAATATTCACGGTAGTTATCAATTTATCAACATTTTAATTGTTAATAACTCCTTAATTTTTGCAACAATTGCAACGCAAAAATAATGATCCCAAGAATAGTGCTAAATCATAAAATCGAGGCTTATAAAAAATCAAAATCTCAATACGTACACCAGTCATCAATTTTTTAACATTTTCACTGTTAATATCTTTTTAATTTTTGCAAAAATTGCACCGCAAAAATAATGATCTTGAAAAATAGTGCTAATTAAAAAAAACTACGCTTATAAAAGATCAAAATCTCAATATGCAGGCCAGTTATCGATTTTTTATCATTTTTATTGTTAATACCTCCTTATCTTTTGCAATAATTGGAACGCGAAAATAACAATCTCAAAAAATAGTGCTAAATAAATAAATCGACACTGTTAAAAAATCAAAATCCCAATATGCACGGTAGTTATCAATTTTTTAACATTTTTATTGTTAATTTTACCTCCTTAATTTTTGCAATAATTGCAACGCAAAAATAAGGATCTTCAAAAATAGTGCGAAATAAAAAAATCCACGCTTTTATAAAATCAAAATTTCAATATGCACGGTAGTTATCATTTTTTCAACATTTCTATTGTTAATACCTCTTTATTTTTTAAAAAAGTTGCAACGCAAAAATAATAATCTTAAAAAATAGTGCTGAATAAAAAAATTGACGCTTTTAAAAAATCGAATTCTTAATATGCACGGTAGTTATCTTTTTTCAACATTTTCATTGTTCATATCCCCTTAATTATTGCGAAAATCTCAATACAAAAATAAAGATGATAAACAATAATAAATAATGAAAAGTTTCCAATGCTGAGCTTTTCCAAACTGGCCCATCTCACTCCAGTTGTGAAAGAACCTTTAGTCGGACGTTGAGTGCAAAAACAATCGATCATCGCCTTGCGACTCCGGACGCGATCTTTTTCGACTTCGGCATTTTTCATGCAATTTTTCACCCCCTTCGCTTTAGTGATAGAGGTCGATTTGGTTATTGCACGACCACACGTTTTGTTCGTTTAATCTTTCCCTTTATGATGCACCAACTTTCATTTCCGGCCAACAACTCTATCATGGCGAAAAATGCGCATAATTGATACAGTGCATCCGGGACAACCCTGGATCTCATCCCCGAGAAGTGTTTCGACAATACCACCTAGACCAAGTCGTCGGCTATGACGAAACACGACTCTGTGATAAATTTTAAGTCAATCGATTGATAAACTCGCAAGTTATCGTCGAAAAACCGTTTCAACTCCCTGGGGCGATAGCATCCCCAGGAGTTGGCCGATTTTAATTTTTCTTTTTTGAATCCTGACCGCCGCGAGCTGCTCTTTCCAATGATTTCACTGGAAAAGCCATGTGACGGTGGCGTATATCCTTTTCCGGGGTGTCCCGGAAATCGTGAATCGCACGCCCTGACTCCATCGCCCTGCACTTGGTCAATTTTTAACCGATCGCATTCTAATTAGTCTCATTCGAAAGATAACAAAATTTACTCCAATGTACTTTTCTGAATTTTCAAAATAGGTCTAAATCTCGTCAAAATCGAGAAAAAACTGTCTGTCCCACTTCAATTGTCGAGTACTGTATAAGGGTTCACGAAGAATAAGAATAACGGAAAGATAATGGAGGAATTGACGGGTTTGAGAGCCAAACTATACACCCCCCCGCCCCCCCTCCCGCCAAGTATATATATATCATAAATTTTTTAAATAATTTTTATATGTTCTGATAATCATTTTTATACATTGCATTTTCATACATTGCATTTAAAAATAAAAATAAAAATATTTAGAAATCTATAAATTTTGGAAATTGAGAAAAAAATGTGTGTGTGTGTGTGTGAATGTATGTATGTGGATGTGTTTATACTCCTCATTTAGATTCCTCGACGAAGGGCTTTGTAGAGAGTGCACCCCTAGCTGCACTGCAAACCTCAATGCATCAGGGAGAGAGAGAGAGAGAGAGAGAGAGAGAGAGATTCAGTGTCAAATTTTCAGCATCCTCGTAACTGCCAAGTGGTTCGAGTGGTGGTGCTGGTCGTTTGGGTGGTAAAATATATTGCGTTTGAAGATGTATATATTTTTCGAAAATTTCCATCCTTGTTTCTCGGGCTTGGTGTGACATCGAGATTGAATCTTAGCTTCACTTCTATTTCAAAACTCAGAGTGAACGGCCGTACAAAATCAAAAAAATTAAAATGAGTACAGTGCGAAACAACAGCGATATAACGGGCATTATTAAATTTCTGATCAAACGTTTTTCCCCACTGAGAGTGGCGTTTTATCCTCAAGAGTGCATACGGGATGTACGTTTGATTAATCGGGCAGCAGCATTGCGTAAACTGCGGAGGATTCTGTATGCTGCGCGAAAAATGGATTTTATAGCAGCGTTTAATCTCGGGTTGCTACATACATTCGATGTACTGGACTCAGCCGTTCGGGTGATCCGATTATTCAATTGGCAAAATGTAAATCGTCTCCGACCAATTATTGATGCACATGGTAAGTGAATTTCAAATTCCCATCTCCCATACATTTATATATTACTTAATTCTGTTGAAGTCGTTCAATATTTTAACAGAGAAAAACAATTTCTGTCACAGCGGAGATGTCTCGTCGCAGACGATCCAATTTGGGAGGAGAAGAAGAAGAAGAAGAAGAAGAAGAAGAGGAGGAGGAGGAGGAGGAAGCAGGAGAAAAAGAAGAGGAGGAAGAAGATGAAGAAAGAGAAGAAGGAGATGAAGAACTAGATGCTGATGATGAAGGGGGAGAAGATGATGATGATGAAGAAGAAGAAGATGATGATGATGGAGAAGAAGGAGAAGAAGAAGTGCATGATGCACTAAGACCACCAACACCACCACCACCACCACCACCACCACCACTACCACCATACGCCGATGGCATCGATTATGAGAGGGCCCGAATAGAATGGGAGCATCGGCAAATCGAGAGAGCTGCCGGAACCGCAAGAAATGTGGATGAAGGTAAAAAGAATATGGGTGGGGTATTAAATTAATGATGCTCATGAGAGATATTAATTTCTATCCATCTTTTCAGGATATGAATCCGGTCAGTCCGATGAGCTGACGTATAGAGCACTATTCGGGGACGATCTCGAAATGTTCCCCGGTATGTTTAGCGAAGAAGAGCTGAATGCTCAAGATGTTAACCTTAGTTTTTACAAACATTAATTAAGAGAATACTTTATAAATATTTATAGCATAATTTTTTTCAATAAAAAAACAAAATATAAATAAAAAATCTTCGATAATGATCATTTCTGAATCCTTCCTATCGCGAAAAAGCGTTCCTTGGGGTGAAAAAAAAAAAAAAATCATAAAAACTGTAAATTTCACAAACCAGCTTCATTAGTCCATGTGTTCTGGGTATCATCAAATCTCAACCATTTTACAAAAATGTTATTACCGTGCTTTTGTAGAACTTTTACGAGATCAGATAAATTAAGAGAATACTTTATAAATATTTATAGCATAATTTTTTTCAATAAAAAAACAAAATATAAATAAAAAATCTTCGATCATGATCATTTCAAAATCCTTCCTATCGCAAAAAAGCGTTCATTGGGGTGAAAAAAATCATCAAAACTGTAAATTTCACAAGTCAGCTTCATTGGTCCATGTGTTGTGGGTATCATCAAATCTCAACCATTTTACAAAAATGTTATTACCGTGCTTCTGTAGAACTTTTTCGAGATCAGATAAATATCTGGATATTCAACTTTCAATAATTCTTGTTCGTAAAATCCACCGACGATGGGCTCGTTCTGATAATCTTCAATATTATACGTCACATGATTGGTATTGTTCACTCAGCTAATGGTAAATATTTCTGTCGTTCAATTTGGGATATAACCCTTCGCGAAAACATTCTTAAACTTGCGTATTCACACTTTGTCGCCAAATTTTTCAATGTGCGATTAAATCAGTGGCAAATTGCTCAATGTCGAGTACATATGAATATTATATTTTTGGATGAGCGATTCAAAATCTGGATTATTTATTCCATAACTGTATAGAAACTCTGCATCGCCAAAACCAAAGTAACTCTGCAACGGGGATATCCATTCTAGTAGCAAATTTCGACTTCCCCTATCTGAACGTAAATGGCGTTATTTACCAGTATCATTGTGTATAAAAATATGTATGAGAAATGACATTATGCTTACGTTCTTTTTTTATCGAACCGCAAAAAAATAAAATCAAATCAAATCAAATAAAAACAACAGAAACTCTGCAACGGAGATGTCCATTCTAGTAGCAAATTCTGGCGCGTCCCATCTAAACGCAAGTGTCATCATTTACCAGTATTATAGTATATACAAATTCGTATGAGAAATGACATTATTTCTACTTTTTTTTATATAAAAAATAAATAAAAAAAATAAATAAATAATAAAAAATAAAAAATAAAAATGGAAATAAAATAAAAAACAAAAAAAAAACAAAAAACAAAAACAAAACAAAAAACAACAAAACAAAAGAAACTTTGCAACGGAGATATCTATTCGAGTAGCAAATTTTGACAGTATCATTGTGTATATAAATATGTATGAGAAATGACATTATGCTTACGTTCTTTTTTTATCGAACCGCAAAAAAGTAAAATCAAATCAAATCAAATAAAAACAACAGAAACTCTGCAACGGAGATGTCCATTCTAGTAGCAAATTCTGGCGCGTCCCATCTAAACGCAAGTGTCATCATTTACCAGTATTATAGTATATACAAATTCGTATGAGGAATGAAATTATTTCTACTTTTTTTATATAAAACATAATTAAAAAAAAAAAATAATAATAAAATAAAAAATAAAAAATAAAAATAAAAATAAAATAAAAAACAAAAAAAAACAAAAAACAAAAACAAAAAACAACAAAACAAAAGAAACGTTGCAACGGAGATAACTATTCAAAAAAAGTAAAATAAAATCAAATCAAATAAAAACAACAGAAACTCTGCAACGGAGATGTCCATTCTATTTCTCATATATATTTGCATCCACAATAATACTGGTAAGTGACGACAGAAATTTTGACTCCCCCCTATCTGAACGCAACTGTCGTCACTTACCAGTATTATTGTGGATGCAAATATATATGAGAAATAGAATGGACATCTCCGTTGCAACGTTTCTTTTGTTTTGTTGTTTTTTGTTTTTGTTTTTTGTTTTTTGTTTTTTTTGTTTTTTATTTTATTTTTATTTTTATTTTTTATTTTTTATTTTATTTTATTTTTATTTTTTTAATTATGTTTTATATAAAAAAAGTAGAAATAATTTCATTCCTCATACGAATTTGTATATACTATAATACTGGTAAATGACGACACTTGCGTTTAGATGGGGCGCGCCAGAATTTGCAACTAGAATAGACATCTCCGTTGCAGAGTTTCTGTTGTTTTTATTTTATTTGATTATATTTCACTTATTTGCGGTTCGATAAAAAAAGAACGTAAGCATAATGTCATTTCTCATACATATTTATATACACAATGATACTGTCAAAATTTGCTACTCGAATAGATATCTCCGTTGCAAAGTTTCTTTTGTTTTGTTGTTTTTTGTTTTGTTTTTGTTTTTGTTTTTTGTTTTTTTTTGTTTTTTATTTTATTTCCATTTTTATTTTTTATTTTTCATTATTTATTTATTTTTTTTATTTATTTTTTATATGAAAAAAAGTAGAAATAATTTCATTTCCCATACGAATTTGTATATACTCTAATACTGGTAAATGATGACACTTGCGTTTAGATGGGACGCGCCAGAATTTGCTACTAGAATGGACATCTCCGTTGCAGAGTTTCTGTTGTTTTTATTTGATTTGATTTGATTTTACTTTTTTGCGGTTCGATAAAAAAAGAACGTAAGCATAATGTCATTTCTCATACATATTTATATACACAATGATACTGTCAAAATTTGCTACTCGAATAGATATCTCCGTTGCAAAGTTTCTTTTGTTTTGTTGTTTTTTGTTTTGTTTTTGTTTTTTGTTTTTTTTTTTTGTTTTTTATTTTATTTCCATTTTTATTTTTTATTTTTTATTATTTATTTATTTTTTTTATTTATTTTTTATATGAAAAAAAAGTAGAAATAATTTCATTTCTCATACGAATTTGTATATACTATAATACTGGTAAATGATGACACTTGCGTTTAGATGGGACGCGCCAGAATTTGCTACTAGAATGGACATCTCCGTTGCAGAGTTTCTGTTGTTTTTATTTGATTTGATTTGATTTTATTTTTTTGCGGTTTGATAAAAAAAGAACGTAAGCATAATGTCATTTCTCATACATATTTTTATACACAATGATACTGGTAAATAACGCTATTTACGTTCAGATAGGGGAAGTCGAAATTTGCTACTAGAATGGATATCCCCGTTGCAGAGTTACTTTGGTTTTGGCGATGCAGAGTTTCTATACAGTTATGGAATAAATAATCCAGATTTTGAATCGCTCATCCAAAAATATAATATTCATATGTACTCGACATAGAGCAATTTGCCACTGATTTAATCGCACATTGAAAAATTTGGCGACAAAGTGTGAATACGCAAGTTTAAGAATGTTTTCGCGAAGGGTTATATCCCAAATTGAACGACAGAAATATTTACCATTAGCTGAGTGAACAATACCAATCATGTGACGTATAATATTGAAGATTATCAGAACGAGCCCATCGTCGGTGGATTTTACGAACAAGAATTATTGAAAGTTGAATATCCAGATATTTATCTGATCTCGAAAAAGTTCTACAGAAGCACGGTAATAACATTTTTGTAAAATGGTTGAGATTTGATGATACCCACAACACATGGACCAATGAAGCTGACTTGTGAAATTTACAGTTTTGATGATTTTTTTCACCCCAAGGAACGCTTTTTTGCGATAGGAAGGATTTTGAAATGATCATGATCGAAGATTTTTTATTTATATTTTGTTTTTTTATTGAAAAAAATTATGCTATAAATATTTATAAAGTATTCTCTTAATTTATCTGATCTCGTAAAAGTTCTACAAAAGCACGGTAATAACATTTTTGTAAAATGGTTGAGATTTGATGATACCCAGAACACATGGACTAATGAAGCTGATTTGTGAAATTTACAGTTTTTATGATTTTTTTTTTTTTTTTTCACCCCAAGGAACGCTTTTTCGCTATAGGAAGGATTCAGAAATGATCATTATCGAAGATTTTTTATTTATATTTTGTTTTTTTATTGAAAAAAATTATGCTATAAATATTTATAAAGTATTCTCTTAATTAATGTTTGTAAAAACTAAGGTTAACATCTTGAGCATTCAGCTCTTCTTCGCTAAACATACCGGGGAACATTTCGAGATCGTCCCCGAATAGTGCTCTATACGTCAGCTCATCGGACTGACCGGATTCATATCCTGAAAAGATGGATAGAAATTAATATCTCTCATGAGCATCATTAATTTAATACCCCACCCATATTCTTTTTACCTTCATCCACATTTCTTGCGGTTCCGGCAGCTCTCTCGATTTGCCGATGCTCCCATTCTATTCGGGCCCTCTCATAATCGATGCCATCGGCGTATGGTGGTAGTGGTGGTGGTGGTGGTGGTGTTGGTGGCCTTAGTGCATCATGCACTTCTTCTTCTCCTTCTTCTCCATCATCATCATCATCTTCTTCTTCTTCATCATCATCATCTTCTCCCCCTTCATCATCAGCATCTAGTTCTTCATCTCCTTCTTCTCTTTCTTCATCTTCTTCCTCCTCTTCTTCTTCTCCTGCTTCCTCCTCCTCCTCCTCCTCTTCTTCTTCTTCTTCTTCTTCTTCTTCTTCTCCTCCCAAATTGGATCGTCTGCGACGAGACATCTCCGCTGTGACAGAAATTGTTTTTCTCTGTTAAAATATTGAACGACTTCAACAGAATTAAGTAATATATAAATGTATGGGAGATGGGAATTTGAAATTCACTTACCATGTGCATCAATAATTGGTCGGAGACGATTTACATTTTGCCAATTGAATAATCGGATCACCCGAACGGCTGAGTCCAGTACATCGAATGTATGTAGCAACCCGAGATTAAACGCTGCTATAAAATCCATTTTTCGCGCAGCATACAGAATCCTCCGCAGTTTACGCAATGCTGCTGCCCGATTAATTAAACGTACATCCCGTATGCACTCTTGAGGATAAAACGCCACTCTCAGTGGGGAAAAACGTTTGATCAGAAATTTAATAATGCCCGTTATATCGCTGTTGTTTCGCACTGTACTCATTTTAATTTTTTTGATTTTGTACGGCCGTTTACTCTGAGTTTTGAAATAGAAGTGAAGCTAAGATTCAATCTCGATGTCACACCAAGCCCGAGAAACAAGGATGGAAATTTTCGAAAAATATATACATCTTCAAACGCAATATATTTTACCACCCAAACGACCAGCACCACCACTCGAACCACTTGGCAGTTACGAGGATGCTGAAAATTTGACACTGATTCTCTCTCTCTCTCTCTCTCTCTCTCCCTGATGCATTGAGGTTTGCAGTGCAGCTAGGGGTGCACTCTCTACAAAGCCCTTCGTCGAGGAATCTAAATGAGGAGTATAAACACATCCACATACATACATTTACACACACACACACACATTTTTTTCTCAATTTCCAAAATTTATAGATTTCTAAATATTTTTATTTTTATTTTTAAATGCAATGTATGAAAATGCAATGTATAAAAATGATTATCAGAACATATAAAAATTATTTAAAAAATTTATGATATATATATACTTGGCGAGAGGGGGGGCGGGGGGGTGTATAGTTTGGCTCTCAAACCCGTCAATTCCTCCATTATCTTTCCGTTATTCTTATTCTTCGTGAACCCTTATATTTATATGATTTTTATTCATTTATTTTTATTTATTAGCTTATTGTATGCCATAGCGATTGTCGGGTGCATAATCCGACGTATCAAATCGAGGCAAATCGTCCCTATCGTGGCTCTATATATCGGGGAGGGGCTCCTAATGTGATACTCAGACTGCCGGTATCGGTGTAAAGTTATTTTACTATATCGAAATTTTTTCTTTTCAGGGTAATTATAACGAAAGTCTTAAAAAGGGGTGATTTTTAAAATGTCGAGAATTGCAAACTTCACATATGTCGGTTTTCATAAATTTCACTTCAGCTCGTGTAGCTGTGAAATGTCAACTTTGCGATTAAAGCCCTTGCACCAAAAAGCTCTACCCCATTTCCTCACAAGCTTAACATCTCGATGTCGCCTAACGTTTTTCATTATCTTCCCGAAAACTGAAATTATTCATGAGTTTAAAAAAGTTTTTCTCAAATTCATTATTTGATTTTTTACGTGAATCAGTGTCAATATCTCTATACTTTTTCAGCCGTGCTTTTTGTTTGAATTTTATACACGAAATCACGTGAAGTCAGACCCTCTCTAAAATCATTTGTATATCAAGCGGGAGAGTGATCCCCTCTTGATGTTATATCACCGGAAAAAACCATATGTAAATAATAGTTCAGTTTTATGATACTGGCGATGATGAGACTCAAGGCCAATTCTTTTCGGGACTAATAGAAATATTTTTCCGAACGAGAACTCTCCGATATTGATGTCTTATTTTTTATAATCTGCCAATTATATATGAAAATGCATAAAAAGTTTTATCATGATACAAATTAAAGTTAACATTAACTACAATAAAAATTGAAATTATTTCGGATGTTTTTATTCCGATTTTGAAGAAAAATAGAAAGCAAATATTTTTCGATCGAGAGCCCTTCATTAATATTAATGATTTTCGCAATTTGTAGATGATATGCAAATGCTGCGAGAAGGATTGACACGGAGATGCCGGATAATGTATCGGGGATCCAAAGTTAGATTCATCTGGTGGCGAAACCTAAGAACTGACTAAGTAGGAAGCGCAAAGCCCCGTCGACCATGCGAAACGTCGAGGTTTGTTAGGATCAATTCTGAAAATTGTTGATATTGTCCACGTAACAATAATATAGATATAGAGTTCGGAGTTTGGATGCAGAATGTGGTTATTTTTCAGGTTAGGGTCAAAAGTTGCTTTACTCGTTTACTGCATTTGCGTCCGGTAGTGAGTAGCATAATCTGTAATGAGCTGAGAATAATCGACGACAAATCTCTCTCTCTCTCTCTCTCTCTCTCTCTCTCTCTCTCTCTCTACACCACGCTGTCGCATGCGAGTCGCGAGCGAGCTATTTACTTACGTCGCCATATTGCTGACGTCAGAATTAAGTCATACCTCTCCTTAGGTTCCCAATATCATGAAAAAATCAGATCTTTCATACTCACAAAAACCGTGATTTTTGTTTTAATTTTATATTTATCTGGAGTTGTCGATGTGAGGATTACTTACTTTGCTTATATTCTGTGGATGTAACATAAATTTTATGCAAAGCTATAAGCAGTTATTTAAAAAACTTTAAAAAGAAATCGAATAAGTGGGCTGGCTCCTCCATGATGTATATTTTTCACGGATTTCCATGTGATCTACGGATTGTGCGAAACAAAAATTGTTAGTTAAAATGTTGTTATTCATTCGGATGTTTCAACGTTACGAGAATTTTGATTTTTCTATCTGTAAGCCTATGGTTCTTGGAAATTGTTATTGTTATTATAATTACATAAAAATGTATTCATATTTGAGAAAAGTAACCCTCCTCAAAATTATGACAATTCACATTTTCGGGAAATTTTAATATTTGTTTCTGACCATAGACCCAAAGATATAAATATAATTGATTTTTCTCATAATGTGCCGTCGACATTAAAATTTCGCGAAAATAAGCTAAGACATCCAAGATTTTTCTGAATAATACAATATATATATATTTTTTTCTGAACGAGGGCCCTTGGAAGTGATGATTACTTATGCTTTCTCATCCTCTGCGGCTCGCATAGGAGTCTTACGTGAAGTTATGAAAATTATTTTAAAAAACTTGAAAAGACAGTATAAAAAAAGATTGTATTGTTCATGATTTTAATTTCAAAGTAAACTATTATATTATTCGCAGAAGATAAGAAAAAAATTACATTAACATGCTTAGACCTTTGGTGAGAAAAAATAATAAATTTTCTAAAAATCCAATTGCTTCATGAAAAAACAAGTTTTCCCAATTTTTATATCAACCATAGAATTTGTATATACCACTAATATCAGTGGACCCGCAGGCAGAACACGATAGAAATTTTTGCTGAAATAATTAAATCATCATAGCTTTGAAATAACTAGATATCAATCTATCATGATAAAACTTTTTTCCATTTGAATGCCATCTAGGGATATTGATAACAAATAAAATAGTGAATATCAATGGGCCTTTCACCAAAAATATTTGATTTCGCATTTTCCCCAAAAATCATGCTTGAACTACAAAAAGTCTAAATCATTAGCAATCTCATAGCTTAGAATACACTGACGTACGAGATACGGAGAACAAGTGAAAGAGAGGACAGAGAGATAAAGAGAAAGAGAGAGAGAGAGAGAGAGAAATAACGTTGCCGAAGAATTGCTTGAAAAAACTCGAAAATTGTGAATTGCGATGATCGTTCATGCAGCTATGTGTCGATAATATGCGTTGCGACGAAAAAAGGCGGATCATGTTTGGATACAGAGTTGTATACATCGTAAATTTGATACTTGACACTCGGCGCGTGAGAGCGCGGGCGACAAAGAGTGCGCGTGCGAGAGAGAGAGGGTGAGAGAGAGAGCATGAGTCAACGCCAGTGACGACGCCTAATGCTTTCTTCAAAAAATCTCTGGCATCGACAATCCCCCCCCCTCCCCCGCACACACGCACATGCACGTACATACACGCACATACACGCAACACATGCTAACGAAAAAAATCCCAAATCCCCCCCCCCGCCCCCTACCACCCACCACCCACCTGCCACCCACCACCAACCCACCACCCACCACCCCCTGTGCGCAACATACACACACACACACACACACATGCACACGCATACGTATATACACACAAG
This sequence comes from Alloplasta piceator, assembly GCA_946863875.1. Classification (NCBI taxonomy): domain Eukaryota; kingdom Metazoa; phylum Arthropoda; class Insecta; order Hymenoptera; family Ichneumonidae; genus Alloplasta; species Alloplasta piceator. The sequence goes on from OX333076.1 coordinate 16,573,203, forward strand.
ATGTGCGGACGAAAAAATCCCCCCCCCCCCCTGAGCCACCCTACCACCACCCACTGGCCACCCGTAAGCCACCCACTCACGACGCGCAACGGTTTGTGTCTAGGCTAAGTGGTTTGTGTCTCGGCTAAGTGCCTCGAATCGCGGGTTAAAAAAGGTCGGTAAATGTCGGGGTAGGGATCTTGGGACAGAACCGGCCCTATTACCCTACTGCTGACTATACTCGAGCGACGATTAACCAGCATCGGATAAAACGTGGTAGGCAACAACGTCTCAACTACCGAGCCTAACGTCGATGCCACCGATCGAACAAGAGTTGTAACAACTTCGGGTCATAGTCGCGACCCGATCATTGGCTGCCGACTCCTCGCCGCTTGATGGCCAAGCAATCGGTCGTACGTTTCGCCGACGCTGGGTCCCAATCGTTGGCTGCCGACGAGCTGCCGCAATATAGCCAATCGTCGGCGGTACTCGGAACGTCGGCGACTTCTACATGGGGAGATAGTGAAAAATTCCGATTTTTTACTAAAATCGTACGACGAAAAATATCAATTGTCGGCCTTAACAAAAAAAATACGTATCTTTTCTTTTTCAGAATACTTTTCGGAAAAAAATTTCCATAATTATTCAAGAGGGTCTGGGTTCAGACGTGAAAATTTCAGCGGGAATACCCCATACATAAATACATATAAATATATTTTTTATTTTTTTATTTTTTTTCCGAATAATAAAACGGAAACGGGAAAATTCCAATGCTCACTTGACGTCGGTCGTCATACGTAGTTAAATACAGGAATAGTTTTTCTCTAAAGCTTGGAAACTCGCTTTCGCAAAATCTACAATTTACCAATTTTCCTATTTTTCTATTTTTAGGCACTCATCATACATAAAAAGTGCCAATTAGTATTGCTTTCCAAAAACCTAATTCTTATGAAATAGCCATACAAACTTTATACCAACATATGTTGGCATATTATACAAAAACAAAAATTTTGGATTTTCCGTCCCCTGAGCCGTCCGTCCTCACTCATAACTCAGCAACCCATGAACGGATCCGGTTCAAATTCACAGCACAGTTTTGTTATACTATAATCTCAAAACCTTTTTTGATTTAATCCATTCAGAGAATGTTGAATATGAAATTTCCAAAAAAAACAGCCATTTTTCAGCCAAAAAGCCATTTTTGTATACGTCCAGAGTCAGATCTCCGCAACCTGTGAACCGATGTTTTCGTAACTTATAGACTTTCTTTATAAGATCATAAAGAAGTGTCCTGTAGAGTTTGAGACTTAACAGTTATTTGAACCATTTTGTTTAAACGAAAATAAGTTTTTTTCAGTTTTTCACTCATTGCACGAAGATGCGTGAACGAATTTTTTCAATTTTCTCCATGTACTTTCATTTGAATACATTTCAACTATTTCAAGAGTTTAAAATGATTTAAACAATTTTAACATCGAATGTTTAATATTTTTGTTTTATTCATTTGTAACTTTTTAAAGTTTTCGCCAAACATTAAAAAGTTTGGCGAAAAAAAACACTGATTGGACAAAAATCTTAGACATTTCTTACTATTCGATAAAATGTTATTTTTCTTTAAAATATAATGATTGATAATTGGTACACTTCTATGTATTTAATTTTTTTTCAAATATTATTATTACTTTTATGCGAAAAAAAATGATATGAAACATAACCTCATGTTCCTGAAATACACAATTTTCTTAATGAAAAAAAAACATCCCCACACAATACACCACACTACACTCGATCGAATTGCACCAATTGTCACTTTGAAAAATCATGTCATATTTTTCAACATTATAATTTAAATAAACGATAAAACGGCCGTGATTTCGATGACAGATAAAAATCATCAATAAACGAAAGCAAATGTTGGCTGCATTATCTTGAACGCTCGAGCCCGAGACACAATGACAAGAATAAGAAATAAGGAATAAGAATCAGCCAATCGCTGCGCACTTTAGAGAAACTAAGCGAATCGAATAGCTGATCTTATTCCTTATTTCTTATTTTTGTCATTGTGTCTCCGGCTTTATTTACACGCTTACAGCACGTATAGGCGGAAGTCTGAAACGGGCGGACTGCGCTTGAGCGCTGCATAAACTGGCGTACCCATTGGTCAAAATGAATTTCGGGCGTGGCATTGTGGCGCGCGAAATTCAATTTGATCAATGGGTACGCCAGATTATGCAGCGTCCAAGCGCAGTGCGCCTGTGTCAGAATTCACCCATACATCGGCATATAGGGACCGTGCACGAACTGTACAGGCAACACTTCTGCCGATAGTGGAGCGCGCTATCGGCAAAAAAATGTAACTTTTTGATGCAATCAGTACAATAAATACATAGGGAAAATGTGGAAAAATGAGAAAAATTATAAAATTGGATTTTGTCCCGTAAAAAACGACTACATACGTGGTCAAAATGATATCAAGGGAAAAAAATAATTTGAATCTGGGCACGTTATAAATGCAATTGAAAAGCAGGACGAAAATAAGCACGCGACCATAACCTGCTCAGTGGTAGCTCAATCATTTATACGATTTCGGCGTGGATTATTAAAACATCCTTCAATACAACATTGCACTTTCGATGATGAAATTGCGTCAGTAATTTTTATTTATTTAAATAAAAATAATTTTATTATCGTTCCCATACATAATTGTATCATCGTGCATCACAAAGTTTCAAAATTTTGCCACCGGGCCGTACCAAAGTCAACTTGCACGGTTCCTATAAAATGCTACTGGATATGACGCTCACAGCACGCAAAACGTTCAAGACGAATGCCCGTCTTGGTTAACAGGTCCCCAAGGTACCTGTTAACCAACATTCAAAATATATTCGATCACAACGGAATAAGTCAAGACCATGATCAAGAATATGGAGCGCGAAGCGCGACCACAACGGTGCGCGAAGCGCGGGGGGGTTGGGGGGGGCAAAGCTCCCTAACAAGTACGCGAAGCGTACTTGTTTTGTTTTGCTTCCTCATTGAAGAAGCTTTTGCTTTCGTGAATTTTTTCCTGTTTTTTTTCTTCCCACACAACAATAATTCGTCCCAAGTATGTCTTTTGGACATCACGTCAATTGTCCCGTGATGGTAATGGGATGGTCCCATGGAATTCCCATGGGCTCTAAAGCGTCCACAGTGATTACCAGAATGAGATCGTCCCATTGTCGTCCCGGGATGTCTTCGGGACGTCTCTTGGACTGCAAATACAGCAGAGTGGAGATATCAAAAAGATATTATCGAGACTTCTTAAAGACGTCACCAAGATATTCCATAATTGTCAGACACAGCAATAATACGTCCCAAGTACGTCTTTCGAACATCACGTCAATTGACTCAATTGTCCTGTGATGGTAATGGGATGGTCCCATGGGATTCCCATGGGCTCTGAAATGTCCGCAGTGATTACCGCAATAGGATGGTCCCAATGCTGTCCCGGGATGTCTTTGGGATGTCTTCGGGACGTCTCTTGGTCTGCCAACACAGCAGTGGATAATTATTTTTATTTCGATTTAATATTAATTAATTTCAATTAATTAATTGAATTTCAATAAAATGGGTACAGTACAGAGGGAGACAGCAAGTACTCCTTGTAATATGGCCTCTTTTGAGGTCTGACGCCTTTCGGTGTCAAATGTCCGTGTTCACGCTTGGCTATATAAGCGTTATATTTGCATGATCCGTATGTGAGAGCCTATGCCATCTCGTGACGAGTCTGGAACAAACGCCACGCAATGGCTGACCTCCTACAGATATCTATAAGAGAGCCCGCTGGGATCGTCTACGCATGGTTACGGCAGGATATCCTTAAGACATCCCATATTAATCTCGCGTAGAACAATGTTTTTTTTTTTTTTTAGTTTAATTCCCCCTTTGGGTGGCCCCGGGTACTAGCCCATGTAGCCGCTTTTTTCCTCACTTCAAGGTTGGTCTGCAGTCCCGCACCTTTTTTTGATTTAATCGAAACTCAAAGCTGTATCGCAATTTTGCCGTGGGTGGAGGGAAACTGCAGAAGACCTCCACCGATACAGCCGGTCACTTACCTAATTCCCCCGATAGTAGCGCGAGAGGACTCTCGCACGACTATCAACGGATGGTTAGGCAGTTACCTCCTCCATTGCGATTCAGTGAGTCGTTCACCCGGTTAAGAGATACACATTAGCGCGATAAGGACCGCGCGAATGCCACCCCCGAAACCGTGTGACGACTCCCACCCATCGCAATGAGGTATTGGGACAAACTTATTTAAGGTGGTGTCCAAACCACTGGGGATTACAGCCGAAAACACTTGAAAAAACCCGATACATTTTTTCAGCGGTATCACCGGGATCGAACCCGGGTCCGCAACTTGCGAACCCGCGCTCGACCCACACGGCTACTGCTCTCCCCGCGTAGAACAATGTCTTACCGGTACCTCCCAGAGACATCTCTAGGAGAGTGCGCTAGTATCGTCAAAACACGGTTACGACAGGATATCCTCAAGACATCCTATATTAAGGGGTCTACCCTAATTGCAATTTTCAAAAAATCGATTTTTTCTTTATTCCATTTTTCGAAAGTATAGACGGTACATTATGAACAAACTGAAGGCATAATGTACGGTGCATGCATCGCTGATTAAGCGTAGGTAAGAAATTTTTACGTTTTTTCGTTGAAAAAAACTTTGATCGCGTTTTTCTCGAAATGAAATTTTTGTACGGCTTGTTGAAAAAATCTCGGCAACTACTGCATCAATCCTTACCAAATTTTTACCACATATTGTTTATGTCGACAGCTATGTCGCATATCATACGATTTTTGAAATTTTGAGTTAAACTTGGTTTAAATGAAAAAAAAAACTGATTAAAAAAAGGTTATTTTTCGTTACTTTTCGATATATGGCCGCCATTTTGCCAATTTAAAAAAAATCAAAAATCGTATTATATGCGACATAGTCATGACCTTACTGAATCTAAAACCTTTTTTATTTTTTTTTTAGTTAATCCACTCCGGAGATTCCGTTAACAGGGCGCACTCATCTTTTTTTCGGACATTTTTTTGGCCTGCATTTTCATATAATAAAAAACCAAAAAATAAATTTAAAAAATTTTTTTTGGCAGGATATCCTGAAGACATCCTATATTAATCTCGGGTAGAACGATGTCCTACGACTACCTCCACAGACGTCTATAAGAGCGTGCGTTGGGATCGTCTAATTACGGTTGCGACAGGATATTCTGAAGGCATCCAATATTAATCCCGGGTAGAACAATATCTTATTGGTTCCTCCCATAGACGTTCATAAGACGTACTATCTTGGCAGGACACGCATGGGACTATCTAGGGATGGTCCCGGGATCAATTTTGCTGTGTGGATTATATTTTTATTATTTTTATTTTTCTTTTTTTTGTTTTTTTTTATTTATTCGTATTTTTGTTCCATAAGAAAAATTACAAAAATACGAAAATTTGAACCCTACCAAATCACGGTTTTCATATTGACGGAAAAAAAAATAAGATTTGACAATTTCTAAAAATTTGATTTCGCAAATTTTGAAGTTCAAATTGACAATGATTAAACTACAATTCTTTCAAACGACCACCAGTCTCGGAGGGGAAATAGCAAGGCAGCATCCCACCGCTGCCACCAATTATTTGTTACGTGCGAATGTAACGCGAGATCATAATTTTCCCGCACGACTTACCGTCGCTGAATTTTTGGGTTGCCTCACCTCGTCCTGTACAGGCCCGTTCCCGTCGCAAGATGGGTGATCATTGAATTAGTTATATTAATAGAGAAATAAACGGAATTTTGAAGTTAAAATTCAATTGATTCAATATGTTGAAAGAAATTCGTGTAGACCAAAATACAGTGAATTACAATATTAAGACGCGTTGCCGGAACTTAAATTTACGCGATCCTAATCTTTCCTTTTCACACACACACACGCACACACACATACGCTACTCACTCGTGCTGACAATTGCTTTGCAGCGTATCCTGGGATTACCCGACCGTGCTGCTTGCTGGCGCTGTTTCCAGGCGTCTCAGGCTTACGGTGCGTGAACGGCACCAAGAAAACGCCACTGAGTTCTGCCAATTATTATGGCTCGACCCACGGTCACACACACACACGCACGAAACAGTTCACGGTGTGAATAAAACAGTTTAAAATATACGGCCACCAAACAGTTTGAATAATTGATATAAGTTTCGCGAGTACTGCCGATACAAGTACCCACTATGCAATACTGATCTCGCCTATACGCAGATCAGAATTACAGCGCGGCGCAGGGAGGACACAGAACGACCCGGAGTCCGAGATCCCGAAGTTTTGACTTTTCCGAGTTTAATCTGAGACTAATTTGAAAATGAATTTCTTTACTGACTTAAAAAGAATATTTTCCCTCTCCTAAGCAAAAGGAAGGTTTCTAGGGGGTTCTTTGTAGGGATTCTGATATCAGCCCCACGTGCAAAAATCCCTGATTCAACTGTTTCGTGCGTGGAGCCCCGGTCCGCCGGCGCATCCCACGGTCGCGAATTGCAACGTCACCGAGGAACTCGAGCGAGATTACGATTCGCGAAATGCAATTTATTATTATGTCTAGTGCACCGGAAAACGCGCTTCTTATTCACGTGAGAGCGAGTCACGAGAGCAAAATTAATAATCGATTTTTAATAAAAATGCAATTTCAGGTCTACCAAAAATATTCAAGAATTATCAAAATGATTTGAAATGATTATGAAAAATGTCGCTATAATTCGAAAATGTCGGGATGTAACACCGCTTATCACCTTGTTTCAACCGGCATTGTCGAACGTTGGCATCGTTCTCTGAAATCGGCTATTATGTGCCACGAGACGAACGAGTGGGTCGATACGCTCCCGATCGTTCTCCTTGGTCTTCGAACCAGTTTTAAGGAGGACATCAAGATTTCTGCAGCCGAACTGGTTTTTGGAACAACGTTGCATCTCCCCGGAGAATTCCCTGCCGATTTCGAAGAGAACGACGGTCAGGAGATCTATTCGCAACGATTGAGGACTTTCATGCGAAATATCCGACCTGTACCAACCACGCATCACAGCAAACGAAAACCTTTTATCCACCGAAACTTGTACGATTGCATCCACGTTTTCGTGAAAAGCAACGCCAGAAAAGCTCTCTAGCAGCCGTTCGAAGGGCCGCACAGTCGTCCCAAATCTCAAAAAGCTGGCCAAAAGTCGAAAATGTATTCAATTCGGCTGAAAGTCTGAACTCCGGGGTTTTCGGGGTCGCTGACTACGAATATGAAGTGAAAAATTAGCAAAACAAAATGGCGGACCCAATATGGCGGGAAATTTCGTCAAAAACGTATTCAATTCGGGTGAAAGTCTGTACTCCGGGGTTTTCGGGGTCGCTAACTACGAATATGAAGTCAAAATTTAGCAAAACAAAATGGCGGATCCAATATGGCGGAAAATTTCGTCAAAAACGTATTCAATTCGGGTGAAAGTCTGTACTCCGGGGTTTTCGGGGTCGCTGACGACGAATATGAAGTCAAAATTTAGCAAAACAAAATGGCGGATCCAATATGGCGGGAAATTTCGTCGAAAACGTATTTAATTCGGGTGACATTTGAAGATTTGAAGACTTGGGAAGAAGAGGATTGGAATACAGTCATTATAATCATTATTACAATGACAATGAACATTCATAATATATTTCTTTCATTCTTTTATTTCAAATCGATATAATTTTAGCTTTTTTTACAATTAATCACTGTCCTGTGAACTGTCATCATCGTCACATGTATCGCTCGTATCATCAGAAAAAATCTGCCTTGATTCTGGAACTGAAGGTGAAATCAATAGTTCAACCGCGTATGGGGATAACGATCTTAGTTTCTTCGAAGAAAGTTTTCGCAAACTGGATATTACTGGATCTGACGTTACTAAACATCTGCGAAAAATGTCTTCCATGTTTTTGATGCGGTTACATTTTCGTGAAAAATCTTCGCGGAATCTTATAATGTACTTATTGCATGATTCCTGAGCTTCTTCAGACATTTGTCCGATAGGAACCAACGAAGATTCCACGATTCCGTGACCGTGAATAAAAATTTTGTGTACTGTTGTTGGCATGAAGTACCACGAATAGAGTTCGACAAATTTTCGTGCAGTATCTTCAGCGTTTTTGCGAAATTTGGGTATATTGATTTCGAAACCACAAGAAATTACCTGCAACACAACATGGAATCGCTTTATCAATTCTTCATCAATTCCCGTTATTAAAGCGGAAATTTCAGAATTTTCGAAAAATCTTCTAGCTGTATTTCCGTCATTAGAACTTCCGTAGCCTGGTTTTGGTTGATCAACAACAAGCCCTAATCTGTCACGAAAACCTTGTTGTATATTTTTTTTCTTCTATCAACATTTTCTTTATCCTCTTTGCGCCCTTGCCACTTTTTTATTTCTAATTTGTAAGCTACATGTAAGCAACATTCAAAAAACCGTATGCAAGCATGCAGCGACGATATTCCGAATTTGAAGTGATCTTCATAAACCGGTCTTTGCAACATCTTGTCAATGTCATTAAATTCTTTGGACGTAGCACCACAAAGGTAGCAACGCATACTTGATGACGTATTCGTAATAGGATTACAAACTTCACCATCTATCATCGTCAACACAAGTTTGAAATTGATGTTAACTTTTTTGCCGCCAATTACAGTTTCAAAGGGCACGAGGTTTCTCTCTTGCGCTTGGATACAATCAACTTCTGCCCTAGTTGCTTCGGCAGTTTCATGAAAGAATTCAATTTTAATTGGGCGACAAAACCTTGGTGACGAAGGACGAGGATTTTTCCAAATAATCACGTGTGGATTGACTTTATCAAAGATTTGCAAGGGAACAAGTGAAATAAAGAAAATGTTGGCATCTGATTTATTGCCGTCTCCATCGTTAAATTTTTGTTTGTAAGTACTTTGACCAGAAGTTCCATCGCATCCCCACTTGCATATCAATTCTAAATTACCAACTTTGTTTTCAGGAAGACTTCCAATAACGTCCGATCGTACCGTTAATATTCTTTCAGCTGTATGATTTAGCAATGCTTGAAGTCCAACTGTGGCTCCACTTTCAGTTACAGAAATTTCTGACTTTGCAGGGTAACACTTTTTTTAGAATCCAATACACATTTATAAGGCGGGTATAATTTACAATTTTTTTCAAGCTTACAGAACGTAGTAATTGGTATTGACTTTTGGTCATTTTACCTTCTACCATAAGTGATAATGCTTCGTTGCCTGACAGTACACCTTCTGAAACGCGTTCCATAGACTTACGGTATTGTGATGCTTTTGATCGACTGCCTTCTGTGACATCCCTAATTACCTTTGAAGCTTGTAAATTTCCAGAAGCCCGGAGTCCCGTTTGTGTAGCGTAGGCCAATTCGTTTCTGTCTTCCTACGTTTTGACCGATCACTTAAATCGCCCCAGCTTGTGGAAGGACGCCCCATTGTGCTTTCCGTAGAAGGATGCCCCATTGTGTTTTCCGTAGAAGGACGCTTCAATGTGTTTTCCGTGGAAGTCTTCAAACGTTCCTTTTCAATCGTGAAAGACACAGGAACGTTGAGCCACTCATCGAATTTATTGAAGAATTCATTTCGTCCCTCCTCGCTTCTTGCCACCACTTTTTGAAATTCGACACCAATCTACCCATGGCATCTTTCAGATTTTTCGACAAAATGTATGGATGCTTCAATTGTTTTGACACCTCTATTTCAACAATGTCAGTGACAATGTTGATATTTTCTTTTAATACCGATTTCACAAGTATGCAAATTTCCTTTCTCGTGAAAGAAATTCCGTCGGTATTATCCGGAGGATCTGTAGGAAATGCAAAATAACATTAATAGAAGAATTATCTTTATCAATTTCCTATGAACAATATTTCAGACGCGAAAATTACAAAAAACTGCAGATAGCATTTTTGCCTCCACTATTGAATTTTTAGTGCGACAAAATTTCGACTAGTGTAGCACACTTTCGAGTGAGAGTGTATATTCAAAAAACGAGGATAAAAAATTTCATAAACTACTACAATTATATCTTCTACTGTGAGGAATATATGTGCTAAGTTTTAAATTTTTATATGAGTATTGACTAAGTTGAAAAAATGTTTAAATTGTTGACCTTGTAAAATACACGTATATGCCATTCAAAACTTATACTGCTGGGGGGGCATAAAAATTACACTCAAAACCGAAGGAGCAGCTACGAGCAGCTAATTTTTGGATATGTTTTGAAGAAATGTCTAAGTAACAATTTCCATTTAGTTTAAGAGCGGGGGTCGACAGGGGTTTTGACTTATTGCTTATTCTAACACGACTTTTCAGAACATAACCAAGAAAAATACCACTACTTTCATTAATGACTTACAATTTCATACATCGTTAACGATAATTTTGAGCAACACACTCAAATTGTACTTACTTTCTGGAGAAGAATCCATTTTGTAAAATCCAAATCCGTTAACTTTTCACTCTTCCAGACGCGTCGAAACTTTCGTCTCATTTCTGCGCGCGACGAGCAAACAATGCGGTCGGCTCGACGCTCACGAATAAAACGGATTCCTGTGCCAGGTATGGACGCTCCCCATTTCTTAACGGTCATAATACATACTAGAGGTACCACTACAACTATTCCAACCATTGAAAGTCCCTAGAAAAAAATATTTGTTCTCGACTTTTGGCCAGCCTTTGGCGATTTGGGACCATTGTGGGCCGTACCAAGTTTCGGAACGAATCTCCAACGTTGTCTTCAAAGTCGCAGTAAACGGTTTTCTGAAAACCTACCCAGAGTTCTCCCTCTTCTCTCGGCAAAAGAGATCGAGAAGAAGAACGACATTCATTCCATTTTTCGAGTCTCAACGAGAAACCACGTTTTAAGGTCCACGCACCTGAACTCTATACCTTTTCCTTTAGCTTGTATTTGTTAATAAAGATATCAAATTGTGTTATCTTATCTTCGAGCGTTTTCCTTTGCAAGTGAATAATTATCCGGGTTTAGTCCCCACATATTACGTTTTCGTTGCGCCATCTAGTACGAAACGAAATTTTCTTCTGGCAACACTGTTCGGCAGTCGTGCAGCAGCAGCCGGGGAGTGCGTCTCGTCCGAGGCTCCATGCCTCGGCTGTGGATTGGTGCGGCGGTTGGTGGATACCCCCCCACCTCAAATTGTGACGCTCGGGGGAAAAACTATGCTAACTTATATATATTTTAGCTTCTGGAGAGGATCGGACAAGGGCGAAAGAAAGTGTGCGCCAGCTCCGTGGAGCTGGCGTACAACAATATTACATTTAACATACACCACCGCTCAAACGTTTGGATACACCTGTCGATATTTCTTCCAGCACTAGAAGTTGCATAACCCCGTCAAAAAAAAAATAATCGAGTTTTCAAAGGGATGGGGAGGATTCAGCTTTGTTTGCCCCATTTTAAATATTTTTATAATTTTTTTTGACCCGATATGAATTTTTGAACCTGATCGTTTTTTGGCATTTTTCGACCATCGCAAATTGGGCGCATGACTTAGGGACATTTTTTTTTCATCTGCTGTACATTCGACAAGATTAGCAGACGCTTCATTTTCGTTTTTTGAAAATTTTCGTACGATCTTTTTTCGCAAAGTTATTTTACTTTTGGCTAAATAAGACAAATTTTAAAAGATGCAACGTAACTCAAAGACCATAGAGTTTGAGAGAAAATGTCAAGTATGAAAAAAGTAGCATAGGTGTACACGAAATCGCCTGAAACGATTTCAAAATTTTCCCATAAAGGTTTTTTCTTACTGTTTCCGCCCGGAACTCTGATGATGACGTCCCAGCCAAAAATTTCATCTGATTGAAATTTCCGTACTTCGATACAGTAAAAAATCTGAAAAAATTCAGCAACATTTGGCATGCTATAAACAACAATGATCAATAATAATTATTGATCATTGTTCATAATTATTTAAACAACTATTTGAACAATTTGTTAATGACTTTTGGGCAAATTTATTATTGATAATTATTGTTTATAGCATGCCAAATGTTGCTGAATTTTTTCAGACTTTTATTATATCAAGAAGTACAGAAATTTGAATCGGATACAACTTTTCGCTCGTACGTCATCATCAGAATTTCGAACGAAAATAGCGACGAAAAAAAAATTTCATAGGAAAATTCTGAAATGATTCCAGGCGATTTCATGTATACCTACGCTACTTTTTTCATACCTGACATTTTCTCTTAAACTCTATAGTCTTTAAGTTACGTTGGATCTTTCAACATTTGTCTTTTTTAGCAGACGTGAAATAACTGTGCGAGAAAAAATCATACGAAAATTTGAAAAAAATGAAAATGAAGTGTCTGCTAACCCTTTCAAATGTACCATAGAGAACAAAACCAAAACAAATGTCCTTAAGTTACGCGCTCAATTTGCGATGGTCGAAAAAATGACAAAAAATAGTCACGTTCAAAAATGCATACTAGGTCGAGAAAAAATCATAAAAAATATTAAAAATGGCAGAAACAAAGCTGAATTCCTTCCCGTCAAAATGCTTTTTTTAAATTCAATTATATTTTTTTTGACTGAGTTATGCAACTTCTAGTGCGGGAAGAAATATCGACAGGTTTATCCAAATTTTTGAGCGGGGTCGTATATCTGTATTACATCTGTAGTACATGCAAAATATAATATGGATACAAATCACAGCCACACAAAAAGAAAAAAGTGGGGTTGTGCGACGAATCGAACTATACTTTTGCTGCTATTTTGAGCTGCTGAATCGATATTCGAAGTCAAAATTAAGATCTTGTGTACTGTTTTTTTGATAACTTCAAAAAATGATGTAAATACGCCATTAATCTTGTTTAGCGTCAACTAGATCGCTTTGGCAGCGTCCGCTGAATTCATTATACTTGGATAATCACATATTTACATAAGCTTAGAAGTATTAACACCGTAGGAACCAAAAAAATCGATCCAGGACCGGCGAAACTCGTATATTTGGCGAAAACTACGCTAAAAACGTACTTTGCCCTCATTATAACGTCAACATGTTTCAAACACTTCTGAGACTTATACATCTGTAAATTCCTTCACCGACCCATTTGATACTTTCAAAAGCCGATCTTACTCCACCGACGACACTCCAAAATATTTGGGACCGCACAGTAGGAGAAAAGCCCAAAAACCTGGCCAAAACCTCAAATGACCTTTGACGGGAACGAAAATTGGCTTACAGGGGTTTTCAAGGTCACTGATTACGAATCTGAAAGCCAAATTATTGTAAACAAAATGGCCGATCCAATATGGCTGACATGAATTTTAAAAAGTTGCCAGATGTCGACAAAAATTGGTATTTACGGGTTTTCAAGGTCGCTGATTACGAATCCGCAAGCCAAATTATCGTAAAAAAATGGCCGATCCAATATGGCCGACATGAACGTTAAAAAGTTACCAGATGTTGACAAAAATTGGTATATACGGGTTTTCAAGGTCGCTGATTACCAATCCGATATCTATTGTTTATAACTTGCAACAAAGAGCTTACAGCAAATTGTTATAAACAAAATGGCCGAGTATCCTGCTAAATAGATAAATTAATATATAAAAAAAAATCATCATAATAAAATAAACGTGAACAGTGTATTCTACGCAATTATTATTTTTATTTCCAAAATACATACGGAACGTTTCAAAAATAGAAAATTTTATTCTTAATCAAAATCGTAATCGGAGTCGGAGTCGGAGTCAGAATCATTATCCGAGTTTGTATCTATTACAACTCCCGGCACGGCTTCAATCTCGGCGCAAAATTCGTCTGCTGCAGCAGTCACTTTAGGAGCGATCAACATCGCTACAGCTTCCAGCGACAAACTCTTCAGCTTCTTCTGTGGTAGTCTTCTGACACTTGAAATGTACGGATCAGAAGTAACTAAGAGCCGATGAAAAACATCTTCCATAGTTTTAACCCTGGAACTTTTTCGCGCAAAATCTTCTCAATATCGTTTGATGTCTTTGTTTCGAGCTTCCTGAGCATCTTCAGATAATTGGCCGATTGGTAATAGAGCATGAGTTATTATCACTGGACCATGAATTAATAGTTTGTGCACCGAAGTAGGCATTCTACCATAAATTCGATCAAGGAAGCGATTTTCTCGGATAAATGCTCGCTGATTATCAGAAATACTTCTTTCCTTGTCAGCACCAATTCTTTGTAACCAGATCCTGTAATAAAGACATAAAATTGTAGAAAATTGGTGTTAAAGGAAAAGATAAAATTTTCAATTAATACAATAACTTGAACAATGTACATTATTTTACCAAATAAATAACCGCAATAATTGAAATAATTTTAAAAAAATTAGACAGAAAATATTGACATGGATTTGGTTAAAAGAAAGCTTTGCTTACTATATAATATATATATATTCAAATATTTTATTTGAATGTTATAACATTTCATTCATATTTAAGAAATTTTTATGTGGTTGATTTTAATATGTATATATATATATATATATATATATATATATGCATACGTATATATCATAATTAAATCACAGGAAATTTATATATATATGCACATACATGAATATTAAAATAATTTATTTCAAGCGTATAACAGCCGTCTTGTCCGTTATGATGCTACTTCACCCATTCTCAGGTAGAGGCGCAGAGGCTGCTCAATAGTGCCGCGTGCACGCTCGGCTACCGCACGATGCGAAAAAAATCATAACGGACAAGACGCACGTTTTCCGCAGGTAACGCTTGTAAATTTCGAAAGCTTATACATTAAACTAAAGGCCGAGACTAGGAGCTTTGCAAAATGTGACAAAATATATAACTTTTTGGACCGTTGAAAATATAAGTTTTCAAAATTATTCAATTTTATTTATGCCGAAGGCTATACTACATTTCAATCATTTATACATAAAGTTTAGATTCAACCGATGTAAAAATATGTTCTACATACCTCCAGAAGTCGTATCCATGTTGCAGAATTGAAATTAAACCCGTCACTTTAAAGTTATGGGTTTTTGAAGTCAGCGTTATTTTCGTCTGTTCAGCGCGTGACACGTACACTCTTCACGAACACTAACTGCCAACTGACGCTGCGGCGCAGATATACACTTAAAGGGCTTTCCCTTCCACAATAGAATGCAGTTACTAGTCCTCTACCTGAATGACTACTCAACTGACCCTATTTCGAAAATTTATTTTTTGGGGTTTTGGCCAGGTTTTTGGGCTTTTTTCCTACTGTGGACCGCTTGAAAATGTCTATCGCTTTTTGCTAAAACGTACTTTTCTTCCTCAAACGACCTATGTAAGGGATTTCTTTTTCGTTTTATTCCTTTCCTGGATGTTTCCCTCTTCGACATCCAACAAAATCGGCCATCATATTAATATCCCAACGTCTCTGATATCGACGTTCCATTTATTTGAGATCTTGATGGGAGCGCTCTCCCTGGAATTCACTGTAGGCGCCAAGGTTTTCAGGAAATGAATCCAGGTTAGAATGTAGGAAGTGTAACTCAAGATTCATTAAGCAACCTTGTTTACCGTAGTTGATGACCATTCCCCTGACAATTTCTTCGTGATTCGAACTTTTCCTATTGTCTAAAAAGTGCTCAATAATCTCTTTAAAACTGGTCCACGCGGCTCCCTCTGAGTTGTTCATTGTCGAGATGAATACTTCATCTCTCAACATCTTTCTGCTTTGTGACCCATCGAGAATCCTCTCTCTCTCAACTTAGCATTCGATATGTTGGGGAATTTCTGTGGCAAATGAATGCAACATTCTCCCTTCTTGTTGAAAGATTTCACGAACTGCTTCATCAACCCCAGCTTAATATGCAGAGGGGGTAGCAAGATTCTATCGAGTTCTACTAAGGGTTCTTGGGTGATGCTGAGTGCTCCTGAATTCAGATTTGTTCTGTTTGGCCATACTTTGTCGGGCTTATGATTTTTCCGATTCCTCTATCCCATAATCATAAGAAGCAGGGATTTTTCGTAAAGCCGGACTGCTGGCCCAATATCATAGACAGTATTTTTAAATCGCCACAGATCTGCCACTTATGTTCAACGTAATTGACCTTCTCTAGCACCTTCTGAATGTTTTCGTACCTTTTTTTTAGTACCACTGAGTGGACTAGTGGTATCGGCGCATAGAAGTTGCCTATGTGAAGCAAAACCTCTTTGAGACTCCGCTCTGATGAATCGAGGAACAGTCTCCATTCTTCTGCCTTATAAGATTGAGGCTTGAGTTAATTGATTAATCCTTCAACATCGTTGCAGTATACTAGTTATTTTTTCTAAGATTAATATTCTCAAAACTTTCTCTCTCCATCCCGATATACTGAAACCTTAGTGCCCTTATATAACCGATTTTTTTCCTTAGCGAAGAAGCTAGATATTCAGCGCTAGCTTTCGGTAACCCTGATATCGCAAGCGTATTCAGTGGTGCTAAAAGAAAGTTACGAAAACATTCAGAAAGTGCCAGAGAAGACCAATTACGTCAAACATAAGTGGCACATCTGTGGCGATTAAAAAATACTGTCTATGATATTGGGCCAGCAGTCCGGCTTTACGAAAAATCCCTTCTTCTTATGTTTATGGGATAGCAGTGATTAGAAAAACCATTACACCGCCAAAATATGGCATAATAGAACAAATCTGAATCCAGGACCACTCAACATCATCCAAGAACCTTTAGTGGAACATGGGTTGATGAAGCAATTCGTGAAATCTTTGAACATGGAGGGAGATTGTTTTATTTATTTGCAAAAGCAATTCCTTTACATATCGGATGCTAAGTTAAAAGAGGGGATTTCCGATGGGTCACAAATAAAAAAGATGTTGAGAGATGAACTATTTATCACGACAATGAACAACTCAGAGAGATCAGCGTGGAACAGTTTCAAAGAGGTTGTTGAGAACTTTTTATGCAATAACAAAAGTCCGAATCACGAAGAAATTGTCAGGGAAATGGCCATCAACTACGGTAAACAAGGTTAATTGATGAATCTTAAATTGCACTTTCTATATTCTCATTTGGATTAATTTCCTGAAAACCTGGGCGCCTACAGTGAAGAACAGGGAGAGCGTTCCCATCGGAGAAATGGAACGTCGATACCAGGGACGTTAAGATAGTAATATGATGGCCGATTTTTGTTGGATGTTAAAGAGGGAAACATCCAGGAAAGGAACAAAATGAAAAATAAATCCCTTACATAGGTCGTTTGAAGAAAAATAAGTACGTTTTAGCAAAAAGCGATAGACATTTTCAAGCGGTCCCAAATATTTTGGAGTGTCGTCGGTGGAGTCATTTCGGTTTTTGAAAGTATAAAATAGGTCAGGGAAAGAATTTACAGATGTATAAGTCTCAGAAGTGTTTGAAACGTGTTGGCGTTATAATGAGGGCAAAATATGTTTTTTGCGTAGTTTCCGCCAAATATATGGGTTCCGCCGTACCTGGTTCCGTTTTTTTGTTTCTACGGTGTTAATACTTCTAAGCTTATGTTAATATGTAATTATCTAAGTATAATGAAGCCAACGGACGCTCCCAAAGCGATCTCGTTGACGCTAAACAAGATTAATGGCCTATTTACATCATTTTTTGAAGTTATCAAAAAAATGGTACACAGGGTCTTAATTTTGACTTTGAATATCGATTCAGCAGCTCAAAATACGTCAGAAAAGTATAGTCCGATTCGTAGCACAACGAACACTTTCCTTTTTGTGTGGCTGTGTATTTGTCGAGAAATGCCGGTGAGATATCTGGCGGTAGCAGAGGAAGGAGAGAAAAAAATTCACACCGAACGAGTACGCCGTATGTAATTAGAAAGAAACCAGAGTGTATTTTTCATAGATTAATAGACGATAATGTTCAATGCGTTTACGGTAACGTCGATCGAGAGAACCGAATCGATGAGCGTGCCCGAACGATAAAAGGCGTCGAGCACACGGTCGAGGAAACCCCGAACGCGATTATTTTAATAATTCGGGAACTTTGCCGATGGTCCGTTGCACGGGAGAATTGTCCGACTAATTGAGAGCCTTGCCGAGTCCGTTTCACGTGAGAATTATCCAAGTAAGAGAGAAGAAATATTCCGCTTAGTCACACGTCTGATCGCGTGCGCTCGTAGAATCGTACTAACTAGGCAAAATGGCCATCGTCGTCGCCGCGCCGCACAGTGGTTCAGAACGGCCTTTTCCCTGGCCAAAAGTCGAAAAGTGAGAATAATAATTTCAAAATTTCCTATTTAAGGTTTCTGGGGTCGCTGATTACGAATTTGGTATGAAAATTATAAAATTCAAAATGGTGGACCAAAAATGGCGGACGTTTTGGAAAAATAATCACTTTATCGGTCCGAAAATTTGCACCGCGAGGTTTTCGGGATCGCTGATTACGAATTTGATATCAAAATTATGAAATTCAAAATAGCGGACCAAAAATGGCAGACATTTTGGAAAAATAATCACTTTATCAGTCCGAAAATTTGCACGGCGAGGTTTTCGGGATCGCTGATTACGAATTTGATATCAAAATTATGAAATTCGAAATGGCGGACGAAAAATGGCGGACATTTTGGAAAAATAATCACTTTATCGGTCCGAAAATTTGCACCGCGAAGCTTTCGGGATCGCTGATTACGAATTTGATATCAAAATTATGAAATTCAAAATAGCGGATCAAAAATAGCGGTTATTTTGGAAAAATAATCACGTTATCGGTGCGAAAATTTGCACCATCAGGTTTTCGGGGTCGCTGATTACGAATTTGATATCAAAATTATGAAATTCAAAATGGCGGACCCAAAATGACGGACATTTTGAAAAAATCATCACTTTATTGGTCCGAAAATTTGCACCATGAGTTTTTCGGGATTGCTGATTACGAATTTGATATCAAAATTATGAAATTCAAAATAGCGGATCAAAAATGGCGGACATTTTGGAAAAATAATCACGTTATCGGTACAAAAATTTGCGTTATTAGGTTTTTGGGGTCGCTGATTACGAATTTGACGTCAAAATTATGAAATTCAAAATGGCGGACCAAAAATGGCGAACATTTTGAAAAAATAATAAGTTTAGCGGTGGGAAAATTTGCACCATTGGGATTTCGAGGTCGCTCTGCCTACGGACAAAATAGATTCAACACTTAACATCTTTAACTCATACCTCACTAAACTACAGTTCACAGTTGAAGTAGAAACAAACAACAAAATACCATTTCTAGACATCTTGCTAATCCACAAAAATAACTCAATAACCACAGACTCGTACAGAAAACCGACTTGGTCAGGTCGATTCATAAACTTCTTCTCTCACCACCCTCTTACGCAAAAAAAAGGAATTATCATGATGTTGGTAGACAGAGCGATAAAACTATCACACGCATCCTTCCACCAAAAAAAACATTGAACTAATCAAAAACACAATGACACAAAACTGTTACCCAATCTCCTTCACAGAAAAAATAATAAACCAAAGGCTAAGATTAATTCATTCACAATCAAATAACGACAACGCATTCGACTCCTCCAGATTAATAAATTTACCCTATACTGAAAATATTCACCACCAGCTAGTCCGCCTTTTTCGACAATTCAATATAACACTAGTCACTAACAACCAACACAACATTCACTCCATCACCGGTTCCACAAAAGATAAAATAGATAACATGGATAAATCAAACGTAGTTTACGAAATCGATTGTAATGATTGTGATGCATTGTACATGGGACAAACAAAAAGATACCTAAAAACGAGAATCAACGAACACAAAAATAGTCTAAAACACACTAACACAATAAATACAGCGTTAGCAAAACACGGAATAGAACTAAAACACAATTTTAAATTTGACGACGTTAAAATTTTAAATAATGAAAAATGGCTCAAAAAGCGATTAATTCTGGAAATGATACAAATTAAAGCACACCCCAAAGCAATCAATTTTAGAACCGACATCGACAAACTGAGCAGCATATATAATTCAATAATTTAATAATACTCAAAATAATAACGGGAAAACCTCAAATTACCATCCATTAATTGGAAATTCATTACCAAATCTAACAGTTATCAATTTAAACCCGATCCAAAACCGGTTAACATAACCAGTCCGGCAAGAAAAATCACTAACGGCAAACTTCCTCAACCATGAAAAACCACCCCCACTTTTCAATACTCAATCACACTACCCCATCAATATAAATACCTCCTCACTCGCCTCAATACTCAGTCGCTACTTAGCTCTCGAATCGCCATGTAATGAAAACTGTTAATTTTGATCAAAAATGAATCTTGGAAATTATCAAACATGAAATTCATCGGTAAATAACACATACACAAAAGTCTCAAAAAAAACATAAACTAAGCAATAAAATATCAAAATCCTCCCGCTCACAGACACCAAGGATCACAAAAAAATGACCCGTCTTTATACAATAAATTCATAATGAATATTATCCAAGATTCATTAAATGACCAAAAAAATTACCCGTACAAATTCAGGTCAGTCAGGACACATAACATTTAAGCCTATAATGTAAAACATATCATACCAAATAAGACAAAAAAGAATGTAATTTTAGAAATAATAAATCTAAAGAGGATCCAAATTAGGATCGAAACGTTATACCAAAAAAATTGTCCACTGTCATTTGGACCCACTGGCCGAATCGCAGCCGATTCTTCCTTCACTATTAGATTAATGACATTTGAAATTCTAAAATGAAGAACAATTTTGTAAAATATGTGAAAGTTTATTTTATCTCACGTACATAATACCATACAATACATATCCCATTGGATTAATGCCATTGAATTAATTAAAAATCAAAATCTGGGTCAGACAGATCTGTCGCACATGTGTCATTTTCTGCTGAGGGTGAGCTACTATTTGTGACATTATCTTCTGGTGTTGCCGGTAGAAGTTCTATTACCTCAGAGGGTAATGGTGCACTATTCTTCATTTTCAATTTTTGAAAAATTGTTATGAGTGGGTCCGAGGATGCAAGAAGCCGACGAGATTTGGCAGCTAATATTTTATGATAACTGTGATAAACTGACGCGTCCCTTTTTCCATTGGTTAATTCCCGGACCATATTGTACGTTTCTTTCGTCATTTTACCGCTTATTATCAAGTTCAAAGGAACATTTGCGCTAATTTCTTGACGTACTGGTTTGGAACTTTGTGCGAATGCTAACTGATACCGAGAGGCTCGCGTAGGAGAAGTGGTTGTAATATCCTTGAGCACCTTTGCTGCAGCGTGGGACCTAGAAGCACGAAGATTCATTTCCGTTGCGAATGCCAATGCCCTTGGACTTGTTGATTTCCGAAGATCATCAACTTTTCGTCGCTTACTCCGTTCGCTGGATGATGAAAAGTCCAACGAAGGGTCTTCCAAATTTGTAGCTGTCATCCGATCCTGATGTATCAGAATTAGGAGTAGGTACATCCCTGTTTTTGAAATCCGCATTCTACAACAAATCGCAATAACATCAGTTTGAAAGTGAAAAAAAACTTTTAAATGAAAAATTTCAATGATATAAGTAATAGGAAAATAGACAAACCGTAATAGCTACGTCCTGGTCAAGCCATTTTTTATGAGTGGCGTAAAAGCGCTCCAGAGTTCTGTGGCTATCCTGCCATTTTTCCTTCATTGTAAATAGAAGATTCCTTAGAATTTTCCTTTCATCAATTGAAATTGCGAAAGGACATCCTTCCGATTCGGTAAAATATTTTTCCAGAACTTCTATTTGTTTGTCAAATTTCGAGCCCCATTCATTATGTAGAGCCAAGAATATTTGTCTGCGCGTACAAATGATTTCTTTGCATGTTTGTCCTGTTAAAATTGAAAAAGTTATATATGGGGGAAAACGCCTGTTTTTTCATGGCGTGACCCTGACCCCTTTTGATTTGGCTGAAACTTTGCTTATTTCATCGTCTGATCCCAAAAGCAACTCTTAAATTTTATTAGATTTTTTGGAGCCACCATAGCGCAATACTAGACCAAAGAATATTTTAACTTTGGAAAATATTTAATTTTCAATCGACGATATCTCTGTAGCGGTTGATCGTATCGAAAAGTATGTAGGGGGCTTTTATTTCCGTTTTGAGTCTATCTTCAAATAAAAAAATTGTCTGATTTTTTTAAAGTAAATTTAAGCAGTCAAAATAATTTTCGAAAATTAAAATCACGATACCCAAAAACTGCCCCCTTCGAATTTTGAACAAAAATTCTCAAAAATACTACGATTCATTACCAACATTTGAAAAAAAATCAGGATGGTATTCCCAGCGGTTCGCGAGATATTAATTTTTTAGTATTTTATTTATTTGTTGATTATCAATTTTTGTCTATCTGTTAATTAATTTGAGCTTCGAATAGTGTAAAAAGAATAGTAAAACAGAATAATGTAAATCAATAACCCATACACATGTTTTGGTACAATATATTTTACTCGTATATTCAATTTAATACTTGTATAAATCACTGGTTTAATTTTTCTATCACTTTCAATTTCTTATATGTTAAAAGTATTTTATACTCGTATACACGTTTTTCATTCTCCTTTTTTTCTCGGATATTTGATTTTTCTAAATTATGCTATGCATCTCGCTTTCGACAGAATTCGACCATCTTTTAACAACAATGTTGCCGTCGTGTAGCGGAATTATGCAGTGATGCTTCCGAGTATTTTTTATTGATCGGGCAATTTTGAATTGTCCATCCATTAAAAATTCCTTCGATTGTTCGTAATCACTCTTCTCACGGTAAAAAGACTTTCATCGCGAGCCAGCTTGCAACTTCCAGCAAACAAGCAAATTACAACACCTCGAGAGCTCTACGAATGGGCTTCAAAAAATGTACAGTCGATCAAAATTGTTTACCGTGAGAAGAGTGATTACGAACAATCGAAGGAATTTTTAATGGATGGACGATTCAAAATTGCCCGATCAATAAAAAATACTCAGAAGCATCACTGCATAATTCCGCTCCACGACGACAACATTATTGTTAAAAAATGGTCGAATTCTGTTGAAAGCGAGATACATAGCATAATTTAAAAAAATTAAATATCCGAGAAAAAAACGAGAATGAAAAACGTGTATACGAGTATAAAATACTTTTCACACATAAGAAATTGAAATTGATAAAAAAATTAAACGAGTGATTTATACAAGTATTAAATTGAATATACGAGTAAAATATATTGTACCAAAACATGTGTATGGGTTATTGATTTACATTATTCTGTTTTACTATTCTTTTTACACTATTCGAAGCTCAAATTAATTAATAGATAGACAAAAATTGATAATCAACAAATAAATAAAATACTAAAAAATTATTATCTCGCGAATCGCTGAAAATACCATCCTGATTTTTTTTCAAAATGTTGGTAATGAATTGTAGTATTTTTGAGAATTTTTATTTAAAATTCGAAGGGGGCAGTTTTTGGGTATCGTGATTTTAATTTTTGAAAATTATTTTGACTGCTTAAATTTGCTTTAAAAAAATCAGACAATTTATTAATTTGAAGATAGACTCAAAACAGAAATAAAAGCCTCCCACATACTTTTCGATATGATCAACTGCTACAGAGATATCGTCGATTGAAAATTAAATATTTTCCAAAGTCAAAATATTCTATGGTCTAGTATTCCGCTATGGTGGCTCCAAAAAATCTAATAAAATTTGAGAGTTGTTTTTGGGATCAGACGATGAAATAAGCAAAGTTTCAGCCAAATCAAAAGGGGTCAGGGTCACGCCATGAAAAAAACAGGCGTTTTCCTCCATATATATTGTATATATTGTATATATTGTATATATTGTATGTATTGTATATATTGTATATATTGTATATATTGTATATATTGTCTATATTGTACATATTGTATATATATTGTATATATGTTGTATATGGGTGGAAACGCCAATTATGGACGTCGGAGCCAGCCTCACCCCCTTAGACCTTCTCGCAATTCTCGCAATTCGCAAAAACAGAATCCAGAATTTTTTCAGAATTTTTCCCCGCTAACTTTCGCAGTTATTATATGGGGTATTTTAGCTAATTTAACGATTTTTGTTTTATTCATTTTGACTTGCCATCTTCCAACAGAATGCAAAATTTTTAAAAAAATACGTTTTTTGCGTAAAAAAATCTCTGGTTAAAGAAAAAATATTTTTTTTTGTTTATGCACTTGGAAAGCTCTTAAAATTGAGCTTAAAGTCTAAAAAGCTTTTTTTTGGTTGTTGCCCAAATTTTGAAAATTTCTTCAATATTTTTCTCGAAAAGCTGATACAATTTTGCATGAAATATGTATTTTTCAAGATGGGATCTCCATAAACATACCAGAAATTGAGGAATAAACAAAAATTGATTTTTTTTTGGCGTATACATGTTGTATATGTATTGTGACGTCGTATTTTGGTGAACTTTACAAAAGGCTCGATAACGCGCGAGGTACAACCTCGCTCCCAGGCCGAGTCCCTCTCGAACGATACAATCAGGGCCAAATTGTTAACTTGTCGTTAGATATTAATTTAATTTTGTATTTCCGAAAAATTCTCTTGAGCAGAACGGCGGTTCCCGCTGTTACCGACACGACGATAGCATCGAGAACACCATCGTCTGCGCAACAGTTTAACCGAGAACGAGAAGGGCCAGCGAGAGCAATATTCGATGCTCTCGACACTAACACCATGAGCAACGTAGCCCACGTACGTGAGCCATACCGTCATCATCGACGAGAGCCACCAACATCATCCATCGTTGTCGCTCTCGGTATCATCGCTAAGAGAGCGCCAAATTCAACGTCGTCGCGTGGTTGTGCGTCGTATCGCACAGCTTGAGAGGAACATTATTGTTATCGTCATTCGTCCGTAATTTGGGAGAGAGAATCGATCGCGCTCTCGTTCTGTCGCTCGTGCCATCGATCTATCCGCCGCCTCGAATCAATCGCGCTATCGATTATCAAATCGCGCTAACATTCGACTCGAATCACCTAAGGGTGGGGGTAGAAATCAGAGCTTACGAGGGCGATCACGAAAGTTCTCTCGGGGACTTGAGCCGCCGTACCGAACGGGGAAGGACGTTGGAATCACGCCGTTATCGAGTACCGAGCAAGAGAAGCGCGTCTGCTGAATATATCGAAGATTGGGTTCCCCCTGCATTACGGGACCATTCCGCTGAAAACAAACCGGTAAGAATGTCGTTTTGCTCGTTTTGGTTGTGGAATTGAGGAAAATCGCGAGTAGAGGCATTTTTGAAAGTAAAAGTTTTCCAAAACGAAGCAATATTGTCTCGACGACGAGTTAACGCGCGCGGCCAAATTAGAGTCTTGTCCGCGAGTAAAATCATTCGCGAGTTACCGTTCGCGTGTTAAATTAATAGAATCGCCGAGAGGGATTCAATATCTATTCGTGCGGAAACGAGAGTCTATAGGTTAATTAGCGTAATTTGTTTAGAACTCTCGGCCTGAGTAAAATCGGGAGCTATCGTAAAACAGCGGCTATTTTGTACAAGAGTGTTGAAACGCGGAAAACCGTGGAAATATCGGCCATTTTGTGTTTGAGGCGCGATATTGCCACAAGGCCGAGAGGAATTAGTTATTCGAGGATTAAAGAACTCGAGAACGAGATCTCGAGGATATTTCTAGAGGATATTTAAATTATATAGAAGCGAACGGAAAAAGCTTGTTAATAGTGAATAAGGATTCTGTGTCGAAGAAGGGAATTTCGATTTTTTTTGCAGTTTGATTTCGTCTGAGTAGTTGAGCCATAAAGTTTTTTTTTCTCTCGCGCTTTGTTTTGGTCGTGCCTCGCGCGACAGTGGTAGTAGTGTGTCCGTCCGTGTATGTGATTCGTCCTTTGTGCGCGTGTGTGCGGGCAGCGAGAGAGCCTTAGTTTACGTAGATCTCGCTGGCTGGACACATCGTCTTATAATTCGTTCACGCCATCGTTATCGTTCAAGAAAGAGATCACGTTAAAAATGGCAGGATCTCTCCGAGTTCCCCAGTCACTGAGGTAATTGTGGCTAAAAATCGGATAAAGTGATTTGGTGATTTGAACTTGTGTCTTGCTCGAGAGAGAAGTGTAGTTGCGGGAGTTAAACTCAGTGATCTACGTTATCGTCGTTATTGTCGAGTACGCGAGACAAAGATCTCGAGCTTCTCTCGAGATACATCGCGGTGTGAATATTTCAATAGAACTTTCTTTTGAAAATAAAAACGATTGCTGTTGACTTGCACTCATGGATTATTTATTCTAATTGATTAAATTTGTGTTTTGGTTAACGAATTAATTTTTTTCAATCGTTTAATCATTCTATTTATTTTTGCTCTCTCTCTCGCGCAAGACGTTGCATGCGCTTTATAGCGAAAAATATTTCTTCGTGGTTGTCATCGATATACGGTGATTCACCCAATTTTGTTGCAATTGATATTTATTCTTTCGTGATACTATTGTCAATTTCGAGAGCAATTACTCTCGCGTCGTCCGCATCGCAACTGAGAAAGAAAAAGGAAAAGAAACCCTGAAAAACATCGAAAAGTGCATCGAAAAAAAAGAAAGCTCGTCCCGTCGCGTCGTCGTTTTCCCCACGTGTTTCGTGCCGGTAGCCCACGAGTTCGCGAGAGTGTGTGCGCGTGTCCGTGATTCTCGTCCGTGAGCCGCGCGTTAGTGTGCGTGACAGGCTCTCGCACGTTCGAGTGTTCGTATTTCTTCGACTCGCTCCGCGCAACTTCGTGCTTCGCGACTCGAGTAAATTCTCTCGCGCGTACGTACCTCGAGTATAGTCTCACGCGTCATAACTGAATTTCTCGCGTGAATTATAAAGAATTAATCGACGTGCATCGTACACCGCCAAATGCCCGTGAACGCGGAGCTGCGCTCTCTCCGAGCCAGCTGAGAGAAGAATTGACGAATCGAGGTTTACGCGACAGCGGGATGGTCAGTGAGATGCGCGATCGATTGCTGGATTCAATTCGCGAGGGAGTAGATTTACAAGCTCGCGGCCGCGAACAGCTTGCCGCGTTATTGAATCGAACGAACCCCTTTCGCGACGAGGCTAATAATTATTCGTTGCCAAACATTAATCAAGTTCCGCGAGTGACAGGCCCCGCGAATTTGGCCACTTCTACCGAGTATCGTCGAGCGGAGGGGGGAGGTGCTATACCGCGTCAGTCATCGGCGCGCGCGATTCCGTCGATACCGTTACTCCGCGCATGCGTCGAAAATCCGCGTTCGAACGAAGATAATCGAAATTATTTGGAAAATTTTCATCCGGGAATGACAGCTGACCCGGAATACCACTCATCGCCGCGTTCCCGCCGTGATTCATACGAACCGTCCGCCGCGATGCGTTCCGCATACGAAATGATGCGTGAATGGGGTTTAAAATTTTCGGGCGTGATCGGCGAAGACGGAGAGGGATTTTTGCTCCGTATTAAAGAGGGCCGGAGAATGCTCCCGGTAAATGACAGCGAACTTCTTGACTGTCTCCCTCTCTTCCTCTTTGATAACGCGCTTTGGTGGTATCGGACACACCGAAATTCCTTCGTGACTTTCCGAGATCTAAAGTCCGCGTGGAGGGATCGATTCGGCGATCCCGATTATCAATTCTCACTACGCGAAGAAATCTTTGCCCGCGTGCAAGGCAAACACGAACGTTTTTCGGTTTTCCTCACGTGTCTGCGTGCGCTTTTCGATCGTGTCGAGCCTCCCATGAGCCTCGAGGAACAATTGCAATACGCGTGGCGAAATATGTCACCGTACTTGCGCCGCGCTATCAGACGCCGTGACGCGACCACGTTCGGTGAGTTTGAAAAACTCGCGCGCGAAATCGAGTGGGACGAACATGGTGGGAAACAAAATTGCGAACCACCGTCGCCCGCGAATTCGAGATTCCCGACCCTCGCGTATCGCGACCCGTATAAAACGCGCCCAGATCGGAACCCGAATTTCGCGACGTTTCTCGAGTGGGACGAGTTGGCGTCAGAGGAACACGCGTGCGCGTGCTCCGATAAACTCCCGGAGTGGTGCGCAACGCCGGAGAATAACCGACCGGCGAATAAAAACAACGATTCGCGAAACTCACCGCGGAAAGAAAATTCGAATCGACCGAATTATTCGCGTTTCCCGCCGCGCTCCGGTTCGCCATACCCGGCACGTGATAAAAGCCCGTCCGACGTGCGCGTCCACTTCGAAAGATCCGACCGCCGCTATAAAAGTCCGATTGACGTTCCGGACAAGGCTCACGAGTCGACGAATCCGTTTCGTCAGTCGATGACGTCTCGCAACGCACCGACTGAGGATCGGCATTATTCCGATCGTCGACAGTCTCGCGCCTGCTTCAACTGTGGCCAAGAGGGGAACATCGCGAGAGGTTGCTTGGCACCGCGAAAACGTTATGCGGGAAACGACGACGGGAGTCGCCAATAAGGGCCGAACAGACTCCTGCGTTGACCGTACGGGCCCTCGATAAAAATATTTCGCTCCCAAGAGATCCCTTCGAATATTTTTGCACTCCGCTCTACAGTTCTCGTGCGCGACCGGTATTAATTATTAAAATAAACATCTTGGGAAAAACGTTGCCGACCATGTTTGATAATGGTTTGACGAGCAAGTTCATCGGTCAAGATGGACTGTTATTAGCTTCTCGTTTAGGATTTTCTCGTAAATCAATGCCGCGAAAACCAACTACGATCGCGAACGGTGAAACAATTACGTGCGACGAAAAGATAGAGCTCCCGATGAAACTTGAAAATCGCGAAGAAATTATCTCCGCGAGAGTCCTCCCATCGTTACCGGTTCCTTTATTACTCGGATTAGACGCGCTCGAGACATTTAAAATCGTTAATGATCACCATCAACGCGTTTGGTATTTTAGCGACGAGCCGAATCAAAAATTTAATTTCGCGTCACGAGATAGTGTCGAGCACGCGAATTTATCGCTTGGAATCTCGGAACTCGGTCGTAACGAGCGTACGCGACTAGCAAAATTTTTAGAAAAAGAGCTCGAGATTTTAATAATCGCTCCAGGATTGACAAATTTAATCGAGCATCAAATCGATGTCGGAAATAATCGACCGATAAAACAGCGATATTATCCGGTCACTCCGATCATACGCGAGGCAATCAATGACGAAGTCGATCGTATGCTTCAGGCAGACGTTATCGAACCTTCGAACAGCGATTGGTCGAGCCCGATCGTGATGATTAAAAAGCCGAACGGAACGTTCCGATTTTGTTTGGATTTCCGGAAAGTTAACGAGGTCTCGAAAAAGGACGCATACCCACTACCATTCATGACGCAAATTCTCGATCGCTTACGTTCCGCGAAATATATTTCCACGATCGATTTAAGTCAAGCCTTCCATCAGATTCGTCTCGAAGAATCGTCCAAAGAGATAACCGCGTTTACGGTGCCCTATCGGGGGTTATTTCAATTCGCGTAATAGGACCGGATCGCGTAATAGGACCGGAAATGGAACCCTACGCATTCGCATACCTCGATAATATTATTATCGTCACCGAGGATTTCGAAGAGCATTTAACCCTGCTCAAACGGGTATTCGATCGTATAGTCGCCGCCGGCTTGCGGATCAATCCCGAGAAATGCGAATTTTGTTGCTCGGAAGTGAGATATTTGGGATTCCTCGTGAATCGAGACGGCTTGCAGGTAGATCCCGCGAAGACAGAGCCAATCAAGACTTTTCCGTGACCGTAAAAATTAAAACCCTTGCGAAGATTTCTTGGAATGGCATCGTGGTATCGCCGATTTATTCCTCACTTTGCCGAGATCCTAGAGCCGCTCACGCGACTCTCGAAAAAGAACCAAGTTTGGAAATGGGGACCTGAGCAGCAAAAAGCTTTCGATTCTTTGAAAGAAGCTCTTGCGAACCCTCCAACCCTCGCATGTCCCGATTTCAAGGCCAAATTCGTGCTCCAAACAGACGCGAGCATGACCGGCATCGGCGCGGTATTAACGCAAGAAATTGACGGTGCAGAGCACCCGATTGCCTACGCCAGTTGAACACTCTCGCCGCCAGAACGAAATTATTCGACCACCGAACAAGAGTGTCTCGCCATTTTATGGGCGATTAAGAAATTCCGGGCTTATCGTGAAGGTTACCGCTTCACGGTAATCACCGATCATCACAATCTAAGGTGGTTGCAAACGCTCAAGGAACCTTCGGGTCGTTTAGCTCGATGGGCCCCTTGCAACTTGCACAGCACGACTTCGAGATCGTGTATCGCAAGGGGGCGCTAAATCACGTTCCCGATGCACTCTCTCGAATGTTCGAATTTTTACCACCCACGGCTGCAAAACCACCGGAAACACTCCCAGAATATAATTTCGTGATCGTTCCCAACGATAACGGTGATCCTGGCGTCGCGCGCGAACCAATCGATCCCGAACGTGATCGCTGGTACGCGAAAAAGCTCACCACCATCGTCGCGCATCCCGAAAGATTTCCTTACTGGGAAATCCTGGACAATCGCATCTACGTCTATCGACGCACCACGCGACGCGCGCTTCCAGTCGGCGATAATTCCGAATGGAAAATGGTCGTAACGCGTTACGCTCGCGCAGAAATCTTACGCGAGTGTCACGACGAAACACAAGCGGGGCGTCTCGGTATACAAAAAACGTACGAGCGAGTATTTCACTCGTATTTCTGGCCACGCATGTTTCGCGACGTTTCTCGTCATGTTCGCCATTGCGGAGTCTGTCAACGCGCAAAGGTCGAACAGTTACCGCCCCTCGGTCTCATGGGTCGTCGAGTCGTCGAAGAGCCATGGACTGTAATCGCTGCGGATATTATGGGACCTTTTCCGCCAAGTCGATCTGGCCATGCGTACGTTCTCGTGATACAGGACTTGTTCACAAAGTGGGTCGAATGTTGTCCGTTGCGTAAAGCAAACGGCAAAAAGATCTCCGAGGCGTTAGAAGAATTGGTATTCTCTCGCTGGGGCACCCCGCAGGTCTTGCTCACGGATAACGGTACCGAATTTAATAACCGAAGTATTCAGGCTCTCGCCGCCGAGCGAGGTATTTTCCATACGACGACACCGCCTTACCATCCGCAGGCCAATCCCGTGGAACGCGTTAATCGTGTGTTAAAAACGATGATCGTATCGTTTCTCGAGAACGATCATCGAGCTTGGGATACGCATCTCGCGGAATTTCGTTTCGCGTATAACACGGCGTATCATACGTCCATTCGTAGCACTCCCGCGTACTTAAACTTCGGACGCGAGCCTAAGCCGCATAATTTTTACCGTCAGAGCGAGATAGCGAAATCGTCCTGTTGCGACCCGAAGAATGGTCAGAGCGCGTGCGAGAATTATTCCGCTTACATAAGAAAATTACTCACGATCTCGAGGAGGCGTATCAACGGCAGTCCGCGCAATACAACCGACATCGCCGCGATCGCACATTCAAAGTCGGAGATCTCGTCCTGAAAAGACAGCAAATTTTGTCGTCAGCCGCGCAAAACGTCGCCGCAAAACTCGCAACCAAATACTACGGGCCGTTTCGTATCGCAAAAGTACTCTCCCCCGTGGTATACGAGGTTCAGGACGTTCTCGGGGGCCGCGCGATAAAAGTAGCGATAGGAGATTTAAAATCGTACCTAACACCCGCTCTCGCTGACGAGCCGGGAGGTGGCGATACCGCGCGAGACGAGACCTTAGCCGAACCCGAGGATTCGGTTTGAGAGGATTAATCTGCCCCTTCACTTCAAGTTGGTACGAGGGACTTCCCGAAGACGAGGACGAGGGCCATGGGCCATGGATGCGCCAAGCCAGGGAGCTATTTCGCATCTGGCTGGAGGTAGCCCGCCGGGAATGCGGCATCAAGGACCGCGTGACGCTGTGAAAGTACCATTTGGCCGAGTGCCGTCGCTGGTACCGCGAACAGTGGATAGAAAATCAGTTCCAGGAACACATAGGGGTGGTACCGTTCCACCAAGCTCCCGTGACCCCGGTCGCGCCAAAATCCGCTCTGCCACCAACGGGCACTACGTCATCGCTACCGCAATCGATGAAAACAGAAATACCGAAGCCGACGGAGCAGCCAAAACAACCGCTTCCCGTACCGACCCGCCCGGCGAGGCCTGGATGTTGGAACTGCTGAGGTCGCGGACATAAGCGGTCGGATTGCCCAAGACCGCCGCAAATACGCGGGCAGAGCTGCTTCCGGTGCGGAGAGCCGGGACGCACCATTAAAACCTGCCCGAATTGCGGAGAGTATTGGAGGAGTCTCGGCTGCGTTGCAGTGCAGCGCGAGCGACAGGAACGCTCCTGCCATCAATAGACTCGGACCCCTACGACGACCCCTGCAACGACCCCAAACAAGCTCTCCTTTGTTATTTCTTTTTTTTCTTCCTCTTTCGGTTTGTCTTCACGACCGTAATAATAAAAGACAAATATAACTTGTAACTCGTACGGCGTCCTGTAATTGTTCCCGCTCCGTTAATGACCCCTTTGGGCGTGGAAAATCCAGGTATGGTCTCGCTAAAATTTATGTTGCATGTTTGTTTAGGATTAAATTTGAATCTCGCTCGCCGTTTATTTAATTACTTATTTATTTGTTCGCTACAAAAAAAAAGATGAATATGAAAAAAAGGAGCTCTTGTGGTATCATTCGTGCAGAAACTCGTTGTGGCGACGAAACAGTATATTTTTTTTTTTTTTTTTTGCCCAATTTCCACACGAGCACAGCTTCGGTCTTATACGGCCGGGTCGGCCTTGTCATAGGGGGGGAGGTGTTGTGACGTCGTATTTTGGTGAACGTCACAAAGGTCTCGACGACGAGTTGACGCGCGCGGCCAAGTTAGAATCTTATCCGCGAGTAAAATCATTCGCGAGTTACCGTTCGCGTGTTAAATTAATAGAATCGCCGAGAGGGATTCAATATCTATTCGTGCGGAAGCGAGAGTCCATAGGTTAATTAGCGTAATTTGCTTAGAACTCTCGGCCTGAGTAAAATCGGGAGCTATCGTAAAACAGCGGCCATTTTGTACAAGAGTGTTGAAACGGAGAAAACCGTAGAGATATCGGCCATTTTGAGATTGGAGCGCGATATTGCCACGAGGCCGAGAGGAATTAATTATTCGAGTATTAAAGAAAGCGAGAACGAGATCTCAAGGATATTTCTAGAGAATATTTAAATTGTATAGAAGCGAGACGCGAGCTTGTATTAGAGAATAAGGATTTTGTCTCAGAGAAAACGGGAACTTGTGGTATTGTGAATTTTGACTTCTTGTTTGATCGTATAAATTCAGTTTAATAAAGTAAGCGTTGTGTTTCCCGAACTTGCTGCAAAGAGTATTTATTGTAGAATTTCCAACGATCCCTAACCGCGCCCCTCTACCATCCTCAAGGGCAGCTAGCCAGGCGAAATTGTTGAACTCACGAGAGAACTCAAGGAAATATAAATTTGCTATCGTAATTTAGTGCGATAGCTGGCGCCCAATCCTTGAGCGATCTCGTGAGCTGTTTTGTGACCCGAAGAGTCGGCTTTTCATGCGTTAAGAAAAGTCACGTCACAATGTATATATGAAGAAAGTTCTTCATACATTTGAAATGTACCGTAGATCTCGCGATTTTATATTGAATCTACAGAAGTTGTGAATTTCTATGCGCGATGATGCGACGAATTCTAACAGTACATGTTGTATTTGAAATTAATCGCCTACAACTCGTTTCGCGTGAATAAATGTTTCGAGGATTCAGATAAATTAATATACATGAACTATATTTCCAAAAATTACACAGTTGAATTTACAAAGTTTCAATTTAATATATTTATATATATGTGTTCGTGTGTTAAAGCGTGTGGTTTTTGAGAAGGTGTTAACTCGACAAGAAGTCGCTGAAGACTAACTAAAAATTAAAAATGAAGAAATGATTCATATTTTACTCCCTCTTTTTCGGAAATCGAAGGAGATGCCTTCAAGGCTTATGTCGCATATTTCTATTGGTAAAATATAGTGTACGATTGAATATTCAATTTCATTGGTCAAGAAGGTAGCGTCCCCCGCAAACAGGCATGGAGCGTCTCGTCACGTTACCTGCGGATATAATCCCAAGGGTAAAAAGTAATGAAACATTTGGTGGCCAGAGATGGGCTCTAGTTTTTCCGGCAATAAGAAAATCCAACCCAAATAAAACATCTGCGTGCAAAACTTTGCTTTGAATCTATACAAAATAAACTCTTTCGAGATCTATTGAAAATACGTGATCGTGTATATTTGAGATCCTTTGAAATTTGTTGTCAAGGAAATCGCAGTAAAATGTATATAGAATGTGCGACTTTATTTCTCACGAAATTTTAATGAATTTTTCATTTTCTAGAGTTTACGGATTAACGGTGTGTATGTGTTTGTGTATAATGTATTTTTCTTAGCAAAGTATTTTCTTATATTATATTGACAATCGTCGCTGTCGACGATCCATAAGATATATATTAGACATGAAATATATAAAAAATAACTGGACCCCTGTTTAGGCCAACCCCTTACGAATTGCGTGAAACTTGAGCATGTTTTAGTATTGCCTGAAAGTATATTGTGCGCTAATTTTCAGGCCTCTAACTATAATACTCTTTGGAATACACCAAAAGTTACATTCCAAACTTTTTGCGTATTCAGCTCGTCAGAATTTGGGCACAGTGCGAAATGAAATTAAAAAAATTATCTTTCAATAGCATTCAATTGAAAATTTCCTGCACTTTTCGAAAAAAATATCAGCAGTTTCGAACACAACGAATTCATTTAAATTTCGGCTAAAAACCGAAAAAATTGATTTACAAAAAAAGAGGATAATTGAATTCAACGGAACAAATTTTTTAATGTTTTGTATATATATCTGAGAAGTCACGATATAAATTCCAAGTTGGAACTCGCATCCGGCAATTACTAATGCCAAAGTAGGATAAAAATTCTTAAATATCGTGTTTTTCGTATTCAACAATTCTCTGATATATTATATAGAGTTTTTTTTAACGAATTTTGAATTGAATAAATTTATTAAATTGAAAACTCGTTAAAAAATCTGAATAATTTATT
The DNA here is from genome assembly GCA_946863875.1 of Alloplasta piceator. Lineage (NCBI taxonomy): Eukaryota > Metazoa > Arthropoda > Insecta > Hymenoptera > Ichneumonidae > Alloplasta > Alloplasta piceator. The sequence goes on from OX333076.1 coordinate 16,608,341, forward strand.
ATGCATACATGTCTAAAGCATTTAAAGTATATTCATTTGTATATCTTTCATATGATATTCATATATATTGCGGCAGAAAGTTGGTTATTTCTGTTGACTCTTGGAGGTCATGGAGAGTAAGCGACACGAGGTATATCGGAGATAATGAATATATTTAAGTTATAATCAGAAAGTGACGTAGTATAAATAATATATCGATTGATACGATAATTTAGTTAAACAGAGAAAGTTTAGTTTCTCACGATGTTAAAGATACAGTTGGATTTTACTTTTACTAATATCACGGGGCGTTGCTCATTTTATAACATCTAACACGGGAGTGACATACGTAGGCTTCATTGGATATTTCACCCACGCTTATAGCAATGCTGCCAACTTACACATCATAAATTACTCTAATACCAACAATTTCTCATATATTTGCGATACATGATTTATACTTGCGATACAAGATGAATTATATACCTTTCATCTATATTTCATGCATAAAAACCTTTTTCCCGTGTGGCCCCACGTGTAAAGAACTAAAAGCCACAAGACTTTTTTTTTGCATTTTACTGAAAGTGGACAAATCATGTGAACATGAAAATAAAGGAGACTTTTTTCGTGAGTACCCAAACCAGTGATAAGGGTAGAAAGTTTATAATAAGTTTCTCGACTTTGTCAACACAAAATCATCAAAAAAGCTACAATTCCAGTGAAAGAAAATTATATTTTCACGTTAATTTAAGTAATGCCGTAATTTTTATCTTCGTAACCAATTCAATATGGCGAATAACCGAAACGCCAGCGTGATACTTTTCAACCATCAGGGTGAAACACTCTTGTATGTAAAATACTGAGATAAACGCAATCTGTGGGATTATGACTTCGGTAAATGGAAGAGAAACTGAAGAGCAGCAAGAAAAGATGAAGGTAAAATGAAATAAAGGGAAAGTGAGAGAGAACGTAAGGAAAAAACACAAGAAAAGATGTTTGTTTCTCGTGAAATTTTATTCCCGCACTTCGAAAACTTGTTTCTACGTGCTGTGATTTTCCACCGGCAATTCACCTGGTATAGAAAATGCATGGATCGTCTAACATACTCACTCGCTCACTGTCTCACTCTCTAATATAGAGAACTTTCTACAATTCGAGGTCTCGAATGAATTCGCCTCGCCGACTTGCCGTTTACCATCGCCCATCTCCTTGCCCCCTTTCCTCGTTGTAATGCCCCCCGGGTCACGATTTGCTCCGTAAACTTCGAAATTTCATTATCATAGAAAAAGACGATGGCGTCTTCTGTGATGTTTCCACCCGTAGTGACTCTGCTCGTTTGTATACCGAAAGAAAACCTGTATACACTGTATATTCAAGAGGTAAATCTATTTTATGCAAAAAGCGTTCTGGATATTACATTTGTCGTTTCGTTACGATTGTATCGTTAGAAAATAATCATTTTGACCGTAATTTGAGAATTATAACTGCCATAATGATCGTAATAATATTAATCGAGGAAAATTTAACCAGAAATGACGATAAGAGCGAAAATGTGGCGCGTACTTTCATGATAATAATTTACGATTATTTTCGTCGCAATGACTTTCACTCGATACGATATTGAAATTATCAATTAAGGGGAGACAGTCAGCGTCAAAATGCCGATTTTTGAACATCAATATAAATGTTTATAGCATTTGTGGAAATTTCATCGGTAGTCTACCATTTGATGTATCAAATGTAACAACTTATGACGCTAGTCAAAAGCCTTAAGGTACAGCGGTTCTCTCATACATTAATTTTTTATTTTCACATACTGCCCGCAATTTTTTTAAATATTTACAAGCATCTTTATACAAAAAATGTTATAAATTTTTTAAAAACTGGGAACACGTCCGTTGACAGTTTAGAAGTTATATTGTACATATAAGGCACGGAATTCAATTCACTTACTGAAAAAAAGTGTAAATAAATATCAAAATCAATTCGATTATTTAGTAAAGACGATGAATGCCATTGTCTTTACAAATAATTGAATATAACAAACATATGAACTGACGTATCACTAACCACTGTGAGACTGCTCGTGTCGTTTGACGAGATTGAAAAAGCACTTTCATGTAATTTTACGATCGCTCTAGATATTTTATATTGTTTTTGAAAAAATAAATAAGCACTCGATAAAAATAAGTGAATCCAATAAAAAAAATATTAAACCACGCGCGAACGTTTGTTCTCTATTGCAGCAGTAGCAGATTAGCAGTTACTAATAATTTGCTAGTAACAAAAATTGAGTAACTAGTAAAATTTACTAGTAAATTTGAGAGGCACTTTCTTATCACTTTCGACCATTTTTTTGATTGGCCCGTAGAATTGAAAGGGCCAATCAGTAGAATAATGACTTTTTCTTATCAACTCCACAGGATTTGATTCAACAGTAGATGAATTATTTTTTCACCAACTCTACAGAAATCTGAATGAATAATCAATTGGATATATGTCTCATTCCACGCCAACTCAACCTGGATCTAACCCTTGACCTCTCAGATTCGCCTTGCGATTTTTTACATGATTGTTCTCACTTCGGAAGGCACCGAGTTTTTTCTAAGATTTTTAAGATTTAATTTGAAGCTTCTAGAATTTTTTCAACGATTTCATTGATCTACGAAATTTGAAAATCTGAAAAAATTCTCAAAAATTATATTAAGAAATCGAAAAAGGGGTTTCTGCTGATTTTCGTTCGATGGTTTGCTCGTGCCCTCATTGCGACAGCGAGAGTTAAAGACCGCGGAGCATGGGCCCGTGGTCCGTGCTTCCGCAATGTTTCCTCGGTGTTTTTTTGTACATTTATATTTATTTATTTACTGATTATTATTATTTAATTTTTTTTATTTATTTATTATTATGCCCCTTTAGTATATTGTGATGTCCGAGATGTAGGCCTGGTTCGCAACGGCGAAACGGTCATTTCTTGTTCTCTCTCTTTCGGTCGGTGGTATCCTTACTTGATCGCCCAGATATTGAAGGGGGATGTCCACGAGTTCTCGTGGCTGCATCGCTGTTTGTTTGTGTTGTCGTAGCGTTCTCCTCAGCAGTTTTGTTTGTGGGTCAACTTTCCGGTATCTGATATAGCATAATGCTAGGATTATTATTAGTGTGAGCATTCCTATTGCTTCGGATCCCGAGTAGATGGTAATTTCGTTATTCCGTTGCCCTCGATGGAGATGTTGTTGTGTTTTGACTTCCCCCTCTATTTCGTTGAGCATTTTTGCGTTTTCGGAGTGATCCCAATCGTTGGTTGACGACGATGCGCTTGGCGGGATAACGGCGTGAATTATCGGTCGTATTTCCTCGCTACTCAAGCTGGGAAGTAGCGTTGTGATGTTTATTGTCGAGATCGGCGTAAATGTGTATGAGCCTTCCATCAGTACAGTTTCTTGTGTTGTAAGGCGCGTCGATTCTGTTAATACGATGCACCCTGGCATTAGACTTAGTATTCCAGCTTCTATGAGCTTTTCAGTTCTTTTTTGGTACTCTGCTCCGTTGCCACCGGAGCAGAGTAGAGCCAACTATTTATCATTTTCAATCTTTTTCAGTAGGTATCTGATGTAGGGAGGATCCTTACGTCACAAGAATGCCAGTCGATGTCCGGTGAATATGTGAAAAGGTTGATCTCGCAAGTTTTTCTTTCTTTGGTGGTGTAAAGAGGCAATGTGAGCTGGCACATGTGCTGTCGTCTATGTAGTTTACACTGATTTAGATATTTCTCGGTTGGCAGCATATATTGGTGTTGGTCTGGTGTTGGTGCTACATATGGCGACCATGGCTGAATAAATGTTGCGATGGTTGTGTTGCCTATTCTTTCAATTACAGGGCTTAGGTGTCCAGTATAGAGTTCGAAGGGTTTCCGGTCAAGTAATGGAATTTTGATCTCGAGCACCAGTCTTCCCTGTGTGTAGGCAATGGATACGGTGCTAACGTCGTTCACAGCTTCCGAGTGCAGTTCTGCGTCCGTCAGCAGGAATTCGTACATCGTGTTCTTCTTAATTTTGTTTGCTGGTAAAACGGCGGTGGTGAGTATTATGGCAGGCGGCTTGTAGTCCTCTACATGTCTTCGAATTTCGTTAGTCCATTTGTCGGCAATCAGTTTTGATAATCAAAAACTCGGTTAAACTCTTGCTCTGTCATGATCTCGTCAGCAATTTGGTTTGCTTGTGTCGCTTGGGCCATGGTTTGGTTGTTGAGTTCCGCCAAATTATTATGGATGTTGCTAAATTCGCTGCGAATTACATGCGTTTGGTTATCAATAATCTCTGCCAGATGGTATTGGGCTTCGTAGACCTTGTCGATTTCTTGGTCATAGTACTGTGCGTCCTCTTCGGAGAGCGTGCCAAATAGTGCTCGGCTCAAAGATCCAACTATGCTCAAAGGAGCGGATCGTTTTCCTCGGTTGTTGTTGGTGGTGATTTCGCCTACGGTGTTTTGTAAAATTTCAACGGACTTGGCCGTGTCATTGAGTGTTGCTTCCAGTCTCGCGGCAATATCCATATATGTGCAAGTGGGCATTTTCAACAGATGACAGTGCTTAGTCAGACTGTCAAGATGTTCCTTTGCCTTCGGTTTTTCGTCGAGAAATTTGCCGATCTCCAGCGATGTAATTAATGTCTAGGTCGTGTGGTAAATCCGTACGAGCCCTATTTTTTCAAAAAAAATTCCAGAGTTGTGCTGGAATTTCAATAGTTCGTAGCTGATAATTCAATACCCTGACCATGCGTGACTATCATGCAGGTAGCTACCCAACAGATCCGGAGGAGGATACTTTTGGTCGACGTTACGACGGGCCTTCACCTGTAGATCAGAATAACCTTTTGTTTGTTTGTCTTCTATTTTTGTTATATATATAAATATTTTTTGTTTAGTTATTAATTTTGTTCTTATCAAGCACGTTTCCCAATTCTCGGAATGGTATTTGAAAACATATACTAAATGCTTTTGTAAGTATTTTTGAAAGGAGGAAAAAAAAATTCTATTATGCTCCCCCGTTGAATTGATTTTTATTCACTTTGATTTTATTGTTTTCCAGTCTTTTTAATTTTTATTGTTAGTGGTATTGAATTTTGTTGGTTTTTTTTATAAAATTTTTTTTCAGTTTTTTATTTATTTATTTTTTTTCTGTCGGGGATCTGCCTCTCCTTTTCTTTGACGCTGGTTCAGGTGGTGTGTCGCCTAAGATACGGGCGAACTTCAGTTTATCCATAAGGGTGAGGCTCATTTGTCCGGCTTTCTTGTCCAAAAGTGCTGTGTTTTGATCCAACACTTTGGCGATTTTGTAGGGCCCATTGTAGCAAGGATCGAACTTGTGGAGCTTTGGTTCACGTAGCGCGTATACTAACTCGCCTGCCGAATATTTGGCAGCGTTCAGTTTTTCGTCGTGCTTTTTTTTTTGCTTTACGTTTGCTGTTATTGAGGTTATTACCTCCCACTTCGGCTATTTGATCGAGCCGTTGTACAAGATTGCTTACGTATTGGGTTGTCGTCGGTAAGTAGTCCTTGAGTGGAAAGGTTTCTGGAGTTTTCATCAATTTGCCATAGGCGAATTCATACGATGTGAAATTTGTCGATTCGTGCACGCTTGCGTTGTGTGACTGTGTAGCGTAGGGCAGAAGCTCGTCCCATTCGTCCTTTTGGTTAATATAGTGCTTGAGATAGTCTGTTATTCCTTGATGGCTTCTTTCCAGCGATCCGTTACTTTGTGGATGATATGTAGTGGCTTTTATATGCGCTATGTTTTTTCTTTTAGAAATTTTTCCATTCGCTGTCTGACAAAGCATTTTTCGTTATCGCTGAGAAGAAATAAAGGTGTTCCGTGTACCGCAAAATATTCCCGATCAAGAGTTCTGATAATTGTTCTCGATTTCATATCGGGTAATTCGAAGGCTCGTGCGAATTTTCTGAGGAGGTCGATCGTTGTGAGGACGAAGCGATTTCCTCGTTTTGTGATGGGCAATGGGCTGAGTATATCGACAGCAATTTTTTCCCATGCCGCCACGGGTGTGTCGGTGATAATCATTGGTTCTCTGGATTTGATTCGAACCAATTTGTGCTGTTGGCAACTGTGGCAGCGTCTGACAACATCTTAGACGTCCTTTTTCATTCCTTTCCATTGGTATCGTTGCCTTAGACATTGGTATGTTTTCATCATGACTTTGTGTCCTCCGAAGTGCTCGTTGTGCTATTTCTGTATTATCTTTGTGCGCCCTGAGGTTGGAGGAGTTTCTATCCTACCCGTGCACAGCGTGACTTTGCAGGTGACCTTGAAAAGTGAATTTTCTAATAGATTTTGGAATGTACGTGTCGGCAGCTCGTCGTGCCCATCTCCATACCAAGCAATTCTGATTTCTTCTATTTTTTCGGATTCGATGAGATTTCTCAGAATCTTTAGGGCTTCTTTGAGGTCTTCGATGGTCATCTTTCGGTAATACTTCTTGGTGGTGGTGATACTAATGACCGTAGTCTTCTTCGTTTCGCAGAGGACTACCTTTGATTTTTTTAATCCCTTGGTCAGGTTTTCGAAATTCAGATAGGCCAGATTGTGCAATTGCTGGCCAATAGGGTGGCTAAGTATCCCGTCGGCGGAAACGAGGTGTACGAAGGTTCCTTTCTGTACCGTGAGGTGTTCTGGCGAAACGATGATTTCTGCGACAATCTGTGGTTTTCGAATGACTTGATTGATGTGAATATCTTCTTCTTCTGATGATGACGACGATGGGGCAGGGGTTTCTTCGCACTCTTCGGTGGATGAAGAATCCAAGTCATCCATGATCGCAGCGGGTTCCCTCGAAGGCAGCGAGAAACGGACATTGCGTGGAGTCGATCCATATGCAGGTCGTTCGCCTCTCGCTGGGGTCGGTGCAGTCGAAATCCTGGTATTCGTCGACCGTCCGGGATCTGGGTGGTTATTGCCAATGCCACTAGGCCCATGCTGAGTTTTGTTTCCTATGTTTGGGCGAGTCTGGTCGTCTCTGCGTCGTTGTTGAGTTCATTGGCAAGCGATATGACATGTTCCGATGGCGTCTCGGCGTCACTCCATGCAGAATCGTCGTTGAGGTCCGCGCTCGCTTCCTTGGGTTCGATGATTGTTTCTGACAATTTGCTCGATAGTCTCCGCATTTTATTTTTTGCTTCTTCTATCGTCAAGTCGTGTATTCCGTGCTGGATAGCATTTGACGTATCGCACCGATAGCCCCGTGGATCTGACCGTGTTGAATTCTTAAGCACGTCTTCCATTGTGTCTGTTTTTTCGGCTATTCCATCACCGTCACTCGAGAAGCTTGGTTCCATACAGTTGTCCTTTCTTGCAGCTCGAGTTCTATTCCGAATTCGACTACCCACTGAGCTTGTGTTTGGTCCCGATTGTTCGGCTGATTCTTTTGGTTGGTAGTCTGAGTCGTTTCGAGTTGTTAGTGGAAAACTTACTGCAGAAGGGTTCCTAGAAAGTGCATCCGCGTTAAGGTTAGTTTTCCCTTTTTTATACACAACTTGATATTTGTATTCTTCAAGCTGGAGTCTCCATCGCATTAGTCTTGATGATGGGTCTTTGACAGAATGCAGTCAAACTAATGGTTGGTGGTCGGTCACTAATGTGAACTTTTGCCCATATAAATACGGTCGAAAGTATTTTACTGCATATACCATAGCAAGGCATTCTTTTTCTGCCGTGGTGTAATTTCTTTTCGCCGAATTCAAAACTCGACTGGCATATTGCACTGGTAAGTCTTGACCTAATTTTCCTCCTTGACTCAGCACGGCTCCAATTGCAGCGTCGGAGGCGTCGGTCGTTAAAATGAATGGCTTGCTGGAATCGGGATATTGCAATATGGGTCCCATACAAAGCGCGTGTCGCAAGTCTTCGAAGCTCGATTGATGCTGGCTGGTCCATTGGAATTTTTAGGTTTTTTTAGTGAGGTCGAAAAGAGGTTTGGCTCTGCCAGAAAAATTTTCCAGAAATTTCCTATAATATCCGGCAAGACCGAGGAACTCTCTCACGTTCTTCGGTGTTTTTGGCAATGAAAAATCCTTGACGACTCTTAATTTTTTTGGATCCGGCCTCACGCCATCTTCGTTAAGAATATGACCGAGATAATTGACCTCCACATCTTAAGAATTCGCATTTATCGACCTGAAGTGACAGACTATTTTCACGCAGACGTCGGAAAAGCCTCTTGACCTTGACGCGATGTTCTTGTAGGGATGATGAAAAAATTACTATGTCGTCTAGGTAAACGAATAGTTCTGTACCCGTAAGTCCTGATAGAGTGCTATCCATGAGGCACTGGAAAGTTGCGGGCGCATTTTTAAGCCCAAAAGGCATTTTTAAGAATTCGTAATGTCCTCTAGGGGTCGTAAAAGCTGTTTTGCCTTGGTCCTCCTTGGCGACCTTAATTTGGTGAAATCCGCTCGCAAGGTCGAACACTGAAAAATATTTTGCGCCTCCGAGCCTGTCAAGAATTTCGGTTATGTTTCGCAGAGGGTAACTATCCCCAATGGTTTTCTCGTTGAGCTGTCGATAATCAATCACCATTCGCCATCGTTTATTGCCGTGAGAATCCGCCTTTTTTGGGACTGTCTACAGCGGCGAATTATAAGGTGAATGTGAAGGCTTAATTATTTTATTATCTAACAGTCCGTTTATTTGCGTCTGAATTTCTTCCTGGTGAACCACAGGGTAACAGTACTGTTAAGTGTGTTCAGGAATGTTATCGATTGTTGTGATTTTATGTTCAACGCGATTTGTTCCTTTTAAGTCATCTCCAGGAAGGTGAAATGTATCGGGGAATTTCTTTACGAGTTCGCGTACATGTTGCTGTTCATATTTTTTTAAATGATCGAGACGCAAAGCTTGCAAAATTTTACTCACCCTAGTTTTAGTGCTTTGCGTATTTGTGAGCGGTGTGGCCGGTGATTCATCGTCAGAGTCGGTTACTGGGCGAGATCCGATTTCATATGGTTCGAGTTGCTGTGCAGGTATTTCGATGTCTACTGCTTCCGTGTTCGTATTTGTTGCGATGACGTAGCAGGTCCCTGCATGATTTTTCACGATTGCCTCGCCGATGCGTATGTGTGGTCCAAAGTCGATGCGACGAAGATATCCATCGTAAATGTTGACATTACGAATTTTTATTGCTATTTGGGTCCTGCTGCGTCCTTCGAGATGTACCTTCACCGTCTCGAGCTCTTCGAGTACAGGGTTAATTTCGTCTCGATTACAAAATGGAACTGGCGTAACAGGCTTGCTCGCTGTCACTAATGTGCCGTGATTGTACGAGATTTCAGTCTTCTTGGTGGAGATACGGTGCACCTAGCAGTCCGTCGGCTCGTGGCAGTCGTTCGCCGTCGAACACGTGGAATACAACATTTGATTTCCTGATGTTGAGCAAGGTTGTTCCTATCGTATAGGTCGAATTTGGGAGGAATCCTCTAACCTTGCGTGAGTCACCTCTATCCATGACCTGATTCTTGTTTAAGACGCTGGCATGGATTAAATTTAAAGATGACCCTCCATCTACGATGAATTCTGCGCTGCCTTGTCTGAATTGTGGTGAGACGACCTTGATTCTGGCACGAGGAATTTCTTTGAGGAAACACTGGGGGTGTTCTCGAATTTTACTCGCCTGTTTCCGCTCTCCCTTGCAGTCTCTTCCACTTTGGTTAATTTTGCGCTCGCCTGAGGATGATTTTGGCCAGCGCTGTCGTAGTTTAAAGACTCCACTGAGGATGCTCTCGACGAATGAAAGGGTGAGGGCGATCTTGTTCGCGACCCGTATGTTCTTTTTGTACAACAGCAGCAATGTTTCGCCAGATTTTCCTCCGGGTTATTCCTGCGATAGCCCCTGTTTTCTTGGTCGCGGTATCGCTGCGGTTGCCATCGCCGTCGATCATTTCCATCAGCTTCTCTGTCAACAGAATGATTGCTCTCGATGGCGTATACTCTACTCCCTTTCCAATCCTCTTCAGAACTTTCCGAGGATGTAGAGGAACTAGAGTCACTACTGTCTGAGCTTGAATCTGAGCTACTCGGGGAGCGTTTCCTCCGATGACTTTTCTTGCTGTTTTATGTTTTTTTCTTACTGCGATTACGGGAGCGCGATGACGGCCATCTTTTAGGGCCAAAGCATGTTGACGGTTGTGCTGCGCTCGATCTTCACGCATGGTGAGATTAAACGCTTTGTCCAGAGAGCCTGGGTCGCGGTGACAGATTGTTAGGTAGATTTTCTCGGGTAATCCCCTTAAGAAACTGCCCAGAGCGAGAGCCTCAATATCTCTATGCGATCCTGCTGCTTCAGCTTATGTTTTGTCACCGCGCGCTGCTGCTTTCGCCTTTTTGACAAGTTTCGTTGTGCGAGCAATGTATTCACTCACGGACTCGTCACTTTCAATATTCAGCAAGTTTATCTGGTTAATATATGAGCAAGCGCTCCACCCTGGAGCGAATTTGTTCTTGAGCTGTTTGATAAGGACATCAATGGTCGTGATAGTTTTTCCCTCGAGAGAGTCACGTGCAGCGCCTGTCAAACTGCTCCTGACCCCTTTTGGAAATGCAGCCTCGTCATCCTGTTCAAGCTGGTCGCGTTCGTCGATGACTCTTGTAAGGAATTTTGAGAGAGATTTTGTTTTACCGTCATATTTTGGCAGGCTTCTAACGGCCTCTCTTATTTCCTTTTTGCGATCACAGAGCGTCGTTCTTTCCAATAATGACGTTATAATCTCCTTCATTTAGTTGTGAAATTAAGTCGTTTAATGACGTAAAAAATTATTGGTTGATAGGTTGGTAAAATTACGGTAAACTTACGGTGAGTTATCGGACAGAACCCCACTTCTAACACCAGTTTGTTACGTACGGTTTTTAATACCGTCGTAATTAATATTATTATTTAATTTAAATTATTATTATTTGCGCGAGTTTGTCAGGCCTCGGCGCTTGGGTTTCTGCCCTAGTTGAAGCGGCGTGACGCACCTCGCCTGTAGTTTGTGTGTGTGTGTGTGTGTGTTGATCCGGACGTCGGCGCGTGTCTGTATCGTGTGATGTGGAATTAGACACTTACTGGTTCAGTACTTTACAGTTTATTGAAGTTTATTCGGAAATACAATGATTATGAGGATTATATAAATATTGTAGTATTGATTCGATAATGTTCGGAATATAATTCTTTATATGTCTCGACACGTAATGCCGCTAAGGTAATTATCGCGAACAAGATATATAAAGGGACGTGAAGTGCTGCTAAGATTAACTTGCACGTATTGAGTTCTTATACGATTCACGATCACAATTATTTGCAGAAGGGCTCGTCAATCACGACCACGAGAATCTAGGTACGCAAGCGGACTTGCCTCTAAGGAACGAGACCTCAACCGGTTGCTAAAAGCTTCATATTAAGACTGAAGAATAATGGTTTTGGGGAGGTCCTCGATACTTAGGGCAAGTCGTGGCGTGGGTGTCGTGGGGGTGTATTGAGAAATTATATTGGGAAATCTAAAAAGGGGTTTCTGCTGATTTTTGGTAGATGATTTGCCCATGCCCTCGTTGCGACAGCGAGAGTTAAAGACCGCGGAGGAATCTGCTGACTCAAGTCTTGCATGATTCCTCGGCCTCGCGAAGGCGATGTCCCCTGTGGAATTTGATGTGCTCGTATTTCTCAATATCTCATATGGGTGTTGGCCCGTAACAATATGAAAATGTTTCAGCAACCATCCATACTAAAATCACTTCCGCCTCTAATTCTTTTAGCTAAGCTTAGAGTCTGAGTGGGAAGATTACTATTTTCAAGCTATTTCCGAAAAAAACGTTGAAAAAATTAGAAGCAGGAGTCATTTTACTATGGGTGGTTGCTGAAACATTTTCATATCTCATATCGGATTTTTGAAAAAAATTTCCGATTTTTCGGAACTATTTATCAGCAAAATAAAGAAAAAAAATCTCTAGCGAAAAATCTGAATTTTTTTTCGAAAATCCGATATAACATATGAAAATGTTTCAGCAATTATCCATGGTGAAATGACTTCCGCTTCAATTTTTTTTTTTCGTTTTTTTTTCGGAAAAAGCTTGAAAATAGTAAGAAGGAAAATTCTTCCCATTCCGGCTTTGAGCTAAAAAATGTTGATATCTGACACACGATTTTTCAGAATTTTTTCAGATTTTTAAATTGTGTCGATCAATGAAATCGTTTAAAAAATTCTAGAAGATTCAAATTGAATCTAAAAAATCTTCGAAAAAACTGGGTGCCTTTCAAAGAAAGAACAATCATATAAAAAAAACGCGAGCCAAATCCGAGAGGTCAACGGTCAGACCCAGGTTGAGTTGGCGTTAGGGATGTGCACAAGCGCGCTCGAGCAAGCTCGAGCGCAATGGTCTCCGCTCGAGCAAGCTCGAGCCGAGGAATGAGCGCTCATTCGATTCGAGCACTCACGCGGCTTGAGCGCTCGAGCGGTGCGAGCGCTCGAGCGGTTCGAGCAGTGCGAGCGCTCGAGCGGTTCGAGTGGTTCGAGCGCTCGAGTGGTTCGAGGGCTCGAGCGGTCCGAGCGGTTCGAGCGGTTCGAACGCTCGAGCAGTTCGAGCGCTCGGGCAGTTCGAGCGCTCAAGCAGAACTAACGCTCGGTCGACGCTATATAATCGGTATAGCTAAAGAATTCTGTTTATATGCAAAAAATTATTTTGCTAAACTATGCAATGCATATTTACTGTCCTTGCACATAAATATGCGAGGATAACCAATAAATTGCATTTCTCCACCAAAATCATAAATGATCGGCTATGGGGCTCACATTAATAAATTGTTCGTCGTAATTAATTAAATATATTCAAAGAATTCATTTAATTAATTAATTCATTTCATTTTATTTCATTTATAAATTTAATTTAAGGCGGTCGAGTCAGCCTCAATACGGCGATTTTTAATGATCATTTATAATTTTGGTAGAATGCCTATAAATATGATGTATCGTCCACCATTTGAGATACCAAATGAACAGTTTTTTGGGACGAGTTAGAACCCTTAAGGTGCACCGGTTTCCCGAGAAACCTAGTTTTGAGAGTTAACGCTCTGCACATGATTCAGGAAGAACCGCTGGACGGATTTTGATCTACAGCGTCTCATTTTCTTCATAACGCTTTTTCCCACGGGATGAGCGCGGCACATTCTTATTAAAGTCAAAGATGCGACCAGGATAATGCCTGGAAAGTTCAAAATAGGCTAAGAAAATGTAAAACAGGCCTGCAACTCTGAAATAAAGGACTAACAAAAAATGTGCCGTTTTCATCCTATGGGGAGGAGTGTCATGAAGAAAATAAGACGTTGTACAGTTAGATCCATTGAGCGGTTTATTCTGAATCACGCGCAGAGTGTAAAAACTAAAAACTAAGTTTTTCAGGAATCCGGTGCACCGTAAGGGTTCTAACTAGTCCCAAAAAACCGTTCATTTGGTACCTCAAATGGTGGACGATACATCATATTTGTAGGCATTCTACAAAAATTATGAATTATAATTAAAAATCGCCGTTTTGACGATCTCTCGACCCCTTTAATTTAATTTCATTAATAATTTAATTTATTATTAATTAGTTAGAAACAAATAATTCAAGCTATTCATGGTTTTAATTATCGTTTCTTGATTCCATTAATTAACCCAATAATTAAATAAATAAATAAATGAATAAACTATTTAAAGTATTATTGTTAATTTCATGAAAAAAATCACTCATCCCTGAGTGCCCGCGTTGAATAAATGTTCGAGCCGACCGAGCGCTCGAGCGAGATGGACGCTCGAGTCAAATGAGCGCTCATATTACGCTCGAGCTTACTCGAGCGGCATCTTTTCAAGCTGAGCGTGCGAGCGCTCGAGCATACAACGCTCATGCACATCCCTAGTTGGCGTGGAATGAGACATATACAGTAATGTGCAATTGAAGTGACGCACTCGGTTTTTTGACTCCACCGCATCCAATTTACTCGTGACGAAAAAATTGTCGAATAGTTTTTTACGTGAAATTTTTACCCCCGCTCAATGCCCTTCAAATCAGCTCGATCAGGCAATAATTTCAAAAATGGCGGCCATTTTAAGGGTTCCGTACCTCAAAAGGAAAAAACGAAACTCTTCTTGGATCACTTTGTTGTCCGTCCGCCCGTCTGTCTGTCACAGCCCTTTATCTTCGGAACGCGTGGAGGTATCGAGTTGAAATTAAAACCATATACTCAGGTCTACAGTCCTTTGAAGCTGTGAAAAAATCACTGTGAAGCTGTGAAGTTAACGTGAAAAAAAGATACGGCCGTTTATGCTGCAAAAAACGGATATTTCGACACTCTCAAGGGAATCAAAATTTATAGGGTATTTTCCGTTGACCTAGAACTATGAAAGGGCATAGCCGGATAAGCATGCTGAATCTGCCCCCACGGCGTTTTCTATCGAAACTTTGGGAATCATTTTGATACCTAATAAAACTAATTCACCCCAAATTTCAGCTCTCAGTTTTCAGCAGTTTTCGAGATATTCTCAAAAAACGCTTATTTCGTTTTTATTTTTTTTTCAATCGTAAAAATAAAAATTAACGAATGACAATTTTTTTCCAGATACTTGAGAGTAAGAGACATACAAAAATATTTTCGATATGATTCCCAAAATTAAAACCAATTTTTAAAAAGATAGAGTATGATTCATGCACATAAGAATCGTACACAATAAGATTTGAGCACTTTCGTTAAAATTTAATAATCAGTGCACATCACGTTTATTGATGTGCACATTCACTGAATCTCAACATCTCAACATATTGGAATGAGAAATTGTCCACAGCGTCCGGAATATATTGTACACATGGGAAAAGTTGAGTTACAACTTTTCGGACATCTTGTGAAAATTTTACTGTTACATTCCAATGTTGTGCACACTATTTAATTTTTGAAAAGGAATTGTGCACATATTTTTGTCGATAGGGTAGGATGCGTGCATATCAGAATCGAACACAATAAGGTTTGTGCACTGTCATTATAAAATTCAATAATTAGTTCACATCACGTTTATCGATGTGCACATTCACTGAATCTCAACACATTTGAATGAGAAATTGTCCACAGCGTCCGGAATATATTGTACACATGATAAAAGTTAAGTTACAACCTTTTGGTCATCTTCTGAAAATTTAACTGTTATATTCCAATGTCGTGCACACGATTCCGTTTTTGAAAGAGAGTTGTGCACTGTATTCTATCATGATTAGAAATAATTAATAATTTAACACATCCTTCTATCACTCCATTAACAAGGACAATAAATTTAATAATTTTTGTGCACGCAATTGCTTTTTGTGTAAAAAGAACATACATAGTTGTGCACAAAATATCGCGATGGGAGAATAATAATTTCGACGAATAAAAGAGGAAGCAGGGGTTTGATTGACCATTTAGTAGTAGTCTTCCTTTGAAACACAACATTTTCGTGGTGTCTCGACTCTCACTCATTGTACCCGCAGATTAAGAAATTCAATCGGGAGGTTAAATTACTGTCGCTGTCATAGTATCATGCATGTAAAATGCTCGAAAAATAGTTTGTGCTAATAGAGTGAAAGTCAAGGGTAAAAAACCATACGGAAAAAATTTTTCAACTCAATTTATTTGTGATGAAAATCGATTTATTCATATGACACAGAGCATAAATTTTTAAAGAATTAAATTTTTTAATTTTTTCATAGCGACGCGTAAAAAAGACGTTTTTTTCTCATCACTCTGCCGCGAATTCCCTCAGCAGTTGGTCATGCCACGCGCTTTCAATTTCTTCGGCAATTCCATCGTTCCATCTCTCTCCTCCCATCATATGCGTTGGCAGATAAGAAATTATTTCTGACCGGCATAACGGACGTTGCCTTGAAATTAAATTTCTTATGCAGTCAACGCATATTCGGTGGAGACATGGCCGCAACTTTTGGAGAGTGGCTCGTGACTGGCATATACAGCATTCTTTTCAGAAAAAATTATCGGATTATTTGTTTGATTGAATAAGGTATATTATTAGTACAATCTAACAGCTGTTTGTATGACAAGGTGGAAGTAGGGTAATTTATTTTGTCCATAGGAATTAAGTGTAAATCTGACGATTTCAATCTAACGCATTGCGAACATCAATGAGAGCTGGTGCACTCTCATGCACTCATCTTTCACAGATGGACGTAACAATAAGTATTGTATTTCCCTCATACTTGCGAGTACCGATGAGAATTGGTGCACTTTCGCGCACTCAGACTTCACGGATGAACATAAGTATAAGTATGAAACCCAATGCTTTATGAACTTCTTTGCTTGATACTCCATAAAAGTGACGGAGTATTCTATACACCCTGAACATATCAATGTTAGATAATGTTCAGCCGTGTATTTGCGCGTACTTGTTCCCCTCAGAAAGAGGTAGGTCTACATATTACGATTTCATTCTCACGCATGGCAGACATCAGTGAGAGCTGATGCACTCTCATGCACTCATCTTTTACAGATGGATGTAACAATAAGTATTGTATTTCCTTTATACTTGCAAATACCGATGAGAGTTGGTGCACTTTCGCGCACTCAGACTTCACGGATGAACATAAGTATAAGTGTGAAACCCAATGCTTTATGAACTTTTTTGCTCGATACTCCGTAAAAGTGACGGAGTATTCTATACACCCTGAACATATCAATGTTAGATAATGTTCAGCCGTGTATTTGCGCGTACTTGTTCCCCTCAGAAAGAGGTAGGTCTACATATTACGATTGCATTCTCACGCATGGCAGACATCAGTGAGAGCTGGTGCACTCTCATGCACTCATCTTTCACAGATGGATGTAACAATAAGTATTGTATTTCCCTTATACTTGCAAACACCGATGAGAGTTGATGCACTTTCGCGCACTCAAACTTCACGGATGAACATAAGTATAAGTGTGAAACCCAATGCTTTATGAACTTTTTTGCTTGATACTCCGAAAAAGTGACGGAGTATTCTATACACCCTGAACATATCAATGTTAGATAATGTTCAGCCGTATATCTGCGTGTACTTGTTCTCCTCAGAAGGAGGTAGGTCTAAATATTACGATTCCATTCTCACGTATTGCGAACATCAATGAGAGAAAATGCACTCGTGTGCACTCATCTTTTACAGATGAACGTAAAAGTAAGTATTGTGTTTCCCTTATACTTGCGAACACCGATGAGAGTTGGTGCACTTTCGCGCACTCAGACTTCACGAATGAGCATAAGTATAAGTATGAAACCCAATGCTTTATGAACTTTTTTACTTGATATTCCGTAAGTGTGACTGAGTATTTTGTACACTCTGAACATATCAACGTTACATAATGTTCAGCCGTGTATCCGCGTGTACTCGTTCTCCTTAGAAGGAAGTATGTCTAAATCTTACGATTTCATTCTCACGCATGACGAACATCAGTGAGAGCTGGTGCACTCTCATGCACTCATCTTTCACAGATGGACGTAACGATAAGTATTGTGTTTCCCTCATACTTGCGAACACCAATGAGAGTTGGTGCACTTTCGCGCAGTCAGACTTCACGGATGAACATAAGTATAAGTGTGAAACCCAATGCTTTATGAACTTTTTTGCTTGATACTCCGCAAAAGTGGTGGAGTATTCTATACACCCTGAACATATAAACGTTAGATTATGTTCAGCCGTGTATCTGCGCGTACTCGTTTTGCTCAGGAGGAAGTAGGTCTAAATCTTGCAATTCCATTCTCACGCATGGCGGACATCGGTGAGAGCTGGTGCACTTTCATGCACTCAGCTTTCACAGATGGACATAGCGATAAGTATTGAGGCTTCTCTCATACTTGCGAACATCGATGAGAGTTGTTGCACTTTCGCGCACTCAGACTTCACGGATGAACATAAGTATGAGTATGAAGCCCAATGTTTTATGAAATTTTCGCTTGATACTCCGTAAGACTGACTGAGTATTCTGTACACCCTGAACATATCAACGTTAGATAATGTTCAGCCGTGTATCCGCGCGTACTCGTTTTTCTCAGGAGGAGGTAGGTCTAAATTTCGCGATTCCATTCTCACGCATTGCGAACATCGATGAGAGCTGGTGCACTCTCCTGCACTTGTCTTTCACGGATGGACGTAATATTACGTATTGAGGGTCTCCTCATACTTGCGAACACCGATGATAGCTGCAGTTACAGATGTAAGAATAAATATACAATTATAATTTTTATATCACTGATTCTAAGCTGGCATTTTGGTCGAAGGCATCATCTCATTTGGACACCATTGTGTCAATTCGTGAGAAAAACGGTGCTCTTTTTTTTTTAATGGGCTTCTATTAATAAGGCTGAAACTAGCCGCCGAAAGCTCAGCCCAATTGATACGGCAGTGACGCGTCACCAATGGCTCATTATTTAATGCATCCGATCAAAATAATCTTTTTTTCTGTTTTATTTTAAAGTCACTGATGTGTTTGATCGATTAGTGCAGAGTACAATACGTATTAAAAAGTATTTTCACCAGTAGCACCCTGATAAGTAATTGGATTTCCAGCGGGACAACATTCGAACAATTGATTAAGCTACGTGTTTTTCAAAATATTTGTTACTCTGTATTTCAGAGCCCGACATTCGACAGAGCAGTTTAAAAGTTGTATCAGATTGTCGTTAGAAAAATAAAAATAAAATGTTCACATGCAATCATAGCTTGTTGAATAAAAATCCTTCGTCTTTCAAGTCAGAGCTAAATTCAACGACTCATGGCGACATTTTTACATTTTAAGGAAATTTTTTTAATGGCACACAATTATATATTTTGCCTTGCTCTATCGAACGGGGGTAGCCAAAATGCCGAGCAACAAATATTTCAAACAGTAGATTGCTTAAACCCTTCCCGTACTTTAACGAGTCTGGCTCGTGATGAAGATTTTAGCCCAAAAATGAATAGCACGAGTCTGGCTCGTGACAAAAAAAGTCGGACCAAACGTAAACATCACGGGTCAGACACAAGCGCACGCATATATATACATATATATCTGCGTATGGTATACTTTAAGGTCATTTTCGTATGTTAGTGTCTTTATATGTAGATATATACATATATATGTCAAGCCTACGGCTGCGTCAATCGCATTACATATATACAGGTGTTTACGTTTGGGCCCGAATTTCGTCGAGCTAAATGGCACGGGAAGGGGTTAAACGAATTCCGTATGTTACGTGGACTAGAGGTAAATTTTATTTACATTTGCATTTTGTTAAAATAAACCTTACCTCCAGTATGCGTGAAATTTGGAATTTGTTTAAGTGATTTGATTTTCAAAACATTTGTTGCTCCACATATTGTCTACCACCGTTCGATAGAGCGGGGCAAAATCTATAACCACGTGTCGTTAAAAAAAATTTCATTAACATGCAAACATGTCGCTATGGGTCGTTGAGTGTCGCTCCCAGATGAAAGACGAAGGATTTTTCTTCAACAAGCTATGACTAGATATACACATTGTTTTCCAATTTTTCTATTAGCAGTCTATTACAGTTTTTGAACTATCTATCTATCGAATGGCGGGCTTTGAAATATGGAGCAACAAATATTTTGAACAATAGCTTGCTCAATCAAGTGTTTGAATGTTGCCCCGCTGGAGATCTGATTATTTATCAAGCTATATTGTGAAAAACACGTGCCACTCCGTATTTAACTGAGCGGTAATTGCTCGAACACATTACAGACTTTAAAATACAATTGAAGCAAAAAGTTATTTGAATCAGATACATTAAATAATGAGCCATCGGCGTCAAGACAATGCACTATCCCGTCAGTGTCGTATCTACTGTGTTGACGGCTAGGTTTCAGCGGCTACTTTCAGAATCAACTCCAATTATAGGCACATATGCAAAAAAAAACTATCAAGTGGAATCTCTATTACTTTTGTTTGTGCCTCCTCTCCGAGTCTTGCCCTTCTTTGCCACAGGCTCTTCTTCTGTAAAAACACATTCTTCATCATTTATTTATTTACAAAATCATTTGAGCTGCAGTTCAAATTTCCATAAAATGTGAACAAATTTCGTACGGTTGGTGAATATTTCGGGCGTTTCTCCTGCAGCCTCTGCCAGTACCTCAACGGTATCCTTGTTTGCCCGCCCATTTTCTCCCTGTATATGAATACATGTAGGTTGGTATTTACAGAAATTGAAATGTAAGAAGCAATAAATCGTTGTAATTATGGCAAGTACTTCAACTCTGTTAGGGGGCACAGCATCAGCCAAGATGTTGGGCTCTAGCACCACTGCGAGCTCTTCTACTATAAAAGATTGAAGTACATCTGGTACGATTGCTGCTTCAGGTGCCTCAATCTCTAACGGTTCATGTATATTTTCGGCCTGTATATATAAGTGCTATGAAGTCGCATTTAGGAGTTTTATACATTTTTTCAAGATTTACAGCGTTAAGAAACAGCCGAAAATCATATGAGAAATCGCATGGGTGAACCCTAGGAACTTAGAGCATCTTAGATCCTAGGTCGTAGTTCATTTAAAAAAAGAAGGTGTAAGAACCTGAAGGGGATCTTGAGGAATGATCCGACGTGGGCGACCTCGACGCCTTCTTGAAGGAACCACGGGTTCCGAAACAATCTCCTCAACGACGTCATTCACTTCGAGCCTTATATCCCCATCACCAACAAGTAATCGTTCTTCATGCTGAACGGGAATGAGTTTGAGTTATATATATATCCTTAAAAAATTATGATTTATATTTTGAAGCCTGTGAAAACCGGAATCTGAATCAATGAAATTTTGGAATAAATGGTATTCTCGTATAAAGTTGATAGACTGCTGAAGAACCTGAATAATAGGAGCTTCAACCACTCGTCGTGGGCGACCTCGAGTTCTTCTCGGAAGAATTAATGCTTCCGCTGCAGCCTGATTATTTTGCGCATTAGCTTGCATTCTGGGCATAGCTCTTGCAGCACCTCGTCTCGGTCGCCTTGGTGCTCTTGGTGGAGGTGCATCAGGCATCAGCTGACGATCAAAAACTGCAAGGGTGAATTGGATTATTGAATGCCTTTAACACGTTGAGCCCGGCGTCGGTCCCTAGGGACCGACAGTGAACTTTCCGTTTGGCCGGCGTCGGTCCCTGGGGACCGACAGTGGCCTTTTTCACGTGCTTTTTCTTTATGCCCGCGAAATGCAGGCCGAACGGAAGGGACAACAATATCGGCGCACTGTGGGCAGAATCACAGAAAAATCGGCAAAACCCAAAAATTGAGTGTTCTCATTTCGTATTTCTATGTATGTCATTTCAAAGACCAGGTATTTGTACGCCCTATTGTAAAAGGACCGGTCCCTACCCTTTGCGGTACTCGACTTACGACAGTCTGAACTCGACCGTTCGAGAGTGAAGAACGTAGCGATTTTGTACGCTGAAATTTTCGATTCGCGCAAAGTGAAATATATTTTGTTCTACGCTACCGATTTCAAATCGGTAAAATGGGAGATAATCTTAAAGGTATGTAGAATATTATCATGTCAAATAGTTTTTTGAAATTTGAAATATTGTATGTATAAAAGAGTGTTCAATGTATGCATTTTAAGCAAGCTTGTAAATTTATTTTTCCAAAAGAAGTATAAAAATAGTTGTGATCCCAGGAGATCCCAGACTTTTGAACATTGTAGCCTATTGATAATGTTATTAAGATTAGAATTTATAAAAAAAATTCTGCAGATTGTTGCATATCTGGCTTTGGGAACCGGAATTCTCATGTCGCGCAACGCTTGGCTTCTTTGTTCAGGCTGGGCGCATAGTCCCCAGCAGGTAAACGTATACCTGCTGGGGACAATAGCCGGTCCTTGTGGAATATAAAATAATTTTCTACCCAGTGATCTATTCGTAAAGAGTCATGATTCATGTAACGGGTGTTCAAAATGTTACAATAATTTATTCTATCATTTACAATTAGATTAAAAATTTTCCCATGAACACATTCATTTTTAGTAAATGTTTATCATACTTGTTTTATTCTAGGTTCACGTGCCATGGATTACACGTGCACTTATCAGGATATTTTTGGAATGATTAAGGAGAAATTTAAATTGTGCCTGGATGAGCAACTTCAGATTTTTGAGGAAAAAATTACTCTTGAGTCATCCGAATCTTTCACGATTGACAACAATGAAAAGGATTCATTAAAAAAATTACTTTGTAATATCAAAAGTAGATGGCTCGAAGTGCACAGAAGCCACGATGCATTTAAAAAAAAAAATGAAAAATGGTTGCAAACTTCAATAACTATTTTGGTAATTAATTTTATTGATGTTTCGAAAACTCGAGTTATGGGTCAAGATGTATAGTATAACGCTCGCGCTATTTTTTTCAGAATTGTACGAAACCAATTGGAGAGCCATCAACTTCAGGTGTATCTGGGCGACCTCGAAAATTGAGTTTCGAAGAGTCGAGTGAACGTACCAAGAAAAAAAGGGCTTTAGAAGTCAGTGAAAAGCATTGCGTGGAGGAATTAAGTTTGGCCACCAGGATGAGACTCAGTTCTGCAGGATTAAACGATGCTGCCACTATTTTAAAAAACATCACGACAAAATCTCCCTCAAGAGCTGCGAGATACCGAACAGCATATGAATCGTCGATAGATCCACGGCTAGTTGAGATGTCTGGAGATGAAGCACTGATAGATTTTGTAAATGCAAAACTAACAAAACAGCAATACATAGACATCAGGCGATCTTTGAGAAATAAAAAAGTTGCTATTTATCCATCGTACGCAAAAGTCGTTGCTGCTAAAAACCGTTGTTACCCTTCAGATATAACGGTAACTGAGACTTTAGCCGAAGTGAAATTACAGTCTTAGATTGATCACACTTGCGACAGAATTCTAAAGTTGCAAACTGACGTGATTAACTCTTTGCGCCCTGAAAAATCGAAGAATTTAAGACTAATTTGTAAATGGGGTTGTGATGGAAGCTCTGGGCACAGTGAATACAAACAAAAGTTTACGAATGCTGAGAGTTCTGATGCGAGTATATTTTTAACGTCTTTAGCTCCATTGCAAATTTTAGGATCGGATATCTCAAAAAAAGAATTCGTCCTTTGGAAAAATCCCAGGCCCTCATCTCCACGGTATTGTCGCCCTATTAGAATTCAATTTTTAAAAGAAACTGTGTCGTCAACGATTCAGGAACGGCAACACGTTGATAATCAGATCGAGTCTCTCACCCCTTTTACGACATTTATTGACGGGAAGGAAGTTACTGTTAAATACGAGCTGTATTTCACTATGATTGACGGCAAAGTTTGCAACTCCGTGACAAATACAAAATCCGCAATGCGTTGCTATATATGCAATCTCACATCATCGCAATTTAATGACATAGAGCTGATGAAAACTGTAGACGTTGACAGAACTCGACTCGAACTTGGATTATCAACGTTGCATGCGTGGATCCGTTTTTTGAGTGCTTCTTGCACATCGGCTATAAAATCGGTGTTCACAAGTGGCAAACTCGAAAAGATGAAGAAAAAAAAGTAGTTGCTGAGCGAAAACGAGTTATTCAAGCCGCATTCAAGAAAGAGTTGCATCTTGATGTTGATAAACCGAAACAAGGGTTTGGTAGCAGTAACGACGGAAACACTGCGCGACGTTTTTTCGAAAATACTCAAATTTCATCAAGAATTTTGGGTTTGGACGAGAATATTATGAAAAGATTCCACATAATATTGCAAGTTCTTTCAAGTGGCTTTGCCGTAAATGTAACTGCTTTCAAACAATATAGTCTTGAAACCGCCGAAATGTTCGTAACTTTGTATTCTTGGCACTGCATGCCAACTACGGTTCACAAAGTTTTGATTCACGTTCCTTTGATAATTGAATGGTCCCCGCTTCCTATCGGGCAAATGTCAGAAGACGCACAGGAAGACCGTAACAAGGATATTAAAAAATATCGCGAGTGTTTTGCTCGAAAACACTCGAGAACAGCGACCATGCAAGACGTTTTCAATCGACTCCTCTTAACTTCAGATCCGTACATATCGAGCATGGGCAAGCAGTATCCGAAAAAAGCAAAAAGTTTATCACCAGAAGCATTGCAACTTTTGCTCTGTACCGATAGTTCTCGCGATAAGTATGGTTTAGGTGAATTAATGGAATACACGAGTGACGAATCAGAATCCACCAATTCCTCTGACGACGGCGATCGCGATTCCGACGCTGACGATTATGATTAATATTGAAATCAGGAATAATTATTAATAATTAATATTATTATTATTATTATTAATTATTAATTATTCTATGTAACGCACGTATTATTTTCGGTAAAATTTAATTCGTTAAGTGTCGATTGCTGTTTCAAATGTATTTAGCAATAATATTCTTTAAAAATGATTTATAACTAATTTTCCGAAATTATTTGAAAACTTTCCCTCACTTCCAGACAATCGTTTTGTTTTCCCCAAATCTCATTCAAAATTTATAAAAAACAACCTTCAAAACACAAATATTGATTTCTGATAGCAAAAGTTGCTTATGAGTAAGATAAAAATATATTTTCGGTTCGCCATTTTGTTTTTTTTTCGAAATTTTGATTCAGGATTTTCAATAAGTGACTTTTAAACCGCAAATTTACCGATCCCTACACAAATCGGATGCTTTTTAGTAATGCAGATAGTCACTTCCGGTCCGCCATTTTGTTTTTTCGAAATTTTGATTAGAGATTTTCAATAAGTGACTTTTAAACCGCAAATTAACCGACCCCTACTCAAATCGGATTCTTTTTAGTAACGCAGATAGTCACTTCCGGTCCGCCATTATGTTTTTTCGAAATTTTGATTCAAGATTTTCAATAAGTGACTTTTAAACCGCAAATTTACCGATCCCTACTCAAAGCGGATGCTTTTTAGTAACGCAGATAGTCACTTCCGGTCTGCTATTTTGTTTTTTCAAAATTTGGATTTGAGATTTTTAATCAGTGACTTTTAAACCGCTAATTTACCGATCCCTACTCAAATCGGATTCTTTTTAGTAACGCAGATAGTCACTTCCGGTCCGCCATTTTGTTTTTTCGAAATTTTGATTCCAGATTTGAAATCAGCGAGGTTAAAAACTTAAGAATCACCATTGCATTTTTCAGTACGCACATCGGCCTAGTTTTGCCGATTTTTCTGTGAATCTACCCACAGTGCGCCCGTGTCTCCAGGCACTCGTAACTCTCTTCTCCCCCCAAAGCCCTAATTATAATTGTAACGACGACGCATTGGTGGTGAATGACGAAAGGCGCGTTTCGGCTCTTCTCGGGTGCCCTGGATTTTCGTGTGATGTTGCCTCGAGTTCCTGCTCTTCTTCCCGTTCCGTGTGTCTCAATATTTCCCGTGAGATCTCGTGAACTTCGTAAACTTCGTTCGATTATTTTCTCCGTCGTACATGAAATGAAATTATACGAAATAAGTGACACGTTCGCTCATGTCGTCTGTGTCCCGTGATCTCGTTCAGTGAGCTCTCAACATCCTTGTAACGGTCTTCCAAATATAGTACGTTACAATAGATAAATAGATAGACAGATAAATAAAATAGATAGAATAGAAATAGATAAATAGATAAATAGGAAAATCTAAATTATGCGATAGAATTGACTTGAAAATTTAATTAAATTTATATATATTAATTTTATTTTATATATTAAATTTATAGTAAAAATAAGTTGTTCAAAATTAACATTTTGTCGTAAACAATTAATCGGTCAACCTTATATTAAATTTATATTAAATTCATATTGAAAATCTAGTGGGTTGGATAAATAACATTCTTTTGAAATTCCCATATAGGATTGCAAAGATAAATAATTAGAGGAATCAAATCAATTCGAGAGATAATTGAGCTGGAAATCGTGAATTCAATGGAGTGGATAAAATCAGCGAAAATCAATGTTGTTCATGAAATATCTACTCAAAGGAACGAAGAGAGAGAGAAAAAATTATCGCTACGTGTATAGTATATACGGATACTTTAGTCTAAGATGCATATCAAAATTTTAATTATTTATTTATTTATTTATTGAAAAAGTGTTATTCCTCTCTCTATACTATAATATAAATAATTTGTTTTATTGAAATAAGCAGTTTAATCGGTTTGACATCGGTTATACCTTAATCAGTTCAACATAAAAATTTTGGTTAAAATTCAATAATTTTTTGACGGTGTATAAATGGTGAGTTTCGCGCGGATTTATTGAATTAACTTACTGATGTTATCCGATTTATGTCCTCGTTCATTTTTGTCAGCGAACTAGCTCGATTGGAAAAATTTTCAATTTCAAAAATTCAATATTCGCGACAGTATCCGCGAAAGGCTCCTTACGAACTCCGTGACGTCCCCGTCATCGGTTATGTCGGGATGGGAATGAAGTGAGGCACAACACCCCTCAGGACCATTCGAAATCTGTAGATGTTAGCTGATTTTCGCTCTGACCAAAGGCCCACTGCACCCCGCCAAGCCAGGCCTAATAGGGTTAATAAAAAAAAAAAATTTCCTCT
Source organism: Alloplasta piceator (assembly GCA_946863875.1). NCBI lineage: Eukaryota > Metazoa > Arthropoda > Insecta > Hymenoptera > Ichneumonidae > Alloplasta > Alloplasta piceator. The sequence goes on from OX333076.1 coordinate 16,634,892, forward strand.
CTCTCTCTTTGTATTACTTTCCTTCATTATATTCTGCCCGAGCGTCAACTGACCGTTGTAAGAATAGAGGAAAGGCAAGAGTAAGGAGGGCAAAAAGTGGAAAGGGAGAAAAACGATCCATGCTCCACCGACAGATATACAGATATACATTTCGTGTTTCATTCTCAGGAAATATTTATTGTGGCGAAACGTATTTGAGAAGAAGAAAAAAAAAATTTTGAGAAGGAAAAGTATTACAAATTCAATTTTTGAATAATTTGTCGGATTTTGTAAAATTAAATTCCCGCTATTCCTAAGTAAGAAAGTTTAGTGAATATATTTAAATCTTTCCGTTCGTCACGTTAATTCTGTGAATTTTGGATTTTTTTTTTCAAAAATCCGATTTATGCGCTTTTTGTAATTTTCTCTGCAATTGCGCAGAAAACGTGTCAAAGATATTCTGATTTCATTTTTTAATTAGAAAAATTTGGCGTAAATATTTTTACTCACAGTGAAGTTGATGGGTCTTTTTCTCTTTTTTTTTCCAAATGACAAATTTGCACAATTTGATTTTCAGGCATTTGGATTTACTTTCAAGTAGAAGTAAAGGTTTTTAAAGTTCCAAAAAAGGAAATGATTAAATATTGAAAATGAGTGAGGAGAAAAAAAATTCAGTTTTGATTTTCCCCTTTTTTTCACCGCCGGAAAATATATTTTGGTAAAAATAAAAAAATATATATATTATCTCTCTTGTAAAACACTCGCGGCCGTTAAAACTTTCGTAATTTCGATGGAATGAAATTCGAATAGAAGAGAAACGAATACCTTTCTTTTTTTTCTTTTCTTTTCTTTTCTTTTTATCTTTTTCTTTTTTTTTTTGCAACAGTCGAGCTTGATTCCTTATAAATGTCAAAAATATTCCGAATTAGCCGCAGATTTTGTTGAGAACTTTCTCTTTTTCTTTTGCAATAAGGTAAATGTTCCAATTATTGAACAGGTCCCAATTATTGAACACTATCTTGTATTTTTATTATTTCTCATTCACCTGCATGCATTTACGTATTTACAAAAGTTTCATTGCATATATGGAACTTTCAGCTATCGAAATGTTACCTTACTTGTGCAAAAAAAGCTTTAATTAATAGAGAAAAAAATTATTCAATCGGCAACGGTGACCCGATTTGACGTCTCGTGGTAACTGCTTATCGTTTTTGCTAAGACGCGCCACTTCATGCGTAAGGGCATAAAAAAAACAAAAACTGTCGCATCTCAAAAAGTAAAGGCGTTCCAGGTTCCTCAGAAAATTTCCCTACAAATATCAATTTTTAAAAAATTTGTTTAATTAATTATTTGTTAAAAAAAACTGTGTTCGATCATTGGGACATAGAAAATGCAGTGTGTCCCAATTATTGAACACTCGAATTCTCCAAGATGGCGTCATTAAACCCATCAAAACATCGAGACAGTTAACGCGGGACAGATCGTGCGAATCGGATTTATTCAAAAAAAAAACTATAAGTTCCTGAATAAACTTACCTTTATTCTTTTATTAATAACTCTAAGATCGTCAAATATATTTTTTATTTGTATTTTCGTGCAATAAACATAAAAAGGAAAGTAAAAAGAGAATATAACCTAAATGTAACCTAAAAATACGAATGCAATTGTTGTGACCTCGAATTTCGACTCAACTCGAGAGGAGGAAATGAGGTCCGGATTTGTGGGTTATTTGCCAAGGCAAATGAATTTGCTCGGTTCGACGTAATTTAAAAGCACGTTGACTTTATTGAGAAATAACCGGGATGGTTAATCTAATGATTAATATGTAATTAGAAGTGTAGTTTAGTGATCGACCAACCGCTTCGAGAGTTCCTCGAAGACTGTCGAATTTTGTCGTGAGCTGGAGGCTCACGATTTTGAATAATCGCGTTTCGTCATTTGTACACGCACTGCATTGTCAGCAGCGGTCAAAGACCTGCAGTTATTTGTTAGCGTTGACAAATCGAACGTTCTGGAACGTCCGGTCAATACTCTTGCTATGTGGCAATAACGTATTGTTGCTACTTGCTCGGGGTACAACATCCCTCCCCCTTTAAATGAAATCACTCCGTGATTTTTGTTGTCTCTCGAAACGGTCGTCGTTACAATTTCGTTAAATTATACGTTTTTCCATACATTTTTGTTTTTTATACCGTACCAGTTGGAGGGGTATTGCGCTTAAATCTTACTGTTAGACCTGTACGATTCTTTCGTTTTGCTGGTCTTGGTTCTTCTATCGCTGATACGGTTGGCATTGCGTAAACAATTGGTGGTGATTTTTTCTTGTATAGATAAATGCACAATGCTACAATAGATATAATTATGAATGATCCTATAGAGTATGTGCCGACCGATTGATAGTACATAGTTGACAGCTTCTTATTTGAATTTAGTTTTTCTTTCAAATTTTCTATTCTGTCTCCAATGCGATTTAATTCCGCTGGGTCGTGCACTATATCGTGTGTTAATGTATTATGTGTGATCAAATCTGAAACGTTTAGTTTTCTTATTTCGCTTTCTAAAAATGTCATGTTAATTGCGGGTAAATAAGAATTTTGAACTTTTTGTTCTATATCTGATAAAGATTCTAATCTAAAATTTCTAGATGTGACGGAACATTTCTCGTCCAAAGCCAGTCTTCCTGTATCTATTATCGTTTCATGTTTCGCTTGTGTCTTGTTACATCTTATTGTTAGCGCATCGGCGCTTGGTGCTATGTATAACCAGCGATTTATTTTCTCCAGCGCGATCAGTATTGTAGTGTTTAGATGCGTTATTCTATGTTTGCATTGTTGCGCGTGTGTGTGTGGATTATTATACATAGCTATCTCGCATGGTACTCCTGGTTTTATCGTTAATATTCCGTTCTTTGCTTTACAATAGCAGTGATTTACAATTTTTTTACATTGATTTAATTCGTTTTCATCCATTGATACATATGTTTGTAATTTTTCATCGATAATAACATGTTTTCGGGTAGTCTCTACGAACGAAAATATATTTTCTTTTACTCTTGACGGTAACGGATATACTTTGCTTATAGTATACAAATTATTATCGATTAAAGGTATTTTTATTACTACTACTAACGTGTAACGTGTACTATACGCTCCTATATCTGCTAACTTGAATAAATTGCTTATCGTTGTACGTTCTAGACGTGTTGGGAAAGTCAGTCCGGTCGGTAAGTTCGGTACAGCTTCCCTTAAATAATCTATTAATTTTCTGGGCGAGATTATGCCTGGATTTATTATTCCGTGAGTTATTCCTGACAAAAAATCTACCATTCTTTGCATGTCGCTTAAAAGTGATTCGATGATCATGCTCAATGCTGTGATTCGTTCGTCTAATTGTTGTCTTGCTGTTTGTTCGTTTACTTTGTTTGAAAGACTTTCTTCTACGTTTTTTACAAGAGTTTTTAACATGTTTTCGTTTGCTGTTAATTCTTCCGTACTTTTATTGAACGCTTTTACGGTGTATTCTAAAATCTGTAAATTGTCTTTAATTGTTGTTTCTGCGTTTTGTTGTCTTGTTGCAATGGTATTAATTTTATTGTTAATTTCTATTGCGTCATTTTCGTCCATATTTCCCGTGATTGATTTAATTATTGTACCAAGTCTGTTTATCAATCCACGTTTTGTTCGTATTCTTTTTGCTCCTGTGATGTCGAATGTTACCTCGACTTCGTCCTCCAATTTCTGCAACATTTGCTTTATTGAGCCCGTTAGGAAGTTGCATAGTGCATCTTCGCGTATTTCTTTTTCACACGCTTTTAAAAGTTTTTTTAATCCGATCTTGATGTCCGCTTCCTTTCTTACGATGGGTTGTAAATCTATTTGTATCGCTAATTTCCAATTGCTTGATGAGATCGACATCTTTCCTATCTCTTCATAGTAGATTCCTGGTGCTGTGGAAAATTTTTCTATTTCGTATGACCGTTGTCCCGTTTCTGCTCCCTGGGTCATTATTATCCCGAGAGTCCTGCGGATATATTCATTGTTCAATTAGTTTTTTATTTATTTATTTATTTAATTTTTTTTTTTTTATATATATTCACTCTTCTTCATTTCTGTTCTGGTTTTGTTCTCCTTTTCTGTTTGCTAAGCGTTTTGTGTTTTTTATTTTTTTGTACTTATTTTAATAATGATTTAAAATCCCAAGCAAAATTTTCTTCTCTCTTTATTTATTTATTTTTTATTTTCATCTATTTATTTTTCGTGGTATCCTAAATTTCATTTTGGTTAAGAAAATTTTCGTGTATGACATTTTTCGTAAGATATTTTTCGTTTCTTGCACGAGTATGTGCCCTTATTATTCGCTGGATCGGTGTTTGCCGGAGTCGGAGAGGTAGGTATCAGCGAAATACGAGGCGGGCCTCCGTCTATTGGCTCGTCGTAACCTCTCCTTTCCCCTATACTCTTCGTCTCAGTGCTCGACGTAGTGCTTGAGACGATTTATATGGATTCTCTGTTGCTTTTTTCCGCGACCAATAATGTAGGTAACGGGTGATTCTTTACCCATTACCATGTAAGGCCCAACCCATTTTGGCGTTAATTTTCCTGACCGTCCTTGGCGAACGACTGGGCTCGATAATAATATTTTATCTCCCACCCTGAATTTTTGTTCTTTTGTTTTTTGATCATAATATTTTTTTGTTTTTAACTTTTTTTCCATTAAATTCTCTTTCGCTTCCTGCCATGCGGTTCTCAATTTTTGTTTGAGATTTTGCAGGAAATTATCATATGTGTATTGTGTGTTCGGTGGTGTTTGAAGCGCGGTCGGTAGCACTGCGTTTCTCCCGAACACCAGTTCGTGTGGCGAGAATCCCGTTGCTGTGTGTGGCGTAACGTTATACACACACATGGCATATGGTAGCCATTCATCCCAGTCTGTTTGGTCCTTATTCACAAATGCCTTTAGATATTCCGCCAATGTTTTATGCGATCTTTCTAACGCACCGTTAGATTCTGGATGGTACGCTGTGGTTTGTATCTTTTTTATTTTGAATAATTTGCATAAGTCTTTGAATATTTCGCTTAAAAAATTCGTTCCTTGGTCTGATAAAATTACCTTGGGTGTTCCATATTTGCAAATTATTTCTGTCGCGAGTCCTTTAGCGACGCTTTCCGCTTCCTGATTTTACAAGGGTATGGCTGCGCTAAATTTGGTTAGCAAATCCTGGAATGTCAAAATATATTTGTTTTTATTTTCGGTTTCGGGTAATGGCCCTACTATATCGACAGCGCATTTTTCGAATGCATGCTCTGGCGTGTCGGTAATCATTAAAGGTGCATTTTTTCTGTATGCTGTTTTGTTCCGTTGGCATTTATCACACTTGGCGACGTATTCTTCTATTTCTTTCTTCATTCCCGGCCAGTGGTATAGTCTTTTTATTCTATTTAGCATGCGTTGGACTCCTTGATGACCGCCCAACGGTGTGTCATGATATTCTTTCAAGATAAGTTTTCTTTCGTCCTCGGTGGGGCTAGCATGTGCCCAGTTATCATCGCATTCTTCACTACAGCTGATGTTGCTATCTTCCGATTCGTAGTTTTCGTTCACTATTTCTTTCTCTCCTTCGTCTTTTGTGTTCTCCTTTTCCTCGCGTTGTTCGTGCTCCGTCTTCGAGTCGGTGGCGGGTGGGGGGCTCGCGCTCTGTGGTGTTACCTTGTGCGGTCTCCCTCTTTTCCGCGGCCCCTCTGGCCCCGGGTGTCCGGCGGGTGTCGCGATCGCGCGGGCGGCCTTGCGCGGCCTTCCCCTCCTCCTTTTCTCTACTGTTGCTGTATCACTCGCTCCACCCTGCTGCTGCAATCCGAGTAGATACAACCGGCTAAGGGCATCGGCGTTTGTATTCATTTTTCCAGCTTTATATTCGACTGTGTAGTCGTATTCTTCAAGTTTTATTCTCCATCGCATTAATCTCGAACCTGGGTCTTTTATGCTAAATAACCAGGTGAGGGGTTTATGGTCTGTAACGATTGTAAAAGCAGTTCCATATACATAAGGCCGAAATTGAGCTACCGCCCATACTATCGCGAGCATTTCTTTCTCCGTTGTAGAATAATTTATTTCAGCTTTGTTCAACGTCCTACTCGCATAGCATATGGGTAAATCCGATCCAATTTTCCCTTGTGATAATATGCCTCCGATTGCTTTGTCTGATGCGTCGGTCGTGATAACGAAGGGCTTCGAAAAATCTGGGTACTGCAAAATTGGAGCAGTGATGATTTTTTCCTTTAACTTTTCGAATGCGAGTTGGCATGTTTCTGTCCAATCGTATTTTTAATCTTTTTTTATCAGTTCCGTGAGAGGTTTCGCAATTTTTGCGAAGTCCAAAATGAACTTCCTGTAGTATCCTATCAGTCCCAAAAACGATTGTAATTGCTTCACGTTTTTTGGAGCAGTGAAATCCTGTACTGCCGATATTTTCGAGGGGTCTGGTTTTACCCCTACCTCCGTTATGATGTGTCCCAAATATTGCGTTTCTTTTTTCAGGAATTGGCATTTTCGAGGTTGTATTTTTAATTTCGCCTCTCTCAGCCGTTCGAAAATTTCTTCGAGTCGATCGTTATGTTCCTTGAACGATCTTCCGTAAACGACAATATCATCTAGGTATACATAGCATTTGATACCTTGTATTCCTGCTAGTACGGCGTCCATTAATCTTTGGAACGTCGGTGGCGCATTTTTCAAACCGAAAGGCATGCGATTGAATTCGTAATGCCCTAACGGAGTTGAAAATGCTGTTTTTCCTTTGTCTTTTTCCGCCATTGGTATCTGATGAAAACCCGATGCGAGATCCAGAGTCGAAAAATATTTTGCTTGTCCCAACTGGTCCAGTATCTCCGTAATATTAGGCAGTGGGTATGAGTCACCTTCGGTGACGTCATTCAATTTTCGAAAATCAACTACGACCCTTTTTCTTATTATGCCGTCAACACCGGTTTTCTTCGGCACCACCAACAAAGGCGCGTTCCATTGGCTTTTGCTCGGCCGAATAATTCCTTCTTTCAGCATTTCCTTCGTTTGTTTCATCACTTCCTGTTTGTGTACTTCTGGGAGTCGATAAGGACGTACTTTGATCGGGAGAGTATTTTCCTTTACGTGTATTTCGTGCTGTACTTTGTTCGTGCCATATAGGGGTTCACCCTCTATGTGAAATACGTCTGCATATTGTTGGCAAAAATTCCTGAGATATTTTTCCTCTTCCGCATTGAGATGTGTTTCTCTCGTAATTTCTTTCCATATGTTTTCTATACGTTCATTCGCATAGTACGAGTTGGCTGCATTTATTACGGCCGTAGGCGCTCGAATTTCTGCTGCGTCGGCAGAGTCTCCTCTGTCCTCCTCGAGCTCGACCGTTGGTCTCTCTATTTCGAGCGAACATTCGTTTGTATTGCGTATCACGGTTAGACAACAGTGACCGTCACGTTTGACAAACCCTTCGCCGAGTTGCACGCCCTTTTCCAAGGTTCGTCCTGATATGATTCCTTGCTTCGGGCCGGTTGCCTCTGCGCAAATTAAAATTACCGCTCTTGCTGGTAGGGACAATTTTTTTGATCCGTTGATTAAGGGCATACAGTGCCCATACATTTTAATTGTTTCTCCATTTAAAATGTCGACTTTATGTTTTTTCATAAAATCTATTCCCATTAGCCCGTCAATTCCTAATGGTACATCATCTCCGAGAACAAAAAATGGGTGATTTATTTTTGCCGTAGGAGTCTCCAGCTCCAGCATGATTTTACACAATGCTCGAAACGTCGTTCCAGTGACTCCTCTGAATTCAACGATTTCGTCTATTATTTCGATGCTTTGATCGAGCACGCCTTTTTTGATGACGCTGCACTGCGCGCCTGTATCCCCTTTCAGTGTGAGCATCCCGCTCTTCGCGTGCATTGAAGGGATAAAGAAGTCGTTGGCTGTTTCCTTGGCCGTCGGAACGTTCACATTAAAAATTTTTTCCATACGTCCTTGCTGCGGATCGTATTTCTTCGTCTCGAACGCGTCATCTTCAACGTCGCGTAGCGTACGTACCATTGACCTCGCAGCTGTGCTTGTATCGTTTTTCTCGGGTCTGTGGGTTACCATTCCGATGTCGAATGAGCTGAGGGTTTTCTTTTCGATTATTCCGTCCCGTTTTTCGTTCTGCGGTTTATCTTGTTCTTTCTTTTTCTCGCGCGCGTTTGACTGCCTTTGGTAGTCCTTTTTTGGTCCTTGGTATTTTTGCTGTCCTTGATCTCGTATTCGATGGCGACAATCCCTATGGTAGTGTCCTGGCTTCTTGCAGTAATGGCAGATCACCTCTACCTGATTCATACCTCTCGATGGTGCTGCCGGAAGGCTCTGTCTTCCATAGCCGGAAGTTGTACTTCTGCAGTCCTTGGCCAGGTGCCCTATTCTGTTGAACTTGTGGCATTTTTGTGGTTCTTTTGTGTGCGTTTGACGGTAGATTGAATCTCCTCCTTGCATCGATTTTTCCTCTTCTATTGCACCCTTGAGCGCCTCGCTTAAATCGGTGAATCCTCGGGCCTTAATTATTACCTGATATTCCCTTTTTAATCCTCTTTCGAAATTATGCAGAGCTAGTTGACGTACATATGTTTCGATTGTTTGTTTGCCCGCGGCTGTAGCTTCGTTTATCGTACTTGCGTCAATTAATTCCATCATTATTCCCTCAAGTCGTTGACCGTGAGCTAATACCGTTTCCCCGTGTTTCTGCTTACACGTATTAAATTCGACTTGCAACGCAGCTACTGTACGTCGCGTGCCATACAAAGCTGTCATTTGTTCTTTAAATTGTCGGAATGAATTTATCTGTTTATATCGCGTATCTTTTCGGGCTTTTCCTACGATTTTTGTCGCTAATACTGATTCTAGCAACGACGCGCGATCTCGCACGGCCACGCTTTTATCGGCATAACCGAACGCTTCGATTATATCGTCTACTTCTTCCGGTTTCGATCCGTCAAACCGGGGTATGAGGCTACGGGCCTCCTCAAGGGACATGTATTCCGCATTCTCTGGAGTTTCTTGTCTAGACATATTGTTCGTCTGTCCGTCGATATTTAGCAATGAAAAATCTATCGGGTCTATTTCTCGACCGCGTTCTGTTTCTACTACGTCAAAGGGGTCGCTATTCTCTACTTCAGGGTCGCTGTCCTCTAATTCAGGGTCGAGTCCAATTACAGTGACTCTTCTTTTCTTTTCTATAAATTTAGTACGTCTAGCGGGTACAGGAGTACGTCCAAATTCTTCAGAACTGTCTGTTGCCCTACGTCGTTTTTTAGAGTTTTCGGTTGATTCTTCTACTCGATCGTAATCTAATGAACGATCGAAAAATGATTCTAGCGATCTTGAAATTGACTTATTTCCGCGTAATTTGAGTCTGTCTACTAGCTCGTCGTCCGACATATGACGTTAAAAAATTGCTGGCTTTGGCGAGTTACAAAAATTTTTGTTCCATCACTTACAGTAAGATGAGAAGACGCATGATGATCTTGACCCTCTTTGCGTTGGTCGTCTGGACTACTGATTGCCTTCTTCAGCGATGTCGTCGCTGGATACCAAGTGCCTCTTCAGGGAGTCTTCGGTTCGGTTGATCGTCCTTCCTTCCTTGATCCTCGGATCCCTGGTCCTCGGTCGCCTGGAGTCTTGGAGTATCTTCTCTCGTCCAGTTTCTCGTACAATCGATATTATATCGATTTTTCGAACTGTTGGCATCCCACCGCTGCCACCAATGTTGTGACCTCGAATTTCGACTCAACTCGAGAGGAGGAAATGAGGTCCGGATTTGTGGGTTATTTGCCAAGGCAAATGAATTTGCTCGGTTCGACGTAATTTAAAAGCACGTTGACTTTATTGAGAAATAACCGGGATGGTTAATCTAATGATTAATATGTAATTAGAAGTGTAGTTTAGTGATCGACCAACCGCTTCGGGAGTTCCTCGAAGACTGTCGAATTTTGTCGTGAGCTGGAGGCTCACGATTTTGAATAATCGCGTTTCGTCATTTGTACACGCGCTGCATTGTCAGCAGCGGTCAAAGACCTGCAGTTATTTGTTAGCGTTGACAAATCGAACGTTCTGGAACGTCCGGTCAATACTCTTGCTATGTGGCAATAACGTATTGTTGCTACTTGCTCGGGGTACAACACAATGTTTAATATTTTTTGCTCTCCGATATTTCAGTCGGAAAAAAGAGAGCTGCGACAAAATCAAACAAAAACAGAACATAAAAACGAGGAAGCTGAAAATAAAAATAAAATAAAGTTCGAGTTGAAAAGCAAAAATAAACCAAATGCGAATGAACCAAAAACCTATCAAAAGACACTAAATATATATTTTTGTATTTTTACATGATAAATAGAAGATTATTCAAGTGTTTGATTTTGCTTTTATTTCTTAATATTGTACCCAAAATAATATTTTCCGAACGGAAAAAGAATTCTCGAGAGTGTTCGATAACTGGGACATGCCTGTTCAATATTAGGGACATAGGCACTTCCAGTGTCCAATAATTGGGACATTTGCATGTTTCACATTGTTATTCTTTTTATTCATTTGAAATCATTTACAAATAATATAGAGGAAGATTTTTGGAAAGTAAAAATATTAAAGTATCATTTGAACATGAAAGCGATGGTTCTTTTCGTGATTTTATTTTTTTTTCCACCGAATTTAATCCCCAGATCCTTAACTGTTCAATAATTGGGACATTTACCTTATCGAGGTTTACATAAACAAAAAAATGTGTTGAAATTTCAAATTTTTCCTTCCTTAATGAAAAAAACAGCGGACAATGAGCACCAAAAATGTTTTGAACAAAAGTTTCGAGAAAGAAATCGGGAAAAAGTTTCAAACAAAAGTTGCAGATATTAAAATTCCGCGTAACAAACAATGGAACTTTTTTTTCTATCGTCTATAGACAATGCGCTAAATAATTTGAAAGTTCTTGCGCCTCCGAAAAGAGCAAATATGATCACCACTGGTGAGAGAGATATCCGCGCAGAGTGAAAATGAGATAGCCTACGTTATACACAGCGGCGCACTGTGGGTAGATTCACAGAAAAATCGGCAAAACTAGGCCGATGTGCGTACTGAAAAATGCAATGGTGATTCTTAAGTTTTTAACCTCGCTGATTTCAAATCTGGAATCAAAATTTCGAAAAAACAAAATGGCGGACCGGAAGTGACTATCTGCGTTACTAAAAAGAATCCGATTTGAGTAGGGATCGGTAAATTAGCGGTTTAAAAGTCACTGATTAAAAATCTCAAATCCAAATTTTGAAAAAACAAAATAGCAGACCGGAAGTGACTATCTGCGTTACTAAAAAGCATCCGCTTTGAGTAGGGATCGGTAAATTTGCGGTTTAAAAGTCACTTATTGAAAATCTTGAATCAAAATTTCGAAAAAACATAATGGCGGACCGGAAGTGACTATCTGCGTTACTAAAAAGAATCCGATTTGAGTAGGGGTCGGTTAATTTGCGGTTTAAAAGTCACTTATTGAAAATCTCTAATCAAAATTTCGAAAAAACAAAATGGCGGACCGGAAGTGACTATCTGCATTACTAAAAAGCATCCGATTTGTGTAGGGATCGGTAAATTCGCGGTTTAAAAGTCACTTATTGAAAATCCTGAATCAAAATTTCGAAAAAAAAACAAAATGGCGAACCGAAAATATATTTTTATCTTACTCATAAGCAACTTTTGCTATCAGAAATCAATATTTGTGTTTTGAAGGTTGTTTTTTATAAATTTTGAATGAGATTTGGGGAAAACAAAACGATTGTCTGGAAGTGAGGGAAAGTTTTCAAATAATTTCGGAAAATTAGTTATAAATCATTTTTAACGAATATTATTGCTAAATACATTTGAAACAGCAATCGACACTTAACGAATTAAATTTTACCGAAAATAATACGTGCGTTACATAGAATAATTAATAATTAATAATAATAATAATAATATTAATTATTAATAATTATTCCTGATTTCAATATTAATCATAATCGTCAGCGTCGGAATCGCGATCGCCGTCGTCAGAGGAATTGGTGGATTCTGATTCGTCACTCGTGTATTCCATTAATTCACCTAAACCATACTTATCGCGAGAACTATCGGTACAGAGCAAAAGTTGCAATGCTTCTGGTGATAAACTTTTTGCTTTTTTCGGATACTGCTTGCCCATGCTCGATATGTACGGATCTGAAGTTAAGAGGAGTCGATTGAAAACGTCTTGCATGGTCGCTGTTCTCGAGTGTTTTCGAGCAAAACACTCGCGATATTTTTTAATATCCTTGTTACGGTCTTCCTGTGCGTCTTCTGACATTTGCCCGATAGGAAGCGGGGACCATTCAATTATCAAAGGAACGTGAATCAAAACTTTGTGAACCGTAGTTGGCATGCAGTGCCAAGAATACAAAGTTACGAACATTTCGGCGGTTTCAAGACTATATTGTTTGAAAGCAGTTACATTTACGGCAAAGCCACTTGAAAGAACTTGCAATATTATGTGGAATCTTTTCATAATATTCTCGTCCAAACCCAAAATTCTTGATGAAATTTGAGTATTTTCGAAAAAACGTCGCGCAGTGTTTCCGTCGTTACTGCTACCAAACCCTTGTTTCGGTTTATCAACATCAAGATGCAACTCTTTCTTGAATGCGGCTTGAATAACTCGTTTTCGCTCAGCAACTACTTTTTTTTCTTCATCTTTTCGAGTTTGCCACTTGTGAACACCGATTTTATAGCCGATGTGCAAGAAGCACTCAAAAAACGGATCCACGCATGCAACGTTGATAATCCAAGTTCGAGTCGAGTTCTGTCAACGTCTACAGTTTTCATCAGCTCTATGTCATTAAATTGCGATGATGTGAGATTGCATATATAGCAACGCATTGCGGATTTTGTATTTGTCACGGAGTTGCAAACTTTGCCGTCAATCATAGTGAAATACAGCTCGTATTTAACAGTAACTTCCTTCCCGTCAATAAATGTCGTAAAAGGGGTGAGAGACTCGATCTGATTATCAACGTGTTGCCGTTCCTGAATCGTTGACGACACAGTTTCTTTTAAAAATTGAATTCTAATAGGGCGACAATACCGTGGAGATGAGGGCCTGGGATTTTTCCAAAGGACGAATTCTTTTTTTGAGATATCCGATCCTAAAATTTGCAATGGAGCTAAAGACGTTAAAAATATACTCGCATCAGAACTCTCAGCATTCGTAAACTTTTGTTTGTATTCACTGTGCCCAGAGCTTCCATCACAACCCCATTTACAAATTAGTCTTAAATTCTTCGATTTTTCAGGGCGCAAAGAGTTAATCACGTCAGTTTGCAACTTTAGAATTCTGTCGCAAGTGTGATCAATCTAAGACTGTAATTTCACTTCGGCTAAAGTCTCAGTTACCGTTATATCTGAAGGGTAACAACGGTTTTTAGCAGCAACGACTTTTGCGTACGGTGGATAAATAGCAACTTTTTTATTTCTCAAAGATCGCCTGATGTCTATGTATTGCTGTTTTGTTAGTTTTGCATTTACAAAATCTATCAGTGCTTCATCTCCAGACATCTCAACTAGCCGTGGATCTATCGACGATTCATATGCTGTTCGGTATCTCGCAGCTCTTGAGGGAGATTTTGTCGTGATGTTTTTTAAAATAGTGGCAGCATCGTTTAATCCTGCAGAACTGAGTCTCATCCTGGTGGCCAAACTTAATTCCTCCACGCAATGCTTTTCACTGACTTCTAAAGCCCTTTTTTTCTTGGTACGTTCACTCGACTCTTCGAAACTCAATTTTCGAGGTCGCCCAGATACACCTGAAGTTGATGGCTCTCCAATTGGTTTCGTACAATTCTGAAAAAAATAGCGCGAGCGTTATACTATACATCTTGACCCATAACTCGAGTTTTCGAAACATCAATAAAATTAATTACCAAAATAGTTATTGAAGTTTGCAACCATTTTTCATTTTTTTTTTTAAATGCATCGTGGCTTCTGTGCACTTCGAGCCATCTACTTTTGATATTACAAAGTAATTTTTTTAATGAATCCTTTTCATTGTTGTCAATCGTGAAAGATTCGGATGACTCAAGAGTAATTTTTTCCTCAAAAATCTGAAGTTGCTCATCCAGGCACAATTTAAATTTCTCCTTAATCATTCCAAAAATATCCTGATAAGTGCACGTGTAATCCATGGCACGTGAACCTAGAATAAAACAAGTATGATAAACATTTACTAAAAATGAATGTGTTCATGGGAAAATTTTTAATCTAATTGTAAATGATAGAATAAATTATTGTAACATTTTGAACACCCGTTACATGAATCATGACTCTTTACGAATAGATCACTGGGTAGAAAATTATTTTATATTCCACAAGGACCGGCTATTGTCCCCAGCAGGTATACGTTTACCTGCTGGGGACTATGCGCCCAGCCTGAACAAAGAAGCCAAGCGTTGCGCGACATGAGAATTCCGGTTCCCAAAGCCAGATATGCAACAATCTGCAGAATTTTTTTTATAAATTCTAATCTTAATAACATTATCAATAGGCTACAATGTTCAAAAGTCTGGGATCTCCTGGGATCACAACTATTTTTATACTTCTTTTGGAAAAATAAATTTACAAGCTTGCTTAAAATGCATACATTGAACACTCTTTTATACATACAATATTTCAAATTTCAAAAAACTATTTGACATGATAATATTCTACATACCTTTAAGATTATCTCCCATTTTACCGATTTGAAATCGGTAGCGTAGAACAAAATATATTTCACTTTGCGCGAATCGAAAATTTCAGCGTACAAAATCGCTACGTTCTTCACTCTCGAACGGTCGAGTTCAGACTGTCGTAAGTCGAGTACCGCAAAGGGTAGGGACCGGTCCTTTTACAATAGGGCGTACAAATACCTGGTCTTTGAAATGACATACATAGAAATACGAAATGAGAACACTCAATTTTTGGGTTTTGCCGATTTTTCTGTGATTCTGCCCACAGTGCGGCGTCTATACCCCTACTTCGGGCATGCGCACCGGTGGCATTGAATAAGTGCAAGTGAGAGAAAGCATAGCTATAATATAATGTCAACTTACTCTCCCTGCCTCGTACATTCAGTTCATATATTTTCTTTTTTATCGCGTGCGGCACAAGAACTAAAAATATTTCATTATAGCGTTTTCTGTCAATTTTCGTAATTTCAAAGTTCGTTTTTCATATTTTTCTGGAGTTGCCTAGAGTATTGATCTCTAACTCGATTAGTTATTGAGAAAAAGTAAAATATGTAAGAAACGTAAAAAAAAACATTTTTCCAAGATCGATTGATCCAATTGATCTTAATTTCTAATATGTTTTGCGGGCTGATAATAGCTTTAAGAAAAAAAAGAGTTATACAGTTCCATAAAAGTCTTGAAAACATTTTTGTTAAATTAAATTTCCTTTTTTAACGTTGACACAATTTTGGCACAATTATGAAGCTATTTTTTTTCAAACCTTCTGTATTTTTCTATAACACTATGAATTTTTAAAATTTCTCGAACAGGTACGCCATAGAATAAACAAATGAAAACCACTTTTTGGCCCAAATAATGAATTTATTTATATGTTTTGAGGTTTAGTTTTTGTATTTTAATGGATACTTCCATAATTTGTACCTATTGAAAATAATATTTCACATTCAAAACAATAACAAACATCTTTTGCCAAAATAAAAAATTGAACCAGTTAAATATTTGTTAAAATAACTATAAAATTGATTATTAATATTTAACTGGTTCAATTGTTGACTTTGACAAAAAATTTGTTGATTCTGTAACGTCCAGAGACGTTAAGATAATCGAGCCTAAGCGTCGAGCGGCTAACGCTTTACTCTGTTGACTATTTATCGCGACAAAAGTAACAACAAATAATCGGTAGTGGGAACGTACACTGAAAGATCTCCGGAGACCTTGTTTTATCAACTGGTTATTAAATTCAGATTCACTTGTTCGTTGCGGAGTTCCTTTTCACACCCAGGATTATGCTTTTTGAGTTAGGTTGATCGTCGATTGATGGTTGACACTTGATTTTAGTTAACACTCGTTTATTATTTTGACGTCGAGTATTTCTTTACATCTCACACAATTCACAATTTCGAGAATACAATTTTGAATAATGAGTCGACGCGGTAACAGACTTCGCGGACAATTTCGAACACAAACTTTTAATATTAAATAATGATAATAAAAGATTCGCTCACGACGATATCAATTCCGAGGCTAGATACGCGATCACGGACACACTAGGATAGTCCTAGTCCTCACCCTCTCGCGAAGGTTCGGAGCGTGACGACTCAACGCCATCGAAGACTAAACGAAGACTAAACTTGAATTTGTCGCTGCGCAAGAGTTTTTAAAGGGTCTGTTTGCTCAGCGGGAGATGATTTTACAAATTTGGGTACACGGATTTTCCTACGTTTCTATTGGTGAATACAGTTGTTTTCCGCGTTGGTCTAGTTATGAAAAGCTTAACCCCTTGCTGAGGTAACACGTGCATTCCCCTGATGAGTTTTTATTTCTATGTGACAATTGGGAAAAACAGGGTTTCTTCGTGAAAGAAAGGCGTATGAGGAGTAGGAGGTTTCGGGAGTGCCGTTGTTTTAGAACTAAGGGTTTGGAAAAAGCGCTGTTCTCTGTAGTACTTGTTTCCCAGAGTATGCAGGAGAGGCAATAAACTGTGATTTTTACAACCTGTCATCCAAACAAGATCAGTCCACTTAGCGGTTTCTTTTAATATTTGGAGCTCTTTTCGGAAAGTGCCTATACTAGTACACAGAGACGAGCGCGAGGGTATATGTATACGTGGAGTGGATGCGTGTGTTGCAGCGGGACGCTGTGTCTATGCTCGCCTATATACTTTCGAGTAGGCCGGTAGGGATGCTCTGGTCTCGGTGACACTTGTGTGCACACCGATTTGATGATTTTACGACTTTTCTCCATGCTGAGATATTTGAGCAGCTTGGGGTCTGATATGCACGTGTTTCCGTGAGATATTTTGGATATTCCGAGTTAATCGCACTACGTGTGGGAAAGCGACTAGAATTGTTAGCTATTTTGCTTTTACGAAATGCGTCGTCATGAGCTGGTTTTTCCCTAACTATATTAAGACGGTGGCGGAGAGTCTGAATTTAAACAAAACAAGAAAAATTGAAAATACGTCATACGTGACACCTCCCCACTTAGAATTAGTCATCGTCCACGGTGACTTCAAATTTGTGCACATTTACTGAAATTTATTGAAGAAAATGTGTGGAAATAGATAATCCTGTTCCTTTCTCCCTTTTATTCTATTATTCGGGAAGGTTATTTGGTGTCGGGTGGATGGGTTTATGTTGGGTAATCGGGTGACGCCTTCCTCTTGTAGGTGTTTTTCTTCTGTCGACGTAGTTTCTTTTTTTTTGAATTACTTGTTTTTTTTTTAATATTTTTTTCTTATATTTTTAAATATATATATATATATATTTTTTTTGTAGTCATAGAGACCCTTTTTCTCCCACCTACGGTATAATTTCTTTTCCTCTTGATTGGCGAGGAGATGGTATTGTTGGTGGATGATAGAACGGATAAAAATATTCGCGTTCTCTGAATCTTTTCAACAATTTACCGAGGCTCAGAAGGGAGGAGACGAAAATGTCTCATAATATATTTTTTTTATTATTTTTTTTTTTGAATTATATATATATTTTTATATATTTTCTATTCTGTTGTTTCTTTTTTTTTAAATTACAAAAGGAAAAACATAACGACGGAAGGCTCATGATGCGCCTTCTGAGGGATTCGGCGTGTGTAGAGAGGAAAGGAAATGTGAAGGAGAAGAGAAAAAGAGTGAAGAAGAAAAGGAGATAGTGACAATTATAAATAGCCTGAAGGGCTTATGAATATAAGTGTTTTGTGCACTTAGACACACCCAGAATCGATGATTAATCCCTTCTAATTTTAAATGGGCACACTCGAAATTCACACGCACTAAAATTACGGTTAGTTTGTCACGCTACATATATAAATTTTTCTCTTGAGATTCGCACACTAAAATTATTCACACACTAAAATTACTGTTAGTTGTCACACTCTTTTCTTTCACTTTTTAACGTTTTGTAAAAAACTTTTTTTTTCATTATGGCCGGAGTCTTATCATTTTGGCACATTCACTATATGTTCAAAGAAATTTCATTCTTCGACGCCGTTGCCGTTGATGATGGTCTTGGAGTCGGAACATGTGTCATCTGGCAGTTGCCAGAAAAAGCCCGATTAAACCGTTGACGATTTCGCTGATGTTAAACGCATACCTGAGCTCATCCACGGCACGTTCAGCTCGGTCGGTGGTATTTGCACTTCGAATGCGGCCTGATTAGTTCTTTTATGCAGCCTTTTAGACTGCTTGGATTATGATTATGTTGTCCAAGATCCAATTTATCGATAACTCTCGTCTGGCTATGTCACGCTGGTGTCAAAGTTTGATTGATGCGAGAATTTTTTGTTTTTCATTTCTTTAGGTTGTGATGGTCCTGGTGTCTTATATCGTTGTCTTTTTCGTTGTGGGCGTGTCCTCGAGCGATGTTTCAATTCTCGCCCTTGATAGTTGGCGTGTGACTCTCTCGTGGTGTCAAATTCGGAGACACTGACCTAGTCACGCTGCATATGTGGTTGGCACTAGACAGTTTGGGTCGAGTGGCAGGTTCGCTCCAAGAAACGCGTGCGTGAGTCGTGATAAGAAGATTCGGCAGGTTGATAACTGTCGCTTGAATGGTCTTCTTCCCTCTTGTTATGATCCGTGGTGTCAGTTTTTCACAGATGGTCTTAATTTGGTCCCTTATATCGGCTGTGACGCTGTTTCTTTTTCGTCAATCCTCGGCAAAACTTCAAAACTCAGCGACTGCGTGCTGGTTTTCACTTTTCTCGTCACAAAGTCTATTTGTCGGACGGCTTCCTGACACTAAGTCGGTGTGCAGGGATTTTCCTCTATTTATTTGGAGTCGCTAACATTGACAGTATCCCCCTGTTGTTGAATCGCACAGTAGGAGAAAAGCCCAAAAACCTGGCCAAAACCCCAAAAAATAAATTTTCGAAATAGGGTCAGTTGAGTAGTCATTCAGGTAGAGGACTAGTAACTGCATTCTATTGTGGAAGGGAAAGCCCTTTAAGTGTATACCTGCGCCGCAGCGTCAGTTGGCAGTTAGTGTTCGTGAAGAGTGTACGTGTCACGCGCTGAACAGACGAAAATAACGCTGACTTCAAAAACCCATAACTTTAAAGTGACGGGTTTAATTTCAATTCTGCAACATGGATACGACTTCTGGAGGTATGTAGAACATATTTTTACATCGGTTGAATCTAAACTTTATGTATAAATGATTGAAATGTAGTATAGCCTTCGGCGTAAATAAAATTGAATAATTTTGAAAACTTATATTTTCAACGGTCCGAAAAGTTATATATTTTGTCACATTTTGCAAAGCTCCTAGTCTCGGCCTTTAGTTTAATGTATAAGCTTTCGAAATTTACAAGAGTTACCTGCGGAAAACGTGCGTCTTCGCCGTTATGATTTTTTTCGCATCGTGCGGTAGCCGAGCGTGCACGCGGCACTATTGAGCAGCCTCTGCGCCTCTACCTAAGAATGGGTGAAGTAGCATCATAACGGACAAGACGGCTGTTATACGCTTAAAATAAATTATTTTAATATATATGTATGTGTATATATATATATAAATTTTCTGTGATTTAATTATGATATATACGTATGCATATATATATATATATACATTTTAAAATCAACCACATAAAAATTTCTTAAATATGAATGAAATGTTATAACATTCAAATAAAATATTTGAATATATATATATTATATAGTAAGCAAAGCTTTCTTTTAACCAAATCCATGTCAATATTTTCTGTCTAATTTTTTTAAAATTATTTCAATTATTGCGGTTATATATTTGGTAAAATAATGTCCATTGTTCAAGCTATCGTATTAATTGAAAATTTTATCTTTCCCTTTAACACCAATTTTCTACAATTTTATGTCTTTATTACGGGATCCGGTTACAAAGAATTGGTGCTGACAAGGAAAGAAGTATTTCTGATAATCAGCGAGCATTTATCCGATAAATTCGCTTCCTTGATCGAATTTATGGTAGAAAAAATTTGCAAGGACACCGGACGTACAGTTGTAGTGCCTGAGGACTCGAAACAGACTTTTTCGATACTCTTCAATCAAATGAGAACGAGGTGGCAACAAGCTCACAGAAAATCCTGTGTATTTTTCAAGAATAACGGTGAATGGCTTAGCAAGTAGGTATGTTTTGCCGCACCTACAGACACTGTAGTAACAAGCCCGGGTAATACGGGCGGCCGCCCGTCCCTTGAGTTTACAATGTCCAGTGAAAGATCTAAACGAAGGAAGACCCAAGATATTCGTACATCGTTCAACTGAGTCGAGTTAGCATACGCTACTCAGATGAGCCTTCGCTCTTCAGGACAATCCGACGCCGCAAAAGTTATTAAGGACGTAACAATGACGAGTCCTTTAAGAGCTTCCAAGTATCGTAAAGCTTACTCAGCAACGGATGAAATTACTTTATCCGAAGAGGCTGCACTTTCCGCTATGATTGAATATAAATTCTCCAAGAGTACTTACCAGAGAATGAGAAGATTAGGGAAGGAAAATAACTGGAAGCTATATCCGTCTTACGAAAAAGTGATGAAAGCAAAAAAGCGTTGTTATCCACCACGTGATGCAATTAGGATTACAGAGAGTAGTGCAGAAGTCCAACTACAGGCACTATTAGATCATACAGTTGAACGTATTTTACTCGTTCAAAATGTACTCATTCAAAGATTGACTCCAGATAATGTTCGTAAAATGGACTTGATTTGCAAGTGGGGTTGCGATGGAAGTTCTGGGCAAAGTGAATATAAGCAGACGTTCAGTGATGACAGCAAATCTGATGCGCATGTATTCTTTACTTCAGTCGTGCCATTACAACTCGTGTGTTATGATCAACAATCGAAGGAAGAAATAGTTGTTTGGAAGAACCCCAGACCCTCGTCTCCACGATTTTGTAGACCACTTAGACTACTGTTTCTACGCGAAGACACAGAGTCAACACTTAACGAAGTCCAAATTGTTAAAGAACAAATAAAGTCACTACGTCCATTCGAAAGTGTAATAGATGGAAAAGAAATCTCCGTAATGTACAAGTTGTTGTTCACCATGATAGATGGTAAAGTTTGCAACGCTGTATCATTGACGAAATCTGCTCAACGGTGCTATTTGTGTGGAGCAACTAGCAAAGATTTTAATGCCATCGACACTGTATTGCAAAGGGAAATCAATGAAACAAATTTGAATTTCGGATTGTCGACGCTGCATGCGTGGATACGGTGCTTCGAGTACTGCTTACACGTGTCTTACAAACTCGGCATTAAAAAATGGCAAGCTCGAAGTGCCGAAGAAAAAAAAATTACCCAGGAACGCAAGAGGGCCATTCAAGAAGGATTCAAGAAGCAATTGGGTCTAAATATCGATCGCCCAAAGCCTGGATACGGCAGCAGCAATGATGGCAACACAGCTCGGCGATTCTTTGAAAATTCGACGGTTTCCGCTGCGATAACGGGGGTCAACGAAGAAGTAATTAAACGCTTGTACGTAATCCTACAAGTTATATCGTGTGGCCACGAGATAAGCTGTGGAAGATTTGAACAGTATGCTATTGAAACGGCAAGAAAGACCGTTGCATTATACCCTTGGTACTCCATGCCTACTTCGGTGCACAAACTATTAATTCATGGTCCAGTGATAATAACTCATGCTCTATTACCAATCGGCCAATTATCCGAAGATGCTCAGGAAGTTCGAAACAAAGACATCAAACGATATCGAGAAGATTTTGCGCGAAAAAGTTCCAGGGTTAAAACTATGGAAGATGTTTTTCATCGGCTCTTAGTTACTTCTGATCCGTACATTTCAAGTGTCAGAAGACTACCACAGAAGAAGCTGAAGAGTTTGTTGCCGGAAGCTGTAGCGATGTTGATCGCTCCTAAAGTGACTGCTGCAGCAGACGAATTTTGCGCCGAGATTGAAGCCGTGCCGGGAGTTGTAATAGATACAAACTCGGATAATGATTCTGACTCCGACTCCGACTCCGATTACGATTTTGATTAAGAATAAAATTTTCTATTTTTGGAACGTTCCGTATGTATTTTGGAAATAAAAATAATAATTGCGTAGAATACACTATTCACGTTTATTTTATTATGATGATTTTTTTTTATATATTCATTTATCTATTTAGCAGGATACTCGGCCATTTTGTTTATAACAATTTGCTGTAAGCTCTCTGTTGCAAGTTATAAACAATAGATATCGGATTGGTAATCAGCGACCTTGAAAACCCGTATATACCAATTTTCGTCAACATCTGGTAACTTTTTAACGTTCATGTCGGCCATATTGGATCGGCCATTTTTTTTACGATAATTTGGCTTGCCGATTCGTAATCAGCGACCTTGAAAACCCGTAAATACCAATTTTTGTCGACATCTGGCAACTTTTTAACATTCATGTCAGCCATATTGGATCGGCCATTTTGTTTACGATAATTTGGCTTTCAGATTCGTAATCAGCGACCTTGAAAACCCCTGTAAGCCAATTTTCATTCCCGTCAAAGGTCATTTGAGGTTTTGGCCAGGTTTTTGGGCTTTTCTCCTACTGTGAATCGGTTTTGTCGTGATGTCAATGGCCATTATTGTTTTACGTTTTTCTTTGAGCTTGTCGAATGTTGATCGGTGAGCTTGTGATACTTGATTATAGTTTCCGAAGAATCTTTATCCACAAGGTTTAATTCGCGGATGGTCTCGTTCCGTAGAAATATGTTGTCGATTATTGACGCATAGAAAATTAATTAAAATTGGAACAGTTTGCGAATACCGAATTTACGACTATTTGCACTAAATATGTAACTCGTATTCATTAGAGTATTTAAGTTGGAATTGTACAATATGTATCGCACATCCGTATGATTGACATGATTGATAATGATTTTAATAATTGCAGAATTTTGTTTTAAATTGTTTTTACTGTCTCGTGAATTTATCGTTCATTATTTGAATTTAGATTTCTTTTTATTGATATGGACTGCCAATGAATTATTTATTATTATTATTATTATTTTTTTCTTAATAATCGATTTGTAATTAGTTGATTTCTTTAATTGGCACAATATCTATATTTTTAATGATTTTTCCCGAGTTGATCGTTGGATTTAGTTTGAAAAAGAGGCTATTATTATTTTATAGCAATGCAATGATAATAATTAAAATTTAAGTTGATGAGGCTATATTTCGTAATTTATTTCTTGAATTTTTGACATGCGACTAAAGCAGGTAGCATGCTTGATTTGAAAGAACTGGTTATTTTATAACAAAGTCTCTAATTTTGGGAAAAGCATGTGTAAGACGAGCTATGAAGAAAAAGAACAGAGTAAAAAAAAACGTGCTTTTGTTGTTTGTAATGTGATTTTGAATTTGATATTGCATTCCATATTAATTTGCATATTAATTGAATATTAATTTGACAGTTATCACCATGATTCCACATTACACTTGAAATTGGTCGAACGGGTTTGCAATCAAGCTCATTCCAATCAAAAAAAATTTTTTTGTTATTTCAGTTTTTTTTTCTTTTTTTTTGTCGATGGTAAGTATGTAAAGATTTTAATAGGTTGCTTAAGTTTTTAAGCAATTGTCGCCTTTCAGCAAGATTAAGGGGTGCACAATTTTTGGCACATGCGACTGGAAGAATCTGTTCACTTTCAAAAGAATAAGGTTGGCAATTTTGTGTCAGTGTTCATGACGGCATTGTAGATTTCGATACCACGGGGGTTTTGGAAGTCTGTCGTCTGTTTTGTACTCGTTCAGTAATTACGATTCCGTTAAAAAGACAGTTCTTAACTGCAGTGGATAGAGATATGTTTTTCTTCATTTCAAGTCGCCTAGTTTTCTTTATAGGGTCACAAGATTTCGTGTGACGAGTTTTTGACATTGTTAATTTCATTAAATCTGATAATATGGGTGAAACGTTGTTTTTGAGGGGGTGGCAAAAATAATGATTAGCGTTCGGATCAGGCTGTCTGCAATAGTTTTTCTTGACTGAATTGAATAATTTGGACATGTGAGCTGTCGATTTATTTTTGCCAATTTTACTTTCACTTAAAACTGCTTTGCTTATGTTGTTTGAATTTTTAGTCAAAATACTAGGTTTCGAATTTTCGATACCTGAGAGAAAACCTGTTTTGAAAAGAGTTTTTGTCGATTTGATTGGGGCTTCCATCCTGATGCAAGATTTTATGATAAAAGTGTTACTGTTTTTCTCGTCTGAAGTCTTGCTGAGAGTATCACGAATTGGGGATAGTTTTGGCTTCGTTTCACTTGATTCTTCACGAGGGTATCTGTCGAATTCTTGGAACGTGTTTTGGTGCATGACGTACGGAGGATGGAATTGAGAATGGTATGGATAAGTAGCATTCATCGGAGACATGCTCGGCATCGGTGGGTAAAATCCATGCGGAGGATAAAAATTGTAAGGTCCATAATTATGAAAATGTCCTTGTGGTCGGTTTCTATTGAACAAGTGGCGAGAGTAATTGCTTGAATAACTTCTGTTGTTTGGCAATGTATTTGTACAGTCTCGAAATATTCTGTGACAATTGGAATATTTATTATTCGACTTTTTATAATCCACGACGTCTTCGAATGAAACGCGACGGAATTTATTTTTTTGAAATCTTCGACTTTGTTTTGATTGAACCAAATAAAATAAATTTGAGTTACGAGCATTTGCACCTTGCATGTCTCTCTCGACGCGCTGTACAATTTTAAACGCATCTTCGAGGGATTGTGGATCTTTTATGCTGATAGCATATAACAGATAGTTTGATAGTCCCTTTTTAAATGATTCAAAAACTATTCCATCGAGCATAGATGGATGGAGCATAGATTTGGTTAGTCTGTGTCTCAGTAAATTTATCTTTTAGAGCGTCTATTGCACACGTTCTTAGTTGTTTAATTCTTGTATAATAGTCTAAGACAGTTTCGTCTCGTTTTAATCTGATTGTTTGTATTTTTGCACAATAATATGGATATGATTTCTTGGGTGCAAAATATTCTTTTAAAACATTTGTCAAATCTTCGATTGAATTAATAACTTTATCAGCGACGGCATCGCGTGCTGTTTCTTGTAGTTTTGACATGACTGCTTTAAAGAAGGAATCTCGTAAACCTTCGGTAATGAATGTGTAACCATTTTCAACATTTTGAATAAAAGATTCGATTGGCATATTTTCAGCAGTAAAATTTGGTACATGAAGCAGTGCTTGTTGGAGCGCTATGCATTCGCCCATGTTGATAAGTAAGGCATGAGTAATGTGTTGATGATGGGTAAGATTTTGAATTTCTTGATCGTTTGCCATTTTGAATAGCAAAATTTTTAAATTTTTAATTTTAATTCTTATTTTTGATAATTTTTGTTTATTTATTTTATTTTCGACGGTTTAGTTTTTTTTTTGTGTCTCAAAAGTTGAATGTGAATTTGATTATTATTATTATTATTTTTGAAGTTTCTTATTTTTATTTTTATTTTTTGTAAACATATATATATTGTCTCTTTTTTTTTAAATCAATTATATTTTTTTATTTTTGCAAAATCTCCAGTCAATAAAAGTAGATGTAGACAGCCGGTTCTGTCCCAAGATCCCTACCCCGACATTTACCGACCTTTTTCAGCCGAGACTCGAGCCACTTAGCCGAGACTCGAACCACTTAGCCGAGACACGAACCGCGTCATGAGTCATGGGCGGCTTGCGGACGGTGGGTGGCGGACGATGGGTAGCGGGTGGCTTGCGGGTGGTGGGTGGCAGGTGGGTGGTGGGTGGCAGGTGGGCGGTGGGTGGCGGGGGGGGGATATCGAAATTTTTCGTCAGCGTGTCTTGCTCGTGTATGCGTGCACGTGCGTATGCGGCTGTGTTCCGGGGGGGGGGGGGATCTCAGGATTTTTTTAAGAAAGCGTTGGATGACGGCGTCGTCGATGGTGTTGACCCGCACGCGCTCTCTCTCTCTCTCTCGCTCGCTCGCGCTCTCTCTCTCTCTCTCTCTCTCTCTCTCTCTCTCTCTCTCTCTCTCTCTCTCTCTCTCTCTCTCTCGCTCGCGCGTGCTCTCACGCGCAGAGTGTCGAGTGTCAAATTTATGATGTATACAAATGTATACAAACAAGGTCCAACTTTTTTCGTCGCGACGCATGCGGATATTATCAACACATAGCTGCATAGACGATCATCGCAATTCACAATTAAAAATATTTTAGTCGATTCGCCGCCCGTTGCAATGGTTGATCCGCTTACTGGTAAAGTGGACACGAGCGTGCGAGTGTGTTACCCGGCAAAAGCAGCGTGGGAATTGACACATAGTGACTTGAAATATATGTCGAAAGAGATCATTTTAATGTTTTATTCGCGAAATATTTATTGGCTGTGGGATCGTTTGCCGCAGCATCTACGCAAGGATAGAGAAATAATCTCATGTCTACCGTGCGTAAAACATTGGAATACGCTTGATATGCTGGAAACTCGCATAGATGGTCCCACACCACCACGACGTGATTGCGTTAAATGTTGTTGGGAGGCGAAAGAGAAGGAGGAGGAGGAAAAGGCGAAGAAAGCGAAAACTGAAGAGGACAAAGAGGAGCGTTGAGTTTTTCGTCGTCCGTTGCAGAGGGCTTTTTGGAATTTCTGTCGGCATGCCTTTTGATATTTTGAGATAAACAATTGTGGGGCGATCGAGTGATCAGGCTGAGACGTGAATTTCATCGAGAATCATATCGGCTAATTCTCATTTTTATTGAGAAGAAATTTCAATCAATCCTCTGCCGTCATTGTGTATGTGTGTGTGTCGCTTGCTGTTAAAATGGATTCACGTGGCCGAGTGTATTATCCTCCGAAAGATGCGCGGGAATTGACACATGGTGACTTAAAATATGCGTCAAAAGAGATGATTTTCATATTGTATCCACGATTGATTTACTGGCTGTGGGATCGTTTACCCGAGCATTTACGCGAAGATGAGGAAATGATATCATATCTACCGTGCGTAAAACATTGGGATGAGTTTCATTCGGAAGAAATTAAGGCGCCCTTACGACGAAATTGCGCGGGCTGTCGTCGGAAGGCGAAAGAGGAAACGGCGGAGAAGGGGGAAACTGAAGAGAGCGACAAAAAAGTGTATCCTCGGAAAAAGGTGTAGGAATTGACACCTAGTGACTTAAAATATATGCCAAAACAGATCATTTTGGTATTGAATCCGCAAGATATTAATTCGCTGTGGGATCGTTTACCCGAGCATCTACGCGAAGATGAGGAAATTATCTCATATTCACGGTGCGAAAAACATTGATATACGGTTGGACCAACGGGAGATTGCATAGATGGCCCCCCACCCCTACGACGAGATTGCATTCAATGTTCTTGGGAGGCGAAAGAGGAGGAGGAGGAGGAGGAAAAGACGGAGAAAGCCGAAACTAGAGAGAGTATCGAGGACAAAGAAAAGCGTTGATTTTTCGTCGCCCGTTGCGTGGGAGGGGGGGGGGTAATTTGGTGGTGGACGAAATGTGCATGTCGAATCAAGCTTCATCATAGTCAGCGGTCAAATGTCATCTCAACGTCGTGAACTCAAGACGCGCCTAGAGTTGCTGATAAAAGAAATTGATCAAGTTAAAAAAGTCATTCGAACGCGATCTGATTTGAACTTTATTACATCATCGTTGGAGAATACATACATCGATCGACATGGATCTCGCAAAAATCAACAAAGTGGCAAAAATGGGAGAATTTCTGCCGATAAAAAAGTTGACGGAGTTAATTCAACAATCAGATTACCAAATATCTGATATCCGCGCCGTGGAGACAAAATTCGGCAAGAGAATCGTCGTCGACGTTAGCGACGAGTTTTCCGTCTTCCTTCCGGCTAGGCTCGCAAAAGCCTTTGACGATGATCGCGACGCATTGACGAAAATGATGGATGCCGTTCACAATGGCCAATTGTACATGAACTACTTTGGTGGAAAGTACAACAGCATTGAATTCAAACAAATGTGAGGGAAAATTATGGATCCATCATGTCATGCGACTTTATCCAACGGAATCATCTCATCATCATCATACATTTGAGAATATCGCTGCTGGACCATCATCATCATCATCATCATCATCACGACATCAGAGAAGCCAGCATTATCGAAAAGAAAAAAAACGACGATTTTCGCGTTGTTATGGGGGGAAAGTGAATTCTTGAACAACATACGTGAAAAACATAACAAGAACTTGAAAGTGTGAAAAAAAAATTATTTTGAGTTTAAAAAAAAATAATCATAATAATAATAATCTACATTCTTCGTTAGAGCTAGCTATTAAGGAAAATTGTATGTATCGATTTTTTCCACGCTTCGAATAATAATAAAACAAAGAAGACATGATTTATCGACGAAATAAAAGTTTTTCTTTATTTAAAAAATTCCTCGTTCGTACAAGGCCTCGTATACATTTAACCACTTTTTCAGCGATTTTACGTTTGCATTAGCACAATTGTACTTTGAGTCGAACGAATGCAGTGAGCAGCCCGTGTTTGGTGCAATTTTTGGTAATTGTCGCAGCGATGGACAGTCCAAGGTCTCCATGTCGATAATCTTCATCGAGGGATCGATTACTTTCGACAGCCAGATTGATTTCTCCAGTCCTTTGACGTAAATTATGCGAGCACCTTCCAAGCTCGCTCGAATCTTTTTCACAGCTGCACTGTACGATATTTCGCCCGAATTCCATTTCAGTCCATGATAATTTACTGTGTTAATCGCCTTGTACTTTGCCGGTAGAGATGTCCACGGTGTCGCGGGTTTGATGTGAAGAGTCAACGGCTCCACGTTGCGATTGACGGCAATTATTGATATTTCCTTCAGTACAAACTCATTGATGGGTCTTTTGAAGCCCTGTAGATCTACGATAAACTCCATCTTGGCAACGACTAACCCGTATTCGTGCTCTGAATATGATTTTATAGTAATTTTTTCACGCCACCGCTCAGCGGACTATACTCGACTATACGATCATGTATGATCAAACAATATGCTGATGTTTGCGGGGGAAAATTAGCTCTTGCTTCAAATTCAAGGCGCACATCGACAGGTCCGGACTTGAGTGAATCGTTCTGTTTCGAACAATCAATGACGATGAGAGGCGCGTTATTGAGAAATTCAGTCTTTTCGAGCCATGGTTCCGCCTCTTTGCCATAATATGCGTTCTGAAAGTTTGCATACATTTCGTAGAGCATGGCATACTGGTTTTGTCCTATATTTAGATTCAAATTTCCATATGGATAACATTGCGAATTCAAATAAAGCTTAATGTCGGCAATATTACAATGATCGAAATGACTCGCATTCTTCCTCACACGATTTTTTCGATCGGTCTGGAAGGCGAGAATGACATAACGAGGTTTTTCAAGCTGAGTGGATGTTTTGACAGTCCACACGTGCTTTGACGTAGCCGGAAGCATTGGATATTCATACAATTCCCACGTGCGAAAACTCATGGAGATTGGCGCGTCTTTGGCAATAAACTTTAAAAGTTGTATTTGCCGTTGATCGAAAATTGTCACGTATGGTATGAGCCATTCAACTTTTTGCAACACCAACTTATAATCTTCCGCAGGCGGTCAATTAACTGCATTATCTTCCACAGTCGTTTGAATAACTGCATTATCATCGCTCTTCGATCGCGAGAGAATTAATTCGTGCTTGGCATTGACGAGAATTTTTTGACAATCTTCGGCAAAACCGAGCAGCATGCTCAGCGGTATGCATATATCGAAAAAGCCCGCGGCATCGGTTATTTGTTTCGTTTCATCCACGTCGAGCCAGCCCGTATTTTCATGCATGGAAATTTTACCAGCGCCCAACGACGCGTAACCCTTCATCAGACTCGTGAGCCCAACATTTTTATTTCGATCGATTTCTATGGCATTGAGTTCATAACGTATCTCCTCAAACAAATGGCAAATTGCATTATGGACGAGTTTAGTGGTGACGCATGGAGCATCATTGGGTTTACTCAATTTCCCGCATATATGAAGAGAACTTTTGCTCGGTAGTAGACAGAGATCTTGATGCTGAACAGCAATACGTATTTCATCGCTGTTGTTGAACGTCGATGAGGCGTATGACTGGTGCGCGTGAATCTCCGAGTGTACGATAGATTCGTCAAAGATAATTGGTGTGTGAATATTCACTATTGCTTCCGCCATCTTGCACAACAAATGCAAAGCACACAGAAAAAGTAATGTTTCACAGTCCTTTGCCACGAACGTGAAGGCCGAGGCTCTTCAACAGTTGCACGTTTTGAGGTGTTAGTCCTCTGAATGTAGTTCGACGACTGATTGCCTTTACCCATGGTATCCTATTATTATTCACAGTTGACGTTGTTGTTGTTCTATTAAAGACTATACCCATCATCCGGATTTGATGTGCATTCGTATGGTTATAACCTCACCACGAAAATTGACTAAATCACCGTCTTGATCTACTATTCGAAGCTGAATATGATCTATTGTCTTGCTCGTTATTGGCAGATAAATGACGTGCGAGGGAACTTCAATGATTTTATAGCCCGGTGGTGCGAGTGGGAAAAATTCGTGAATTGTGTGGACTTTTTGCTCGTTTATATATGCACCTGCTGTGATGCTACATTCGACACGCAAGGCGTTCACTTTCAGAATGGCCACCGGAAGATCAGATTTGTGGTTTTTATTGGCTTCGAGGATGCGCCGGGTGAATCCCAATAGAGATCCAATTGAATCGTCGGGTGAAAAATTTACATCGCAATTACACACAATTTCACTTCGCAGCGTATTGTTATTGGGTTTAATTGTAATGTTTATATTCTTATTGGTCAACTCTGATTGCAAGTATGCCTCAATATCTTCAATTTCGTAGCTGCCGGTGGGTATCGTTACTATCTCATCGCCCACGTAAAATTTATCATTGCCCGCGTCTATGTTGGGAATAGAATTGAAGGTTAGCAGCTCAACGAGTCCGAGAGTATAATTTTTGTGCGCGTCAAGTTCAATTGGGGGAAAATATTGCGCCTCGAGGATAGAAGATGTCCCCGATATTGTCAGGGTGAAACTATCAGCCATGTTGATCGCGCGATACTGATACTGATTTCATCACGAGGCACATTTATATAGGCTATAAATGTCTTTTCGATTAAGCTGTTTGCAGAGAAATTTAAGGCATAAATGTCCGCACACTATCGTGTCGTAATTCTGATATCGTATATAATTGTAATTAACGCTACGCACACCGAGATATCTCATGAGTTCGGATGGTGGTTGAAGATCACCGAAACTGTCAAAGTATACGACTTTGCCGCCAATCTTTTTGTATGCGACCCAATGTGTGCCTGGTCCACTACGCTCATCGAGATTAATAATCGCAGACTCACGTTTCCATGGTCCACCCTTTGGCAGATCATCTCGCATGAAAACACCGCGCAAATGGGGTATTTTCATGCATTTCGCGAACTTGAGAATATCGGCGTCGGTGAGTGCTTGGCGTGGTAGCGTTATTTTACGTTTTTTGACCCAATATGGAGACCGAGACCCTTCTTGTATGGCTTGAGATGCAAACCCCTGCTCAATGCGATGGATTCCATTGTTTTATTATGTCGCTTACTCTCGTCCAATTCACGTTTTGCGGCTTGAGCAGCATTTACAGCTTTTGCTATACTCGCTGCACCACCCGTCAGTGCTCCAGCGGCGCTGAGACCGGCAAATATTGGCACGAGAAATGGCAAGAAACCGCCAATTTTCCCCGGCACCGGAAGAATCCGCAGTGTACGCAATTTTCGTTTACCCCCTATCCCCTTTACAGCAGCACGTGCACCCTTCAAAGCTGACGTAATTATAACCTTCGAGTCACTGCTATGACTCATTGTCTTCCTCGCAGCACCGATAATCCGTTTAAGGTTACAAATCTTCTTTTTCTTCGGCGCCCCCGCACCCATACCGAATTTTCTCTTGCCCTTCATGATAGTCGCTACACCCCAAGCACTTGCTTTTTCCGCGATACTCGCGTCTTTCGCGAAAACTCGTTTCCAAGCTCTCTCAGCCAATACTCTATCGGCCTCGCTTCTCGCCTCGAGATTTTCACGATTTTTCGAATAGGCAATATCGTGCTGTTTGCAGGCTGCGTCTAGTGGATTAATGCCCGGATCACCTCGAGCAAGACGTTTTGCTAATTTTGTGCCAGGACCACAGTACTGATAACCGGGCAAATGCAGCTCAACGGGAAGATTGTTGATGATACTGTTTACCAGACCACTGCCACACTTTTCTTTTCCTTCTCCACGAGTATGCACGATCATGTCCATACAGGAGTAACTACCCGACTGACTATATGACATCTATAAAAAGCTTATTTATACTTATTGGCGAGTTAGTCGTGATGAAGATGGCGTCCAAGCAACAGGGATTACCTATAATGAATTTTGACGCATTAACGCAGCGCGAGGAGAAGGAGGTGAAACGTCACAGTCATTTATTGCCGAATAGCATTCGCGCGGTATTCTGCGGACCGTCAAATTGTGGCAAAACTAATGCATTATTCAGTCTCATTACTCATCCAAATGGCGTGAGATTTGAAAATGTTTATGTATACTCAAAGTCGTTAAAGTAGCCAAAGTACAAGCTGCTCGAACGTTTGCTCAAGCCAGTGCCCGATATCGAATATTTTCCCTTCAACGAGCACGAACAAGTGATTACACCGAATGATGCACGCCCAAACTCAATATTCATCTTTGACGATGTAGCGTGCGAAAAACAGGACAATATTCGAGCCTTTTTCGCCACGGGCCATCATCAAAATGTCGATTGTTTTTATCTTTGTCAAACATATGCACGTATTCCCAAGCATCTAATACGTGATAATACAAATTTCGTGGTGCTCTTTAAGCAGGATGAAATGAATCTCCGGCATGTGTACAGCGATCATGTGAATACTGACATGCCGTATGAGAAATTTAAAAATTTGTGCTCGGAATGTTGGCGCGCCGGCAAGTATGCATTTATCATGATTGACAAGGATAGTGAAATGAATGAGGGTCGATATAGGCGAGGTTTTGACAATTTTCTCAGCACAGAGTGATAAATAATGAATGCTCGAGGAAAAAGACGTTTTGCGCGAGATTGTGCGAGCGAGCGACGCTATACGGCGAAAGCATCGTATGATAAAGCTGGGCAGAGACAATGCTGAGCGCGCGATGCAAGATGTTTTCCAGCCGATAGTACAGCCATTGGAGAAGCTGGTAAATGTATCACGCAAAAGATCCCCCATCAAGCGGGAAATTAAACGTGAAAAAACTGAAAATAGCGTGAAACGTGAGGAGGAGGAGGAGAAGGAGGAGGAGGAGGAGGAGGAGGAGGAGGAGGACGAGGAGCAGGAAGAGGACAACGATGATGAAGAGGAGGAGGAGGTGGAAAAGGAGGCTAAAGGAGAAGAAGAAGAAGAGGAGGAGAATGAAAATGTAGCGAATGAAGAAAATGAGCGCAGCATGATGAATCAATCGGGTGATTTCGATGAATTCTTCCGCTCAGCAGAGGGAGACGCAATGTCCAGCAACGCGGATGAATTAATAAACGAGTATCTTTCGTTGCTGCGCTCGAATAGAAAAACAAGCCTCGATGTCACGTATGGTGTGAGAAACCTCGCCAATGACAAGCTAATGATTGGCGATTCGCCGATAGATTTTTCCTCATCCTCCGAAATTCGCGTGAGAGAGAAAAATTATGCAAAAACCGTTGGATTAGTCGAGCTATTATTCAAAAAACAGCCTGTTTATTTTACCACGGATGATTTGCGGACGTATGAAAAAATTATCACCGAGACAAATGCTCATCGGAAATATTACAAAGCCTCGGGCGCAATACGTGCGGATAATAGCACTAAATTCTAAAATTACATATCCAAGATATGTGACCGCTCCAGACACAGCGGCAAAGGTATGCCGAAATACAAGATTGCGCGAAAAAAACCGGCAAAATTCGATTATGTTTATTGGGATGATCCTAATGAGCTTGTTGATCGTCTACGTTTACTTTTATCATCTCAGGCTGCCGGAAATTTATCACACGCCAATGAAATTATATCGATAATCGAGGAGTTGCGTGAGGCAAAAATCATTTATTAATCCGTTGTGTGTTAATGTTCCGCACATTCGCAACATGAGCGTTGACGTGTTTGGACGACAATTGAATAAGAGTGTGCTTGGAAACGGTCGTGGTCCTCCTGGCAGACCGGGTATTGGATTTAAGACTACCACCAGCGGTGATTACGATTTAGAGGGAAAACGACTGTGCAACGTTGCCGACCCCGAAGCGTCAAATGATGTCGCCACGTTAAATGCATTGCATAAAAAATCACACAGCAACATTAAATTTCTGCGTAAAGAGATAAATGAGAGTTATTCATTGCTGGTGCAAGGACTTGACGCTAGCATACAAAATATTGCGAAAACTCTCAATGCGAATGTGCAGACCGTACAAGATTTGGCGACTCGAACCACACATCTAGTCTCGCAACTCGATACTCGATTACGCGCTCTGGAGACGAAAAAATGACTGAGATGGAGAGAGAAGCAGTGGTGGGGGAATTACATAAACCCGCTCGACGAAATTATCCACGTCGCCATGTGGATATACGCGGACTGGATGAAACCTGGCAAGCCGATTTGGTGGTCATGACGGCTTACGCGAAGAAAAACTCTGGACACAAGTTCCTCCTCACCTGCATCGATATATTCTCCAAATATGCATGGGCCGTTCCGATGAAAAGCAAGAACGGCAAAGATACAACGAGAGCTATGAAATCTATTCTCAGCGAGGGGCGTGTGCCAATGAAACTTCACGTTGATCGCGGCAAGGAATTCTATAATTCAGATTTTGAATCTCTCATGCGGCAATATAATATTCATATGTACTCGACATACAGCAATTTGAAGGCATTTATTTGCGAACGATTCAATCGCACATTGAAAAATAAAATGTGGATGCAATTCAGTTTACGCGGCAAGTATAAATGAATCGATATTCTCGATAGTTTGCTCACCGACTACAATAATTCCACGCATCACACTATTCGCATGAAACCGAAAAATGTTAATGCCGGCAATGAAAAGCAACTACTTCAGCGTGTATTCAAAAAGAAACGCGAATCAATGAGAAGGAAAAAATTCAAAATTGGCGACAAAGTGCGAATAAGCAAGTTTAAAAATGTTTTTGCGAAGGGTTATACCCCAAATTGGACGACGGAAATATTTACCATTAGCCAAGTGAACAATACCAATCCCACGACGTATAATATTGAAGATTATCAGAACGAGCCCATCGCCGGTGGATTTTACGGACAAGAATTATTGAAAGTTAAATATCCAGATATTTATTTGATTGAAAAAGTTCTACGACAGCGCGGTGATGAAATTTTTGTGAAATGATTGGGATTTGATGATACCCACAACACATGGATCAATAAAGCTGATTTGTGAAACTAAGACTTTGGATTATTATTTTTTTTTTTTTTTTTTGCTTCTGAGGAACGCTTTTTCGCGATAGGAAGGATTTCGAAATGATTATCATCGATGATTTTCATTTATATTTCGATTTTTATTGAAAAAATACGAGGTAAATATTTTTAAACGCATGGTTGAAGATCAAACAGGAGAATACATTTGTTTTCAAATTCGTAGATTTATAAATATTTTTTCAAAATACGCCGTATCAAATATAATTGTTTATACATTCTTAGTCTAATTCTTAAACATTTACAGTTTTTTCAACTGTTTTTTAGGTTTTTTTTCCCTAAATTCGTAGATTGTTATACATTTTTTCCAAAAACTCACACATAAAAAATAATTGTTTATACATTCTTAGGATAATTCTTAAACATTATTAACTTTCGACGATTTATATATTTTTTTTTTTGACAAAATCCGTCGCATGAAAAATAAATGTTTATACATTTTTAGTCTAATTTTCAAACGTTTTTTCCGTTTACAGTTTTTCAATGTTTTTTTTTTTTCCCCTCGTTTTGCATCATTCATCCATATCTTCGATAATCTTATAGCCCCATGGTAACGTATCAGTAGAATTTTGGATTAAAATTCTTTTATTGTCGTCCCAACTGAGAGCTAACTTTGTCTGCGCAACAGTTTCGACAACGTGTTTTTGACTGCGAATCAAGTGCTGAGTTTTTTCGAGATTTTCATGGTGAAACAAACATTCTTCATAATCATTAAACGTTATCGATCTTAACGTCGCTGCTCGAATGCCTTTGGCTCTTTTCTCTTCTTTCTTATTCTCGCGATGGACTCTGAAGGCGTATAATTTCGCTCTCAAACCAACAAATTCCTCCATTATTTTCCCATGATTCTCATCCTTCATCAGTCCCAATATTTTTTTATTAGCTAATGGTATGCCATACGGATTGTTGGGTTCATAATCAGATGTATCGAATTTGTGCAAATCGTCCTTCATATCGCTGTATATATCGGGGGTTGTGATGTGATAAATGAGACTGTCCGTATCGGTGTAAAGCAGTTTGACTTGATCAAAATTTTTCTTTTTCATGTAATTATAATGAAAGTCGTAGATGAAGATTTTCGACATGTCGAGAATGGAAAAGCCCACATATATCGGTTTCGCAAATTTTACTTTAACTCGATTTGATTCAATTATCACCATATCGTGATCAAAAATCGTGCAGCTGTGAAATGTCGCCTTTGCGATTAAAGCCTTTGCACCAAAAGGACCGTCCCATTTCGTTACAAGCTTAACATTTCGATGTCGCCTAACGTTCTCCATCATCTTGCCGAAAACTGCGTTGTTCATGAGTTTGAAAAAGTTTTTCTTAAATTCATTTTTCGCTTTTTTGCGCAGGTCTGTGTTAATATCGATATATTTTTTCAGCCATGCTTCTTGTCGGAATTTTAATGTGCGATGAATTTTCGTTATACGAAGTCTGAGGGTTAGAGCTTGTTTTCAATTTCGATAATGTATGACATATCTCTGTTTCGGCAATAATGATGTCATAAGTTTTGTTTGCTTGAACCCCGGAGGTGTATAATGTTCGGGACATAGAGGGAGATCTTTGTGGAGATCGTGAATGTCTTCCGGATAATCCAAATCAACCTCGAATATATATCCGATTTCATCGTCATCGGGAAGCGATTGAATGCTATTCATGTCAAAATTTTGTACCCACTCGAAGGAGCTATAAGGCAATGGATTGCTCATAGCCGCACCATATAAATTGTTTACATCAAAATACATCAAGTAGCTCTCAGGTTCGTCTTTATTAAAGTCGGAATCCATGTATCGATTATTGGCTTCTGCATATCGATTCGAGCATTAAGCCACACCACCCCGAACACCTCGCTCGATAAATAATAGCATGTCAATGTCAGTGAGGAGTTGAAGTTCAATATTAGTGATCTTGAGCATAGCATCAAACGCAAGACCGGGCGCTGTAGAATAGTGCAGTGGATCGAGATTGTATGCCTCCAAGCAGTTGGATCGAAAGTTTTCAAAAATATCAGCAAGAAGCAATATATCAGTCTTGAGATACAAGTCCGAATATTCCCCGAGGTCTTTTATTTTGAAAGTTGTCTAAACGTCACGTGCATGTGCATAGTCATCGTCCGTAATGTCCTCGTCGTAAAGTTTAGAGTAGAATTCTTTTTTTTCTGGTAATTCAGTCTTGTCAAGTTTCGTCCATTTATCGAGGTATTCATAAGGAAAAGATC
Source organism: Alloplasta piceator (assembly GCA_946863875.1). Classification (NCBI taxonomy): domain Eukaryota; kingdom Metazoa; phylum Arthropoda; class Insecta; order Hymenoptera; family Ichneumonidae; genus Alloplasta; species Alloplasta piceator. The sequence continues at coordinate 16,672,855 of OX333076.1, forward strand.
CCTTTCTCGCCAATAATTCCAGCTCCACTGCACTATTACAATGATTACCCGTGATCGATTTACAGTCATTTGTGAGATAAGAGGCCAATTTTTCGAGGCTACTCGGCATAAAACGGTATGAATCGAGGAATCGAAATTGTATACATGTACCTTTGACAACTTTTGTGAATGAGATGTATTTTTCTTTATTCACGGGCAAGAGGTCTACCCTTCCCTCGAATTCCGTGGCCAATGCTGGAATCAAAAAATGCGCGTCATAACCCGAGAGATTGTGGAAGACGACAGGAACTACGTGTGATTTTGTATAATTCAAATTACAGTTCTGATGGGCTGCACCACGAAATTCTCCCGTAAAGTGACAATGGTCACGAACTTTCATACATCCAGCAACAAAAGGTTTTTCGCATATATGACATATTTTGGCTGAATAGAATTTACGACGATTCTCGGCGTTGAATTGTTCCATCTTTTTGATCGTTTTTATTTGCACGTGAAGATTGCTTGACAATTTCACCAATTCTTCCATAAACCAATTAATACAATTTTTACCACGACGGCTCTTATATTCACTCTTTGAATCGTCAAAAGAACAATTTAAATAATAGCCGATACCGTAAGGTGTGTGTTTTTGATAACTGACAGTGCGTTTTTGACAATTCTGTTGCTCATTAATTGGCTCGAGGAGACATTCCAGATCAGCGTAAATAACGAATGGAACGCTCAATTTATTACGAAAATTTTTGAATTTTAAAATTGCCTGTTCTGGTTCGGGCAATGTGGCTCGACATGCTTTATTTATATTGGCACAGTCAACGAGATGTTTTCTTAAAGTGATTTCTTTTTGAAAATGACATAGACATCTGTCATATAGATACGTACAATGTTCATTTTTTGACGTTTGCGCGCTGACTAGACGAGAGAGATCTCGTATCCAAGCAAAGTGATGGATTGGCTTGCGTAGTTGAAATTCGTCGTCATCGGCATCCTCGTCCTCGTCCTCGTCCTCGTCCTCGTCCTCACATTCCACAATGAGCAAATGAATGGTCGGTCTTTGCGATTGGTTTGAACTTATATGTATAGGTACTATTACACTTTGCCCGTCATCTTCTTCTACGCCATAGATGTTGATGGCTAGATGATTCAATTCCTCAAATTTTTTCACATTTCCAATGCTCATGGGATAATCAAATCCCTCCCAATTTAGCACTTCACAGAAATGCGGATAAGAACTTGGTCGTTCCTTATGTCTTGGAGGTAGTGGTGAGATAGCAGCGGTCACTGACCATAAAAAACAATATTGATCATTGTTCGCAATATTCACCACTGCGTGTTTTTCCTGCACAAATTTTGGCATACTTGTGTACGTTGATATACCCCCTCGCAATGGTATGTAGCGATTTACATTTACGCGAAGGTGCACAATTTCATGGAGCGTCCAACCAGATTCGTTCTCCTCAAAATCTTCAACTTTTGTCGGCAAGATACTTTTCACATTATCGTCTAGCCACTCCACGATATTTGGCGTTAGTAATATTACAGCGTTCGCGGTCTGAAACGCTTTTTCTTCCTCGATAATGTGGGCACTTTTCACGATGCGAAATATGCAAATTAGGGTCACATTAACTTTCAAATTACCATGAATTCGCCATGACTCAGTTAGCCGCTCGACAATTAGTTTTGCCGCATCATTCAAAAAATGTCCGAGATCTTTGTGTGCTAGATTGATCACAAGCCCTGTGGTTATTCTGGATTTAAATGCCGAATCCATTTCCACCCATTCCACTTTAGGCACTGACACTCCCGAACCACGCTTTTTCAATTTTTCCGCCAGCGATATTAAGGAGGCAATTGTTGCTTGAATGCGCAATTTCGCACCAACATTCAGATCCGACGCTTGCAAAGTTTTACGCAATAGAGCCACATTACGATCACTGAACGCGATAAACCTCCGCACTTTGACGTTTGAAGGAGGTTTATCCTTGTGCGCGGAATATCCCTTTTTCATAGTCGCCAAAATTCTTTTACACTTTTCCGCGTCCATTTTTTTTATCGTAACGTTGAAGACGAAAAAAAATGTATGAAGGATAGAACAGAGAAGTCAACGGAATGCGTGATCAACTCGGAATGAAAAAAAATCAAGAACGTCAATAGATCCCAACCTCTCGCCCTCACAATCTCATAGTTTCAAACATAGGGATGCATAAGATCTAGAGCGCAAATGAGAGAGAGAGAGAGGGAGAAACAAACAGAGTGAAAGAGCGTGAGGGTGAGACGGACCATATATTTAATACTTGGAGAATAAACTCCGTCAATTCACAAAAATATATATATTTTGAAAATTGTGAACCAATGATCGTCTATGCAGCTATGGGCTGATAATATCCGCATGCATCGCAACGAAAAAAGTTGAACCATGTTTGTATATATTTGTATACATCATAAATTTGACACTCGACACTCTGCGCGTGAGAGCGCGCGCGAGCGAGAGCGAGAGAGAGAGCGCGAGCGAGCGAAAGAGAGAGAGAGAGAGAGAGAGCGCGCGAGCGAGCGAGAGAGAGAGAGAGAGAGAGAGAGAGAGAGAGCGCGTGCGGGTCAACGCCATCGACGACGCCGTCATCTAACGCTTTCTTCAAAAAATCACGGGCATCTCATCGAAAATCCCAAGACTCCCCCCCTCCCCCGCACACACGCACATGCACGTACATACACGCACATACACGCAATAAATGCTAACGAAAAAAATCCCAAATCCCCCCCCCTACCGCCCACCACCCACCTGCCACCCACCACCCACCTGCCACCCGCCACCCGCCGCCCGCGAGCCACCCACCGTCCGCAAGCCACCCGTGACTCACGACGCGGTTTGTGTCTCGGCTAAGTGGTTCGAGTCTCGGCTAAGTGGCTCGAGTCTCGGCTGAAAAAGGTCGGTAAATGTCGGGGTAGGGATCTTGGGACAGAACCGGCTGTCTACATCTACTAATAAAACATTCAGCGTATCCCACCGCTGTCACCAAAAATTTTAATCTGTAACGTCCGGAGACGTTAAGATAATCGAGCCTAAGCGTCGAGCGGCTAACGCTTTACTCTGTTGACTATTTATCGCGACAAAAGTAACAACAAATAATCGGTAGTGGGAACGTACACTGATAGATCTCCGGAGACCTTGTTTTATCAACTGGTTATTAAATTTAGATTCACTTGTTCGTTGCGGAGTTCCTTTTCACACCCAGGATTATGCTTTTTGAGTTAGGTTGATCGTCGATTGATGGTTGACACTTGATTTTAGTTAACACTCGTTTATTATTTTGATGTCGAGTATTTCTTTACATCTCACACAATTCACAATTTCGAGAATACAATTTTGAATAATGAGTCGACGCGGTAACAGACTTTGCGGACAATTTCGAACACAAACTTTTAATATTAAATAATGATAATAAAAGATTCGCTCACGACGATATCAATTCCGAGGCTAGATACGCGATCGCGGACACACTAGGATAGTCCTACTCCTCGACCTCTCGCGAAGGTTCGGAGCGTGACGACTCAACGCCATCGAAGACTAAGCGAAGACTAAACTTGAATTTGTCGCTGCGCAAGAGTTTTTAAAGGGTCTGTTTGCTCAGCGGGAGATGATTTTACAAATTTGGGTACACGGATTTTCCTACGTTTCTATTGGTGAATACAGTTGTTTTCCGCGTTGTTCTAGTTATGAAAAGCTTAACCCCTTGCTGAGGTAACACGTGCATTCCCCTGCTGAGTTTCTATTTCTATGTGACAATTGGGAAAAACAGGGTTTCTTCGTGAAAGAAAGGCGTATGAGGAGTAGGAGGTTTCGGGAGTGCCGTTGTTTTAGAACTGAGGGTTTGGAAAAAGCGCTGTTCTCTGTAGTACTTGTTTCCCAGAGTATGCGGGAGAGGCAATAAACTGTGATTTTTATAACCTGTCATCCAAACAAGATCAGTCCACTTGGCGGTTTCTTTTAATATTTGGAGCTCTTTTCGGAAAGTGCCTATACTAGTACACAGAGACGAGCGCAAGGGTATATGTATACGTGGAGTGGATGCGTGTGTTGCAGCGGGACGCTGTGTTTATGCTCGCCTATATACTTGCGAGTAGGCCGGTAGGGATGCTCTGGTCTCGGTGACACTTGTGTGCGCACCGGTTTGATGATTTTACGACTTTTCTCCATGCTGAGATATTTGAGCAGCTTGGGGTCTGATATGCACGTGTTTCCGTGAGATATTTTGGATATTCCGAGTTAATCGCACTACGTGTGGGAAAGCGACTAGAATTGTTAGCTATTTTGCTTTTACGAAATGCGTCGTCATGAGCTGGTTTTTCCCTAACTATATTAAGACGGTGGCGGAGGGTCTGAATTAAAACAAAACGAGAAAAATTGAAAATACGTCATACGTGACAATTCGTTGAGCGGCCGTGTAGATAAATTGGTTGTATCATGAATCGGCTTCGATTCTGCCAATAATTCCAGGTGTTATTGGAATGATTTTTTCACAATTTTTTTAACGTTTCGATCCTGTTTAGGATCCTGTTCAGAAGTTTATTTACTCTGAAATCTATGTGTAATTCGGGCTTCATGGTCGTGGATTTCGAAGATAATCTTATTGCTTTATTGATGTGAGTCAATAAAGATTGAAATATCGAGTAGGAAGATGGATATCTTTCAATCAATTCTATGATTTTAATGTAGTTGATTTATGAAAACGATCGTTTCTTCGTGAACGTTCTCATCAATTACAGTCCTGAAGTTGACATTCTTCGAAATGCACTTTAGAAGCTCGAAAATATTATAATTTTACATTTTTCGCGTGTGATCTCTGATCGATAGAGATAATAAGTTACTTATTCTCTCTATCGATCAGAGATCACACGCGAAAGATGGATATCTTTCAATCAATTCCATGATTTTAATGTAGTTGATTTATGAAAACAATCGTTGTTTCGTGAACGTTCTCATCAATTACAGTTCTGAAGTTGATATTCTTTGAAATGCACTTTAGAAGCTCGAAAATATTATAATTTTACATTTTTCGAGCTTCTAAAGTGCATTTCGAAGAATATCAACTTCAGAACTGTAATTGATGAGAACGTTCACGAAAAAACGATCGTTTTCATAAATCAACTACATTAAAATCATGAAATTAATTGAAAGATATCCATCCTCCTAATCGATATTTCAATCTTTATTGACTTACATTAATAAAGCAATAAGATTATCTTCGAAATCCACGGCCATGAAGCCCGAATTACACATAGATTTCAGAGTAAATAAACTTCTGAAGAGGATCCTAAACAGGATCGAAACGTTAAAAAAATTGTGAAAAAATCATTCCAATAACACCTGGAATTATTGGCCGAATCGAAGCCGATTCATCATACAACATATTGACAAAAAAATGTCAGTTGTTTCGAATATAAATTATGATTTTCAATAGATACAAATTACATGAATATGCGTTAGAATACAAAAATAAAACCTCAAAATATATAAATAAATTCATAATTTGTGCCAAAAAGTGGTTTTTATTGTTTTCTACTGTGGCGTACCTTATTTAAAAATTTTACAAACTCATAGTTTTGTCGGGAAATAGAGGAGGCTTGAAAATAAATAGTGCGGTAATTGTGCCAAAATTGTATCATGGTCAAAAATTGAAACTACAAAGAAAAACAAATTTTTGCTAGGATTTCATAGAGCTATATAGCTCTTAATTTATTTTCCTTCGAGCTGTTATCAGGCTCTAAAACATATTACAAATTTTGATGAATCGGTTCAGTCAGTCTTGAATTTTTTTTATCTGTTTCTCATATATCTTCCCTTTTCTGAATAGTTCTCAGTAATATAGTTATATTTCGATGACTTTTTTTAATCGATAGCCGGAAATCTATCTATGCAATGACCAAATCGTCAAATTTATGAATGTTTTTTTTTTTTTTTTGAAAATTCATATCTTCTTTCCTAATCGACCGAATTCAAAATTTTTGCTTTCAAAATTCATGCGTAGATCGATTCAGAATATCAAAAAACATAAGAAAAACATGTTTATGTGCCAGAAGTCACATTCTCTTACTTTCGACTATATTGACTGGACTACAAGCTGCGACGAGGTCCGCGAACATCAGATGGAGGTTTGGACCGCGAGGCTCCGCGGCGATGGCCCGTGGTATTGCCGCAGGTGCAGCAGATGCGGTCGCCATGAGCTGAATCTCAGCCATACGTGCTAGCTGGCCCATCCCACGCACGAAGGTCGGTTCAGGGCGCAAGCTTCCAATCTCGATTTTTTTTGTTTGTATGGCTATGCTTCGAGTCAGCTATTCAGCCCGGCTTGTAGGCGCCGACGGCGAGCGGCGGCGTGATGACAAGCGGCGACGGCGACTTGCTGAACGTGGACGCTGGTGGATTGTCGGTGCAGCATCTCTCTCTGTGGGGGCAGGAGGGCGGCTCCTAATGGCAAGAGGTTCCCTCGACGCATGGGCCGCGCTGGCCAGCTTGTGTTCGTGTTTAGTCAGACACGCACCCACGTGCCTCGTATATTCTTTTCCAATATAGCGATGGTCGCAAAGTGGACATACGACTCCCCCTTTCTTCCTTGATGCATGGGCAATTCCTCGCTCAATGCACGCGCCGACGTCCTTGCAGACTGACCGGGGCCGTTTACACGCTGCGTAGTTACCCAATGTCTGAAGTGGTCTGCTCCCCGCGCGAAGCTTACGGCTCGAGGGGGGAGGCTCACGGCCCCCGCCTCGCTGTCACGATTACTCACGGTGTCCCTGTTCACTGCAGCGCGCGCGGGGTGGTTCACGGCTCCACCCCTGCCGATTGGATACGCGGAAACCTGCGTTGGGAAGCTCGCGGGCCTCGCCTGAATGTTCAAGCCTACGGTCGAACCGGAAGACGAGCTCGCGGATTCTTCCTCTTCCTCTCGCTCTTTCTCCTCCTCTCGCTCTCTCTTTTCCTCTCGCTCTCGAGTGAGCCCGGGCGAGACCATAGGGGCACTTGAAGCGTCCGCGCGAGATTTCGACTGCGTCACCATGCACAGGTAGTCAAAAAACTCCTGCTTGCAGTGGCGAATATGCGAGGTATATTGCTCACCTCGCAGCTTTGTCGCGCAAAGAGGGCACGAGAATCTAGAGTATGCCCGTGACCTTATCACAATAGAGCGCCGAATACAGTCGACCATGTCCGAACAAACGGTGGAGCTGCGTTCGCAGCCTGGGCATTTTCCGGCGAGGCACATTTCCATCACGCGTCGTTCTATAGTCTGCCACACGTTAGCACAGGGCGCACCCCGGAGGCTTATGTGACCGATATATATATATATATAGAGAGAGGTTTTAGTTTGTCCCGAACTGTCACTAGTACCCCGCGGTCGGGTTCACAACACCAGCGAAGGTACACGCGCGGGCACGAATTTACCGATGGAGTGTCACGGTTTCCTTTCTTAATTTCAGATCGTTTCCGATTGCACAGGGCGCACTCACGAAGACGAAGATTTGCTTAGAAAACTTCGGCTGAGGATTGATATTGAAGATTTGGCAGTTCCGAGCTCGGAAGTTCGAATTTCCGGAGATCCGAGTGCGACCAGAGTCGGATTGGTTTTGGCGTCTCGACGCGCTTTTCGATCCATCGCGTCGTCTGAATCTTTGTTTCCCGTCCGAAGAGGGGTGAAAATTCTCCTTCTTTCTCCCCTCCTTATTTCTAACTGTATTCCCTTGATGAGAGAGGGCCTGAGGAGTAGAGGACGAAGAATTCTTGGGTCCGCAATCAGGGGTGTCGTATTACCCCCTCGAGATCGAGAGCTCAAGTCGGACTTTGTAGCCGCAATAATGTATACTGTTGCTAGGCACTCTTCTTTCCGCACGGCAGTGGTTCGCATGGGAGGGAGAGAGTCAAACCGAGTGCGAGCGAGATAGCAGGCTATACCCCACAATATGGTCCTCTGTCTCATGAAGAAGAGGAAACTCTTCTCGAGCGAGGATATTTCCTATCTCTCTCTCGCTTATGGGCCCCGGTGACGTATTTCCCCGTTCGATATTGGGCGAAGACTCTCCTACGGTGGTCAAGACCCAAGCGTGCGAATGCTGTGCACGCGAGGCGCCTTATCGCACTCGAGAATAAACAAAATTCTTTGGGCCTCCAGTGACGAAGTCCTCGGATTGCGAGACAGTCCGCGCTATGGGGCGTTGATATTCATTTTAGGATTTTCTTGGCGATGGAAATTACGATGCGATGCCTCCTTATCTTGCCCGAAGATCTTCAATGAGGACGTGTCTTCATTGAGGATGTTGGTTATCGATTCTTATCGTTTCGTTATAAATAAATAATAGAAATATATAATAATAATAATATAAATATAATAGGAATGTTTTCCGAATAATTTTCGATTTTTGGGGAATTTGGCCTAAGAGCATTTCATCTTTCGAAATTCGAGCTAATTAATATAAGGTAACCGAATTAACATAACCAGGATAGATTCGGCAAAACGTGAATCGCCAAATTACCACCGCATCGAAACGCATACAATAATAATTGTAAATACTTAGTAATTTCTCTTTTTTTCTGTTTGGAATTCAGAAATATAATAGTTATTGATAATGAAATTTATTTTTTGAAATAGATTTCACCCATAAAATTTCTCCTGAAAGTCTTTTATTTTCTCTCTGGAAAGTTTTCTGTAGTGATTATCAACCTATGGGGACCGAATGAATGATTTTGATCATGAATTTCATTTTCCGAAATTTTAGTTCATACATATCCGATCTCAAACTTCCGTTTTAGATACATTTCAGATTTTCGGTATTTGAGAAAAGTCATTTTTGTTTATATAGCTAGGTAGGCTAATCGAATTATATAACGAAAATTTAAAGATTGAAATAGTTATTCATTAGTGATTAATTAAATCCGAACAACAGTAATCGATCAAAAATATGTAAATATAGTAATAATTGGAAACATTCAGTACCATATTCGAAATTTGCGATTGAGAAAGATTGAATAATTAATTATTAATATTGAACAATATAAATTAAGTTCCACTTCAGTGTATGTGACTTCCTTTTCTTTTTGCACATTTTTTTTTTATCTCAAATATAATAATTGCAGGGTTATATTTCCCTTATCCTTATTCGAGTTCTCGTGTGACATTTCGCGAGGAAACGAACGAGACTCGAATGACGTGGAAGATTCTTTACTTCCAAACTTTAATTCGGGTCGTGGAATAATGGAATAGACGACTAATAACTGGAATCGGATAATGGTAATTAATCGATTATACATACAGATGACCAAAAATTTTTGGAACGGATATCAAAGATTACCAAGGATAAAAAATGTTTCTGTGTGAATTATTATTCGACCGGAAATAATTAATTATTTGATCAATGATTATTTTGCCTATTGAATGGGTCGGTCAACGTATAATATTATCCGAATACTTTGTTGACATTATAAATTCATATTTATATCGAGAAATATTTGAGCTAAAGTGTTTAACGATTAATTCCGCAAGGAAATTAAAAATATAAATAGTCGAGAGTAGATCGAAACATCAAGAAAAACTCCTTTCCCTTTTAAAAAATTTCGAACGTTACCGACATCTATATATATCCCGCTCTTCCCCACGGGTTTCCCCCGACATAAGTACCCACTATGTGTCACTTGATCCCAAATATGGGGATAAGAATTATTACACTACGCAGGGAGGAAGAAGAGAGACCCGGGTCAGACCATAATACACAAAATGCCACAATTTTCCAAAAAGACCCCGACTCTTCTCGATTTCCCGATCTACTTCTTGTGTCAAAAATAAACGGAAATAAACATGTCTCAAATGTAATATAATATGATGATAAAAGTCGTATAATAAAGGCGAATAATAAAAGTCATATTCATGAAATATATATGAGGCAAAAATCAAGATATTATATTTTTTTGAGATCAGTTCAAAATGATACAATTTTTCTTTTTGTACAAAATTTTCCTTTGACATATTAAAAATCGAATATCGCGCACGTACCGAAATTTTAGAATTTTGGGAGTATTCGGGTTAATTTATTAATTTCGATTAGTCATCTGAATAATATAATTAATTGCAACCATTCGAATTTTGACTATCTAAATTCAAAAATTAGATTTAAATCAATTTTATTATTAAATTTTGAATTTTAATTTTAATCTCAACTTCTTTTAGGCTATAAATTATAAATAGCCAAACGAGTATTGAGTATATACCAGGATCCTAGAAAATATTTCTGTTAAGCTTAGAGCTGAGGAAATATTTTTCCGGAGGAGTCTGATTTTAATTTGTTAATTTGATGAATCACCTTAATAGTATAATATGTCACCTAATACGTCGCCTAAGTCGACCAATTATTTTTTTACCCCAAAAGGAATATAGTTTATTATTGAGGTTTTAATTTAAAAAACGGTGTGCCTTATAAAGTATAAATTGCACATGTCATATTGAATGTTAAATCCATACAGAGATTTTCGAAAATATTCTGTTAAATTTAAATTTGAGAGAATTTTGAATTCCAACTTCATTTCCCTGAGGCGATATATTTCCAAAGGGGTACCTGTTTTAATCCATTAATTTGGGTCAATCACCTTGATAATGAATACCCTTCATTTCATTATGGCACTGCGGAGCATTAAATATTTCCTTTTATTCCCATTATTATCATTATTATTATTATTAATTTTCTTCGAGATAAATATAATTCGAAGGGGCTTTTTTCAAAATATTTCGTTTTCTTTATAGATGAATGTGTATTATCAAATTGAGTGAACCAGGGATCGAGGACTGAGCATTGGATAATTTTGTCTGCATCAGGGGAAGTGAAAAATGTTTCTTTCCTCCGCGGGTTTCTCCCGATACAAGTACCCACTATGTGCCACTTGATCCCAACGTAGGGACAAGATTTACCGCACGGCGCAGGGAGGAAACAGAGAAACCCGGAGTCAGATTAGAGGATACAGTCGTAACTCTCCAAACAGACCTCGATCCTTCTTTTTCGGTTTCTCGATTTGAGCCAAAATAACGGAAAGATATATGTGTCAAATATGATGTACATAATAACAATAAGACACATCTCTGTGAAACGTATAAACGTCGGAAATAAAACAATCACATTTTCCAGGATCAATTTAAAAATCATAAAATTTTCCATCATGCCAGCAATGTAGAGAATACACATATATAACGTTTTTTCCTGAAACAGTGTCGATCGTTATCAAACAATTTTAGACACTAAAAAAACATACCTGGAATATGATGGGAAATCGAAATATTTTGAAATTCCCTGTTTTTCTTGGATTAAATCAGGTAAAATAATCGAAACAGAATTAAATCAATCAGACTCGATAGTGTGAGATCGGTTGTATCGTATAGGGTAAATTATAAATATCAAATCGAATGCTGCGTGTGACCGGAAAAATTGGAAAAAATATTTTCATTTTTACGGGATAAATTCAAGGGGCCTATTTAATATTGACGAGACCACCAATCCTCTCAGGAGCGCGTGGTAGGAGCAGAGATCCCACCGCTGCCACCAAAACTTGTTACGTACCGAAAGGTACGCTTCAGGAATAATAATATTTAATATAGATTGAAAAGCTTGTGCTTAGTTTGATATTTAGCATTTATTAGTAGTTTGGGCGCGTCCACACCGTCCCATACCGGCCCGGCCACTGCTGAAAAGGGTAAGGGTCTCGTCAATAATTACGCAGTCTAGTTAGAATGCATCATATAAAATAAGATTTATTATACCGTGTTACCACGGGTGACACGATATCTCAAAGTATGCAAGGAGGGCGAGTGGGGATCCTCGCGCACTGCGAACATGTTGATATGGGAGAGAGAGAGTCAGCGCTCACAATACTTGCGGCGTCTCTCGAATAAAACAGCTGACTGACGTTTGGCTGGAGCTCCAGCTATCGCACGCTACCTGTATGTATGTGGGTGTGTGTGTGTGAGTGTGTGTGTGAGTTTCGCGCGAACAAGGCGAAGATCTCGGTCCTCTCTGTGAGCATCGTTCTTACCACTACACTTAAACGTCCATACACTTAACTGTCAATGTACTCTTAACAGTCTATACGCGCACTAGAGTCCCTATACAGTGAGGGCGAGGATGTATAGTCCGCGCACTCACGATCATAGCCGAAAGTCGCGTGGTCCATGCTACGCCACGAGGTCGTGAGGGAATATACGCATGTGTATATTTGTCCGCGCACTCGCAAACCGATCAGCCGGTATTTGGATACCGGGTGTTCCGTAGCACCGATGACCACGCGTACTGTCTTTTGTGGCAATCGCCGAATGGATCTTGCAACTGATTTACGTGTCAATTGCCTGTAGTTCACTCGCGATGTTTTATGCAAACTTGCGATTGTTGTTATTTGCATACGTTGTAATTTATTAATATCGTTGTCGATGATACTCCACGTTCTTCAGTATTTATTGTAATAATTCTACCTCGATAGCGAGGGGTTTTCATAGATGATGCTTCGTTGGTTTGATGATTAGCCATGATCGTAAGATCATGGCCGCGAAGGGTGAGCTATTACATGGCTTGGTTAACTTATTATTACTATGACCCTAGAGTCATAGGCACGATCTTAAAATGTATACTTTTAGTGACGACCCGAGACTTATGCGTCTACGCGAGCACCCCTGTCTAACGCCCCAAGATGGCACACGAGCGGCGTATGCATCTTACGATGGCACGGGAATTACACCGCAGTGACGGGCTGAAGGCCGGAGTATTCTCCCTGATTCACCTGACGGTGGGTAGCAGGGTACCAACTCGACTTGACAACGTTCCTCGGAACGTTGGCGAGTCGAGCGAGGATTGATGCAATTCAGCTTTTTGGAAACGGCGCGCGCATGCCCTTAGTGGCCATGCACGAGCTCGCCCCAAGGTGGCCGAAAGGTGCCATCGACCGAAAAGTTGCTAATTACAACTTGCGACCCATGAGGTGATCGCGACGCATGAGTCTACGAAATCCGCTGACAAAAGCGCTTTAGCGTGGGACCGTGAGTCCACGTCCGTTCTCGCGTGAAACAATAATCCCAGCAAACACACTTGGATGATTTACGAAACATTTACGTATAATTGAAATGTAATAACTACGTCATATAATGTCCATCACAAATTCGTAACTTTTTCATAACGCACGTAAACGAGATGTATATAATACGTCCTGACGATATGTAGTGAGGATGTCAATAAAAGATGTAGGAATTACGAAAAACTATAGACATCACAAATACGTAACATAGATACGTCAAGATCTCGTCACTTTTATACGAGATATTTACATGTACTGTAAACTTGTCAAACTGTTACGAGTCGATGCTGTAACATTTATAGAACATTGGTGATATTATAATCTCGTAGTATAGGCTTCATAGCAAATATGTATAATGTGTGACAGAAATGTCACAAGTCATTTCTTGTAACAAATCCGTAACAATTATAGAACATTGCTGTAACAATTATAGAACATTGGTGACATTACAATCTCGTAGTATAGGCTACGGAGCAAATATGTACAATGTGTGACATAAATGTCACAAGTCATTTCTTGTAACAAATCCGCAACATATCCCCAGCAGATTCGTCGACACGAAATTTAGGGTCGTAAACAGTTTCGGTCGAAAGTAGTCGGTTTGTCGACCGTAATTTTTTGGTCGTATGAAGGATCGTCGCAGTCCGCTCGTGGGTCGTTACGCCTGAGAATTATTAGTCGTAACGACCCATTCCGAGGGCCAGTTGGCTGGTCGTTACGACTGATAATAATTAGTCGTAACGACCCATTCCGGGGGCCAGTTGGCTGGTCGTTACGACTGAGAATTATTAATCGTAACGTCCTTACTGACGCAATAATTTTCGCAAAGCAGGGACAACTACATCCTCGCCTGTTATCACCCGTACAACTACTACAGGGCGCAAGGGCTATCCAACGCGAACGCCCAAATTCTGAATTTCCCGTCACACTGAAAACGGAATCAATCCTCAAATTACTGAAACTTTCGGATATCACAATATACCAAACAAAAGGAAAACTAATTTACGTTATAACGGTACCTTTGCTGAGCCTACGGAAATACACGCTGTTCAAGAACGTCCCTCTTCCAGTATATCAACATTCCACGCCTCAGGGCTCGAATTTTGCCTTTATCAAACCTACCGCTCCATACACCGCAATCTCAGACGACCTCGAAACCTACTTCCGGCTCACGGATGATGACTTACGTCTCTGCAAAACAAGTGCCGACCGTTTCGTCTGCAAGCACGTGAACATTCTGTATCGCGTGGATTCTCATAGCGATTGCGAAGTCAAAGCTATTACCGAACCCCATTTTTCAAATTTCGGGTCGTGCGACGTACGCATAAAAACTAGTATCCGCACACATTGGTCTCGAATACACCTTTCAAACCAATGGATCTTCTCATGCGCGAGCCAGGAAACCCTCCGCGTAAAATGCCATGAGTCAGAACCACGCGCGATCATGATTCGCGGGTCCGGGATCCTCCACCTTCGCCCCCGATGCGAAGCAACGACCAAATCAGCCATTCTGTCATCCATTGACGAAATATCGACAACAAGCTGGACCGAATTCGCACCGCGAGCCCCATTAAACATCTCGAACATCTACACCACAGCGATTAACGCTGCCGAATTCATCAACATGACCGACCTCCTCGACAACATCCAGTCTCCTACGCTCCTGGACCCCAATAACAAATTCAACTCCGATATTTCCGACGGTGGAGTAGAACTCCAATTCATTATTAATCGAGCTAAAGATCTGTTGAAGCAAAATAGGACACATCGAAGGATTCACTGACTCGAGACTATTGGATCCTACTCCTTCCTCGGCTTGGGAAGTCTATTAATCTTCTCAGGACTAGCCTGGAAATTCTCCTTAATATCCAAACTCAGCTGCCTAAGCACGGTAATGCAACCCGCGCGTCAACGCAAACCCAAGGGTCGAACGGAACAACACTACGAGGAAAGACCCCCGATCGAGATCATCGAATTGTCAGACTACGTGCTTGCTCAAGACATTACGCGAACGCACAGGGCAATCCTAGCTGGGCCAACACACGGCACAATCGCAGAAAGCGGACCCATCCTTAAGGGCAGCCAGCGATCAAGGATCACTGGGCCTGCGCTGCAATACTGGCCCCGGGGAAATCGACCTTCAGAACACCGTTCATACTCTGAACGTCTCGATTCAGCCAAATTCGGAGAGACCGAAATAAGTATCCCACCTCCAAAACAAATGAACGCATTCACAGGATACCCTACACTGACGGGTCGTACGCAAAGCTCGCTACAACAACCCCGGTACCCTACTGCAACCACAATGAGGAGGAAACCTTCCCGCTCATCGGAAACGCCAAGATAACTCACAGCTGCCCGGTTCACTGGACCACCACCCATCGAGAACTGTCTGAACCCCACTACGACAACCACGGTATCCATTCGACTACGACTCTTCAAGATCATCGCATTCGACCCCCATAGAATCACTACACGCAAGTCCAAACACTTACAACACTCGATTTTCCCCGGCCGAAATGTAATTATTTAGACATAGATCATAATCAATTTTTACCCTTCTTTCACAACAACAAGAAAAAACGTCGCGACGTGCTTCGCATTCACTTCTCTGAATAATAGCTAGGGCACAATTCGGCCCTACCTAGTTTTTAGAGGGGAAGGTGTTACGTCTCGCCCTTTTTTCACGAACACGTATTTTTTCTAAATATTTACCCAAACTTATGATTTGATTAGAAGTAATTATTGCGAAATAATATAAGAATAATTCATCCCAACTCTAATAAAATTCCCCAGCGATTCACACGCCCAAACGGAAATCATCCTCGAATTTCCGCTGACAAATTTCCTCCATTCGTTTACAATAATCCCAAGAAAATATAGAAATCAACGATCGTTCGATCGACCGGACGGCGATATCGAATTTCGCCGATCCATATCCGCAAAAAAGCGATGCACGAGGCATCGCGCAATATACCTGTCCTTTTCCTTTCAAAACCCAGCAATTCATACTTTTGCGCCGCTCGCGCGTGGCATGCGAAGTCAGCTTTTCGGCCGCCGCCTCGCGTCCACCTAATTGCTTCTCTCATTCTAAAAATTAGTTCCTTACCAATCTTCAAACCATTCACTCTTAATATTTCTTTACCCTGTTTATTTATATTTGCCTTGTATTTCATTTTATATTCTTGTTTTGTATAACTTTGTCAATTTTGTTCCTTGTAATTTGTAATACTATTGTAACTTGGGAAATACGTATATTGTCATAAACGGTGACAAAATACAATTTATTTGCAACTGCATAAATTCGGTAATTAAAATTGTATCGGAAATATTGTCGTAAACGGCGACAATATCTAAACATCTATCTTGTGAATAATAAAGTGCAATGACTATCATCGCCACAATCGAAAAATATAGAATTTGAATTTCAATTCATTATTCGAACAACGAATCCCTAATTTATTCGAAAACGTCCTGAAATTATCCTGAGACGTAACAACGCTAATAAACTGCTGGCGACCGCGACGTCTCATTTCCTTTGTAAACTTTTTCCCACGGGATGAGCGTGGCACATTTTGATTAAAGTCAAAATTGTGACCAGGACAATGTCTGGAAAGTTCAAAATAGGCTAACAATTTCAAAGCAGGCCTGCAACTCTGAAATGAAGAGCAAAAAAAATGAGCCGTGCTCATCCCATGGGGAAATGAGTTACGAAGGAAATGAGACGTCGTAGAACAAAATCTGTCTATCAATTCTTTCTGAAACAGCCGCAGAGTGTAAAAACTCAAAGCTAGGTTTTTACACAGAGTGTAAAAACTCAAAACTGGGTTCTTACACTCTGCGCATGATTCAGAAAGAATTGCTAGATAGATTTTGTTCTACGACGTCTCATTTCCTTCGTGACACTTTTTAATATGGGATGAGCGCGGCAAATTTTGATTAAAGTCGAAATTGTGACCAGGACAATGCCTGGGAAATTGAAAATAGGCTATCAATTTCAAAACAGGCCTGCAACACAGAAAGAAAGGGCAAAGAGAAATTAAGTGAACGTGCAACGCAAATAAGGTTATAAACCGAGTAAGGGAAATTCCCGGGTGTTTTTCCATCACGGCAAATACCCATATAACTTATTTTTCTCTTTCAAATAAAAAGATCACAAAAAACTTACCTCTTGCAATGTATGCTGTATTATTCTGGATTATTCTGTATTACGCTGGATTATTCGATATCACCTCCTTGTACTTTACACTCACATATTGTTTACGTTCCTTAATCGACATAACCTTAAAATGATTGAAGACATTTCTCGTAATATATGATACGTATCCCTAGCGGATTCGACGACCGTACATACGGTCGAAAATGGTCGTTTTGTCGACCGTAATTTAGTGGTCGCCAGAAAAAGCATCGCATTTTGCTTGTGGGTCGTTACGACCGAAAATTATTAGTCGTAACAACCCGTTCCTGGGTCCGTTTGCTGGTCGTTACGACTGAGAATTATTAGTCGTGATGACCCATTCCGGAGGCCAGGTGGCTGGCCATTACGACTGAGAATTATTAGTCGTAACGACCCATTCCGGGGGCCAGTGTGCTGGTCGTTACGACTAAGAATTATTAGTCGTAACGACCTATTCCGGGGGCCAGTTGGCTGGTCGTTACGACTAAGAATTATTAATCGTAACGACCTATTTCGGGGCCCGTTTGCTGGTCGTTACGACCCAAAATCCTTAGTCGAATATTTTTTTTTAGCGCAAATTAATACAAAAATTTTGATAGTTTATTCTGAAATAGCATCCATGCAATCGGAACTAATAAAATTGTACGCCCGAGATATCCACAATACTTAGGGATATTCGCAAGTGTCAGCTCGACCGAAAGTGCAATGGAAGAGCTTCGCCCTGGAGAAACCGCCTTAATCATCACGGTAACCTCTGCGCTAGGTAAGTACTTGGCTTGGCACGCAGGCTGTCCAGTATATAACACCGTCATATGCCTATTTCGTTTGGGCACAGAGTTTTGAGCGCATGCGACGCGTAGTGGTGGACGCGTCAATTAGCGCTACCTAGCAGATTTGTTGACCAGAATTTTTCGGTCGTAGTCAATGTGGTGGACGCGTCAACTATAGTTGACGCGTCCACCACTATGCGTTGCATGCGCTCGAAACTCTGTGCCCAAACGAAATAGGCATATGACGGTGTTATATACCGAACAGCCAGCATGTCAAGTCAAGTACTTACCTAGCGCAGAGGTTCCCGTGATGATTAAGGCGGTTCCTCCAGGGCGAAGCTCTTCCATGGCACTTTCGGTCGAGCTGACCCTTGCGAATATTCCTAATGTGGATATCTCGGGCGTACAATTTTATTAGTTCCGATTGCACGGGTGCTATTTTGGAATAAACTATACAAATTTTTGTATTAATTTGCGCTGGGAAAAAAATATTCGACTGAGGATTTCGGGTCGTAACGACCAGCAAAGGGCCCCGGAATGGGTTGTTACGACTAATAATTCTCAGTCGTAACGACCAGCCAACTGTTCCCCGGAATGGGTCGTTACGATTAATAATTCTCAGTCGTAACGACCAGCTAACTGGCCCCCGGAATGGGTCGTTACGACTAATAATTATCAGTCGTAACGACCAGCCAACTGGCCCTCGGAATGGGTCGTTACGACTAATAATTCTCAGTCGTAACGACCCATTCCGGGGGCCAGTTGGCTGGTTGTTACGACTGAGAATTATTAGTCGTAACGACCCATTCCGGGGCCCTTTGCTGGTCGTTACGACCCGAAATCCTTAGTCGAATATTTTTTTCCCAGCGCAAATTAATACAAAAATTTGTATAGTTTATTCCAAAATAGCACCCGTGCAATCGGAACTAATAAAATTGTACGCCCGAGATATCCACATTAGGAATATTTGCAAGGGTCAGCTCGACCGAAAGTGCCATGGAAGAGCTTCGCCCTGGAGGAACCGCCTTAATCATCACGGGAACCTCTGCGCTAGGTAAGTACCTGACTTGACACGCTGGCTGTTCGGTATATAACACCGTCATATGCCTATTTCGTTTGGGCACAGAGTTTCGAACGCATGCGACGCATAGTGGTGGACGCGTCAACTATAGTTGACGCGTCCACCACATTGACTACGACCGAAAAATTCTGGTCAACAAATCTGCTAGGTAGCGCTAATTGACGCGTCCACCACTACGCGTCGCATGCGCTCAAAACTCTGTGCCCAAACGAAATAGGCATATGACGGCGTTATATACTGGACAGCCTGCGTGCCAAGCCAAGTACTTACCTAGCGCAGAGGTTACCGTGATGATTAAGGCGGTTTCTCCAGGGCGAAGCTCTTCCATTGCACTTTCGGTCGAGCTGACACTTGCGAATATCCCGAAGTATTGTGGATATCTCGGGCGTAAAATTTTATTAGTTCCGATTGCATGGATGCTATTTCAGAATGAACTATAAAAATTTTTGTATTAATTTGCGCTAAAAAAAAAATATTCGACTAAGGATTTCGGGTCGTAACGACCAGCAAACGGGCCCCGAAATAGGTCCTTACGATTAATAATTCTTAGTCGTAACGACCAGCCAACTGGCCCCCGGAATGGGTCGTTACGACTAATAATTTTTAGTCGTAACGACCAGCACACTGGCCCCCGGAATGGGTCGTTACGATTAATAATTCTCAGTCGTAATGACCAGCCACCTGGCCTCCGGAATGGGTCATTACGACTAATAATTCTCAGTCGTAACGACCAGTAAACGGACTCAGGAACGGGTTGTTACGACTAATAATTTTTGGTCGTAACGACCCACAAGCAAAATGCGATGCTTTTTCTGACGACCACTAAATTACGGTCGACAAAACGACCATTTTCGACCGTATGTACGGTCGTCGAATCCGCTAGGGATACGTATCATATATTACGAGAAATGTCTTAAATCATTTTAAGGTTATGTCGATTGAGGAACGTAAACAATATGTGAGTGTAAAGTACAAGATGGTGATATCGAATAATCCAGCGTAATACAGAATAAACCAGAATAATACAGCATACCTTGCAAGCGGTAAGTTTTTTGTGATCCCTTTATTTGAAAGAGAAAAATAAGTTATATGGGTATTTGCCGTGATGGAAAAACACCCAGGAATTTCCCTTACTCGGTTTATAACCTTATTTGTGTTGCACGTTCACTTAATTTCTCTTTGCCCTTTCTTTCTGTGTTGCAGGCCTGTTTTGAAATTGATAGCCTATTTTCAATTTCCCAGGCATTGTCCTGGTCACAATTTCGACTTTAATCAAAATTTGCCGCGCTCATCCCATATTAAAAAGTGTCACGAAGGAAATGAGACGTCGTAGAACAAAATCTATCTAGCAATTCTTTCTGAATCATGCGCAGAGTGTAAGAACCCAGTTTTGAGTTTTTACACTCTGTGTAAAAACCTAGCTTTGAGTTTTTACACTCTGCGGCTGTTTCAGAAAGAATTGATAGACAGATTTTGTTCTACGACGTCTCATTTCCTTCGTAACTCATTTCCCCATGGGATGAGCACGGCTCATTTTTTTTGCTCTTTACTTCAGAGTTGCAGGCCTGCTTTGAAATTGTTAGCCTATTTTGAACTTCCCAGGCATTGTCCTGGTCACAATTTTGACTTTAATCAAAATGTGCCACGCTCATCCCATAGGAAAAAGTGTTGCGAAGGAAATGAGACGTCGTAGAACAAAATCTATCCAGCAATTCTTTCGGAATCATGCGCAGAGTGTAAGAACCCAGTTTTGAGTTTTTACACTCTGTGTAAAAACCTAGCTTTGAGTTTTTACACTCTGCGCATGATTCAGAAAGAATTGATAGACAGATTTTATTCTACGACGTCTTATTTCCTTCGTAACTCGTTTTCCCATGAGATGAGCACGGCATATGTTTCTTGCTCTTCATTTCAGAGTTGCAGGCCTGCTTTGAAATTGTTAGCCTATTTTGAACTTTCCAGACATTGTCCTGGTCACAATTTTGACTTTAATCAAAATGTGCCACGCTCATCCCGTGGGAAAAAGTTTACAAAGGAAATGAGACGTCGCGGTCGCCAGCAGTTTATTAGCGTTGTTACGTCTCAGGATAATTTCAGGACGTTTTCGAATAAATTAGGGATTCGTTGTTCGATTAATGAATTGAAATTCAAATTCTATATTTTTCGATTGTGGCGATGATAGTCATTGCACTTTATTATTCACAAGATAGATGTTTAGATATTGTAGCCGTTTACGACAATATTTCCGATACAATTTTAATTACCGAATTTATGCAGTTGCAAATATATTGTATATTGTCACCGTTTATGACAATATACGTATTACCCAAGTTACAATAGTATTACAAATTACAAGGAACAAAATTGACAAAGTTATACAAAACAAGAATATAAAATGAAATACAAGGCAAATATAAATAAACAGGGTAAAGAAATATTAAGAGTGAATGGTTTGAAGATTGGTAAGGAACTAATTTTTAGAATGAGGGAAGCAATTAGGTGGACGCGAAGCGGCGGCCGAAAAGCTGACTTCGCATGCCACGCGCGAGCAGCGCGAAAGTATGAATTGCTGGGTTTCGAAAGGAAAAGGACAGGTATATTGCGCGATGCCTCGTGCATCGCTTTTTTGCGGATATGGATCGGCGAAATTCGATATCGTCGTCCGGTCGATCGGACGATCGTTGATTTCTATATTTTCTTGGGATTATTGTAAACGAATGGAGGAAATTTGTCAGCGGAAATTCGAGGATGATTTCCGTTTGGGCGTGTGAATCTCTGGGGAATTTTATTAGAGTTGGGATGAATTATTCTTATATTATTTCGCAATAATTACTTCTAATCAAATCATAAGTTTGGGTAAATATTTAGAAAAAATACGTGTTCGTGAAAAAAGGGCGAGACGTAACACCTTCTTCTCTAAAAACTAGGTAGGGCCGAATTGTGCCCTAGCTATTATTCAGAGAAGTGAATGCGAAGCACGTCGCGACGTTTTTTCTTGTTGTTGTGGAAGAAGGGTAAAAATTGATTATGATCTATGTCTAAATAATTACATTTCGGCCGGGGAAAATCGAGTGTTGTAAGTGTATGGACTTGCGTGTAGTGATTCTATGGGGGTCGAATGCGATGATCTTGAAGAGTCGTGGTCAAATGGATACCGTGGTTGTCGTAGTGGGGTTCAGACAGTTCTCGATGGGTGGTGGTCCAGTGAACCGGGCAGCTGTGAGTTATCTTGGCGTTTCCGATGAGCGGGAAGGTTTCCTCCTCATTGTGGTTGCAGTAGGGTACCGGGGTTGTTGTAGCGAGCTTTGCGTACGACCCGTCAGTGTAGGGTATCCTGTGAATGCGTTCATTTGTTTTGGAGGTTGGATACTTATTTCGGTCTCTCCGAATTTGGCTGAATCGAGACGTTCAGAGTATGAACGGTGTTCTGAAGGTCGATTTTCCCGGGGCCAGTCTTGCAGCGCAGGCCCAGTGATCCTTGATCGCTGGCTGCCCTTAAGGATGGGTCCGCTTTCTGCGATTGTGCCGTGTGTTGGCCCAGCTAGGATTGCCCTGTGCGTTCGCGTTATGTCTTGAGCAGGCACGTAGTCTGACAATTCGATGATCTCGATCGGGGGTCTTTCCTCGTAGTGTTGTTCCGTTCGACCCTTGGGTTTGCGTTGACGCGCGGGTTGCATTACCGTGCTTAGGCAGCTGAGTTTGGATATTAAGGAGAATTCCCAGGCTAGTCCTGAGAAGATTAATAGACTTTCCAAGCCGAGGAAGGAGTAGGATCCAATAGTCTCGAGTCGGTGAATCCTTCGATGTGTCCTATTTTGCTTCAACAGATCTTTAGCTCGATTAATAATGAATTGGAGTTCTACTCCACCGTCGGCAATATCGGAGTTGAATTTGTTATTGGGGTCCAGGAGCGTAGGAGACTGGATGTTGTCGAGGAGGTCGGTCATGTTGATGAATTCGGCAGCGTTAATCGCTGTGGTGTAGATGTTCGAGATGTTTAATGGGGCTCGCGGTGCGAATTCGGTCCAGCTTGTTGTCGATATTTCGTCAATGGATGACAGAATGGCTGATTTGGTCGTTGCTTCGCATCGGGGGCGAAGGCGGAGGATCCCGGACCCGCGAATCATGATCGCGCGTGGTTCTGACTCATGGCATTTTACGCGGAGGGTTTCCTGGCTCGCGCATGAGAAGATCCATTGGTTTGAAAGGTGTATTCGAGACCAATGTGTGCGGATACTAGTTTTTGTGCGTACGTCGCACGACCCGAAATTTGAAAAATGGGGTTCGGTAATAATTTTGACTTCGCAATCGCTATGAGAATCCACGCGATACAGAATGTTCACGTGCTTGCAGACGAAACGGTCGGCACTTGTTTTGCAGAGACGTAAGTCATCATCCGTGAGCCGGAAGTAGGTTTCGAGGTTGTTTGAGATTGCGGTGTATGGAGCGGTAGGTTTGATAAAGGCAAAATTCGAGCCTTGAGGCGTGGAATGTTGATATACTGGAAGAGGGACGTTCTTGAACAGCGTGTATTTCCGTAGGCTCAGCAAAGGTACCGTTATAACGTAAATTAGTTTTCCTTTTGTTTGGTATATTGTGATATCCGAAAGTTTCAGTAATTCGGGGATTGATTCCGTTTTCAGTGTGACGGGAAATTCAGAATTTGGGCGTTAGCGTTGGAAAGCCCTTGCGCTCTGTAGTAGTTGTACGGGTGATAACAGGCGAGGATGTAGTTGTCCCTGCTTTGCGAAAATTATTGCGTCAGTAAGGACTGCCGAATCAAGTTCGTGTTCTGCAATGCTGAGTTCCAGAGTCGCGGCCGCGTTGATCATCATTTCGCTATATTCTATTGTTGCTAATTCGTTAGTCAGCATAGATAATGCACGCGATACGTTTCCTATTTTTTCAGTGAAGATTTTCGTGAGGTTCATGACGCGGAGTCGGTCTTCATTAAATTTAGATTTAATTATATGTGTCTGATTAGCGATTAGTTCGACTATTGACCTTGTGTCGTTTTCGAGAGTTTTGATTTTGTTATTATAAAATTCCGCATCTTCAGCATCGAGCGTACCAAAAAGTGCTCTGCTGATTGATCCAATAAATTCTAGAGGCGCTCTTTTTTTCTGTTTCCTAGTGTTTCTCTATCCTCGTGCACTAGCTTTACTATGTCTCATTGTTCTTGTGCGAGGTTTTTAAGCGTTTCTTGCATACTTGCAATTTGTCCTTTTACTTTACATCTTTTCTGTAATATTTGGCATTCTTGAGACAGTGTAGACCACTCTTGGGTCAGTGCGTGGTTTATTTTTGAGAATTTCGAGAGGTCGACGTGTGTAATCAGATTCCACGATGTTTGATACGATCTTAAGGATCCCAGGTGGTCTGAATATATTCCGGGATTATTTGTAATTGTAGTAATGGACTAATCATCGTTTCCCAGTACGAATCTGAAATGGTTATTATATTTCTTGTTGAGTTATTGTTTTTTTTGTTTTGCTAAGATTGAGTAGGGGAATCGTAAATGAGTTAGAATTTTCGCGCTCTTTGCGCGCGCTATAGTAGGTATCCCTAGGTCGCGACTGTCGTTGTTTCGGCCACGCGGTTTGCTATTCCCGAAGTGTAGAGTCTCGCGTTTGAAATTTGAGTTTCTCGGCATCAGCATTTTTGCGGGTATAAGCACAGCATTTATTCTTACTTGGTAGACCAGACCGGTTACACGTGTTTTAAATATTCTTGTTCTTTGTTGTTACAATGGACAAGGGGGCTCTTGTCTTTGTGATTTTTGAAGTGAGTATTGGTTTTATTATGTGGTCTAATATCTGTTTCGTTCTCTCTTTTTTGTTCATCGTGTTACATTTTGCAATATATATATAATTACGTATTTTCAGGAGTGGTTCAGACAGAGTTGCTGGACTGTAGGAGAAGTGCGTCGTAGGAGGAGGGAGGCACGGGAGGAAAAGGAGAGGAGAGATCCTTGGAGGGACTCCGAGCTCGGTATCCTCGGGATGTTTGGGGAGCCTCGACTACCGGTTTTTGGAGGGTATTTCCTCCACGGCACCTACTTGCTATCGGGCGCCTGGGTACCCGGTGGTTGTCGGGTACGACCCGCGGGCGAGAGTGATGAAGAGGGGGATGACGGGTTCGAGCTTTTTTTAAATTGGCTCGTCGGTATTTTTTTTTGAATTTGATTTGTGTCATCAATTTTATTTTCATTAAAATGAATAAATTTGTTTTTGTGTATTTGAGTTGCGTGTTTGTCTTAGATTGGTTCCTTCTGTTTCCCATCGTCATTCTTTGAAAAGTAGTCATCATATATTTTTTTTTTTTTTTGCAAAGTTAGTTTTCTGGTGATTATTATTATTTTTATTTATTTATTCATTTAATTATATACGCATATTTATGTTTATTACTATTCTATTGTTTCTATTACTAGTTATTCTTTATACGTACATTTATTTCTCTTATAATATTGTTATTATTGAGTTTGGTTCGCGCGTGTGGCGGCTATTACGTCGGTCGTGTGAGCTTTATGAGTGCAAGACTAGTACGTGTCGGTACTTTTCGTGCTCCGCGGGAGCGCGACCTGCTATACCACGCGTCGTCGTGAGAGTATGTCGGATGCGTAGCATATCGTCGGGCGCGCAAGTACACGAGTGGAGAGGACCGAAGGCATATTGCCGCTGCCCCTCCCCCGTAGATATTCTCGCTAGGCAACGTAGCGGGAATAGATGCGAACGGCGCACTCGAAGCGAGTTTCCGTCGCAAATTTGGTAACTTCCGATGACTTTTATAATTTGAATAAATTTTGATAAATTTTAATAAATTTGATAAATTTGAATAAGTTTGGATAAATTTCGATAAATTTTAGAAACTTTGATAAATTTGGATAAATTTCGATAAATTTAGTAACTTTGATAAGTTTGAATAAATTTTAATAAGTTTAAATAAATTTGATGAATTTGAATGAATTTTAATAAATTTGATAAATTTGAATAATTTTGAATAAATTTTAATAAAGGGCATAGGGGGATAAGCATGGTGAAATGGCCCCGGGCGAATATTTAATCGCTACTTCGAGAATATGTAGGTACTAATGAAAGACAATAACCCTCCAAAAATCAGACGTCTAACTCAACGCGATGTCGAGTAAATCAATAAATACTCAAAAATCGAAAAACTTTTTTATCTCAGGAACGGCTTAATCGATTTCAATAAAATTTTAGGACGTTACAGGGATACATAAAGACTTTCTCCAGAAAAATTAACAGCCATATAGGGTTTTATTATCCTGTAAAAAAAAATGTTTTTTTTTTAAATCTTTTTTTTTAATCATGATAAGATTTTAGCAAAATTATGAAATATTTTTTTTTCGAAGCTTCGCACTCTTTTATATAACATATATTTTTTTTGATTGACTTGGATTGGTGCGCCATATTGAAAAAAAATAAAAACTGTTTTTTAATATGAATTTTCCGTTTTTTTGACAATTATTGGTCGTTATTATATAACAACAATCGATATATGATAAACTTTATTTTTAAAAAATCAAAATTATTTTGGTAGAATTGGTAAAACAAATTTTACATCAGTTGATTAATTCTTACTAATTAAAAAAAACAATCAATGACAGTGAGTGAAAGAGTGATATTTCGTGCCTACTGTAATCACTTTTTAAAAAGAAAAAACACACCCACACTCCATGCTATTTACGCCAGCCCTGAGTAGGCGCCATAAGGTGCCACAAAATGTGCCGCCTCTGTCAAATACGAAGTGGTCAAATCCGTGGCGGTCAAATAACACTGTACTCCCGGTCTGCTGCTCACCTCGCGATATAGATATAGCGCTCTGAACTCGATATTGGATGAGTGCCAATGTAAACATATATGATGCGCCAATGTAAACACATATATACACGCACACTCCCGAGTTTTTTGTCGACACGGCGTGCGTCCAGGCAAGGCCGCGAAAATTGAGAATAAGATCAGGTGCCGGGAGACCGGAAGTTCAGTGTGCGAAGGAGTCCAGTGTACTAGACGTCTGAAAAAATTCTGTTACAACTAGTGGAATAAAGTTTTCTGTCGCTCTTGTTTTTAACTGTCTTAAAAATGTCATCGTCTAAAACGAAAACCGCTCAGTGCTGTATATGCTTTACTTATTTAAGAAAAACTGTGGGTAATCACAAGCTCATATCATCAGAAGAAGACGTTGATGAATTCTCGCCATGTTTTGACACTGAAATTTACATTGGGGATGTTATATGTGCTGCTTGTCGAATGACAAAATATAAAAAACGAAAAGTCGACGAAACAGTGGTTGAAAATTCTGCTGATAGTGCGTCTGAAGTAATTACCAGTCAAGAATTAGAGAAATCAGAGTCCAGTTTATCTCAATTGAGTCTCTCTCAATCAAGTTTTGAAGATCGAACCTTTAAAATGAACTTGAAACCTGTCGAAAATGAAGAGTACATTACGATCTGCATGAAGAGAACAGTTGCCACGCACAGATATTGTTGTGTTTGTTGTGTTGTTGACAAAGATTTGATTGTTGTCCCGCAAAATGCTAGGATGCAATCATTTGTGAAGAACCGAATCTTCATTCCAAAACGGAATCGTTGCTGTGAAAAACATCTTATTCACAAACGTTTCTACGAAGATGATCTGAATATGATCAAAGTTTATTCGAATTGGACTTTAATATCAGCATGAGAATTGTTCGAGACCATGGACAACGTTGCTGTCGAATGCGATTCTACTCTACTTGATCGACTAAGTGACTTTAGTTTGTCAGACCAGCAACTCTATGTTTTCACTGGTATCACTTGGGAAAACTTGATTGAGCTACGAGATCTTCTCACATCTATGCGTAATACTGAGACTCGCAGTGTCACTCAAGCACTAATTGTATTTTTATTCAAGCTGAGAACTGGAAATTCTAATAAGTTGATATCATCTGTTTTACAACTAGAAGAAGAGCAGCTAGTGTCTCATTATTCAGCTCAGATAATTCAATGCTTTGAAAATGACATACTTCCTTTATATTTTGGTTTTCCGGCGGCTTCGAGAAATGACCTTATACATAATCAAACATCTTCGACTGCAAAGAAACTTTATACTGATATAGATGATAAACTCATTTTGATTTGTGATGGAACTTACGCGCGCCACCAAAAAAGTTCGAATAACGATTATCAACGTAAGTCTTATTCTGGTCAAAAAAAAACTTCGCTGTGCAAACCGTTCACTATTTGTACAACAAACGGATATATAGTAAATATGATGGGACCCTATTACACGAATCAAAACGACGCTGAAATAATGAAACACATTATTGACGATCCTGAAGGTTTAAGCTCATTAATAACGCCTGGAGATGTTTTTGTTGTTGATCGTAGTTTCCGCGACGTGAAAGAACATTTAGAAAATAAAGGCTATCGCGTTCTAATGCCAGCATTAAAAGGAAGACGTAACCAATTAACCACAGAAGAATCAAATGAGTCACGATATGTAACCAAGATTCGTTGGGTGGTTGAAGCGACCCACGGGATGATAAAAGAAAAATATCAATTGCTCGATCACACGTTTGACAATAAAATGATTCCAAAAATTGGAAACTACTATCAAATTGCCTCATTTCTGCACAACAAGTTTAACAAGCGACTCGATTCTGACTTAGAATTTTCTGATGAAGTCATTCAAAGGATGGATTCACAAAAATTCATGAAAAATACTTTAGCTGATGAAGTAGAAAAAAACAAGTGGCAACGTAAGAAGCTTCCTTTTCAAACGATAACAACAAGTGATTTGACTGACTTTCCAGAAATGACAGTGAAAGAATTAAAGATTTTATTCACTGGTTCTTATCAATTTAAGCAGGCAATTTCATACCTCGCAGAAATGATTGATGAATCAGGGAATTTAAATCTTCAATACGTCAAGGATAAAACTAATATCTCAAAAATATTAGTTCAGTCACGTCATATAAGCAGGAAGCAATACAGATGTTTCATAGAATACAAACGGAATTGTATAGGATGTACAGGTATATCCAGGTATAGCTGTGAATGTGCAAATGGGCGAAGAACTGTTGGTTGCTGTTCCCACATTGCAGCAATTATTTATTATTTAGCATATGGAAGATATTTATCGCAGATTCCAATACCAGCTCAATATTTGAACAAACTATTCGATTATGATCAAACGAATGTTGTAATAGAAGAAGACAGTGATGAAGACTGAAAATCAGTGTACAATTGTCCTACATGCTTTATTTTATTTTTTTTCATTGTATCGCGAAGTAATTATTCTTGTAAATAATGTTAAAAATGTAAATAATGTAAATAATGTACATAATGTAAATAATTTGAATAATGTAAATAATATAAATAATGTAAATCATGTAAATAATCTAAAATTTCTGTGTTCATTATAATATCCAATTTGATCTAAGTTAATTAATAAATAGTCAATTATAAAAGAACCGTTATTGATTGTTTTTGTAATTAATAAAAATTAATCAACTGATGTAAAATTTGTTTTACCAATTTTACCAAAATAATTTTTATTTTTTTTCGATTAAATTTATAATATATCGATTGTTTATTATAAAATAACGACCAATAGTTGTCAAAGAAATAGAAAATTCATATTAAAAACAGTTTTTATTTTTTTTCAATACGGCGCACCAATCCGGGACAATCGAAAAAAATATATGTTATATAAAAGAGTATGAAGCTTCGAAAAAAAAATATTTCATAATTTTGCTAAAATCATATCATGCTTAAAAAAAAAGTTTTTTTGAAAAAAACTTTTTATTTTACAGGATAATAAGACCCTATATGGCTGTTACTTTTTCTGGAGAAAGCCTTTATGTATCCGTATAACATACTAAAATTTCATTCAAATTGATTAAGCCGTTCCTGAGAAAAAAAAGTTTTTCAATTTTTCAGTATTTATTGATTTACTCGAAATCGCGTCGAGTTAGACGTCTGATTTTTGGAGGGTTATTGTCTTTCATTAGTACCTACATATCCTCGAAGTAGCGATTAAATATTCGCCCGGGGCCATTTCACCATGCTTATCCCCCTATGCCCTTTGATAAATTGGATAAATTTCAGATTTTTAAAGTCGCTTGCATTCATTTATTATTTCGAGGTGCATTTGCTTATAATGGGGAAGTAATCTATATGTATATTTCATGCGAAGGCGATGCATGCTGCCCTTTACAGGTATGGGTGTTTGATTTTGTCGGCGTGGACTATTTTCGTTTTGTCGGAGTCTAGTAAGAGTTTTATATTGTTATTGGGCCGAATTTCTAAAATACGATATGGCCCAACGTATTCGTCGTCGTATTTTTCGGATGTTGGTTCTTTTAAAAGGAAGACAAAGTCGTCTGCTGCAAATGAGTGGGTGCGCACGCGTCTGTCGTAATATGTTTTTGATTTTTCCTTCGCTTTTATCAGATTTTCCGATGCTGTTTTTTTAGATTCTCGGAGTTTTTCGATGAGTCCTTGGAGAGCATCGTCGTACGTCGGATCCGGCGAATCGTTTGTGAATTGGGAAGGGATACGAGCGGTTTTTCCGAACACCAGTTCGAAGGGTGAAAGTTTGTAGCTTCGTGAACGCTGGTGTTGTACGAAAACATCGCAGTGGGGATCCATTCGTTCCATTCCCGGTGTTTGTTGACGAAATTCTTCAGGTATTCGGTGAGAACATGATGACTCCTTTCCAGCGAACCGTTAGACTGGGGGTGGTATGCCGATGTGCAATATGTTTTTATATTATAATATTCTGCGAATTGTCGAAACGTTGCACTCATGAAGTTTCGCCCTTGATCTGTAAGAATGGCTCTGGGTGCTCCGTAGATTGAGATGAATTTTTCTGCCATTGCGATCCCTAGTTCGCTAGCGGTGGTGCGCGCTAGGGGTAGAGCCACAGCGTACTTCGTCAAGAGGTCCTGTATTGTCAGGATATAAATATTTCCTCTACGAGTGCGCGTGAGAGAGCCATATATGTCCAATGAC
The DNA here is from genome assembly GCA_946863875.1 of Alloplasta piceator. NCBI lineage: Eukaryota > Metazoa > Arthropoda > Insecta > Hymenoptera > Ichneumonidae > Alloplasta > Alloplasta piceator. Next base: position 16,703,986 of record OX333076.1, read on the forward strand.
ACCTTCTCGAAGGAATCCGAGGGGGTGTCAGTAATGACCATTGGTTGTTTATATTTAACTCGCACAAGTTTGCGTCGTTGACAATCGAGGCAATACTTGACGAATTGTTCGACCTCTTTCTTCATTTTTCTCCAATAGTATCTGCTGTGAACGAGATGGTATGTCTTTGTCACGCCTTTGTGTCCACCGGTTGCCGAATTATGACATTCTCGGATAATTTGTTCGCGTAAATGCAGCAGCGGGACAAGCAGGAGGCCGTGGCACACTGTTATATTGATGTCGGTGCCTTCAAAAACGGATGCCAGGGTATCTGAAAACATGGTGCGAGTTCTGAAGTCGAAGTGGCGACTCTCGGCTGGGAGGCATACAGACTGTATTCCATGTTTTTCCATCAGGTTTTTGAGGATCGTTAAACATGAAAACAACGTCACGGGTTCGAGTTTTGCGGAGGTTTTATCGTAGACGAGGCCAAACGAATATAAATTCTTTCTTTTCGTCATTACCACCTCCCCTGCTGATAGGTTTTTTGTGTTGATGTCTTCCCATGTTATTCTTCCTTTCTCCAGGAGAAGTTGGGTTGTATCCATCGTGTTATTCCGATTGCAAGTGATCCAATAGGCGACCGTCGTGTCTGTCTCCACGATGCTGTTATTTGATTGATGTATCGATCCCGCATGGGGAGCCACTTCGTCTTCCAGGGAAGATTCCGGTGCAGATGAGGAGTCTTCTTCCTCGAGTTCCATTGAGCGATCGAATTCGACTGGTTCGGTTAGCTCAGTACTTGAAGGTTGAGTTGCGATTGAGGAGGTAGGAGACTCGCGATTCTTTGGTGGTTCGTACAAGGAGAGTCTGGAAGGTTCAATGGATTCTTCGGACGTTGAGAGTTCAGTAATTCCTTCTCCGATAACGTGTTGTTCCATTGGGGAAGGACACCAACGATAGAACCCTTGGCGTTGTTCTTCCGCGGTGGGCACTGGCCCATGGACATCGGGGTAAACAATATAGATGTGCTGATCCGTTTCTTCCTCGGAGGACAGCGATGAGAAATTTAAATTCTACGTACGGCGCGGAGGGATTCGAAATTCCGTTATTGGTGGTGGAGGATCAGGAGAGGTTGGGCAAGGTTTTTTGTTTTCGAGAGGACCTGACTGGTCTGTTTCATCTCCTGATTCTACCCTCTGTTCTCTCGTTCTTTTAGCCATAAGGACGTATATTTTGGCCTCTTCCGTCGACGAGTCTTTGTCGATGGGGTTGCGAGAGAGGGCGTCAGCATTAGTATTTTTTGAGCCCCTTTTGTATTTTATATCGTACTCGTATCCGTCTAATGTGGCGGTCCATCGACGAAGTTGGGAATTCGGATCCTTTAAGTTTCTTAGCCACGTTAAGGGTTTGTAATCCGTCACTAGCGTGAACTTACGGCCATAAATGTAAGACCGAAAATTATCGACGGCATATATGATAGCGAGTAATTCTTTTTTAGTCGCATCGTATCGCGTTTCTGCATCGTTCAGTGTCCTGGATATATATGCGATCGGTAGGTCCTTTCCGATCTCGCCCTGACTAAGGACTGCTCCCAACGCATGATCGGAAGCGTCTGTAGTGATGATGAATGGTCAAGAACAATCGGGATACTGCAATATCGGATCTTCGCATAGACGATCGCACAGCTCGGCGAATGCTTCCTGTTGTTCCTCAGCCCATACGAAAGGAGCGTCCTTTTTTAGTAATTTCGTTAGAGGCTTTGCGATGTCGGCAAATTTATCGATGAATCGCTGATAGTATCCTACTAGTCCCAAAAATTGTTTGATGTTTTTGACATTTCTGGGGGTAGGAAATTTCCTAACCGCTATTAGTTTTTTCGGGTTTGGACGAACCCCTTCGTGACTAATAATATGGCCGAGGTATACGACTTCAGGACGGAGGAATTCACACTTCTCCGGTTGGAGCGACAGTCGTGCGTCGAGGAATCGTTTTGCTAGGCGCCTAAATTTTTTTCCATGCTCGTCGATGGTGTTAGCGTAGATTACGATGTCGTCGAGGTATACGAATATTTCACTACCCTGAAGGCCGGATAATACTTGGTCCATGAGCCGTTGGAAGGTGGCTGGGGCGTTTCTCAGGCCGAATGGCATACGATTAAATTCGTAGTGGCCATGAGGGGTCGAGAAAGCTGTTTCAGGCCGATCCTTCGAGTCCATTGGAATTTGGTGGAAGCCCGAGGCGAGGTCAAAAACTGAGAAATAGTTGGCCCTTCCCAACTGATCTAAAATGTCAGTGATGTTTGGGAGAGGGTAGGCATCGGCGATTGTTTTATCATTCAGTTTTCGGAAGTCGATGACCATTCGCCACCGTTTCTTGCCGTGTGAGTCGTCTTTTTTAGGGACAATCCAAATTGGCGAGTTGTACGGAGAGGATGATCGGCGAATGACCCTTTTATCGAGCAGATCGTTCACCTGGGCGCTTATTTCCTCTTTCATTTTCTGAGGAAAGCGGTACTGTTTCGTGTTGATTGGTAAGTTGTCGATAGTATGAATCCTGTGTTTGACGACGTTTGTACCCCCCAGAGGTTCGCCGGGTACATGGAATAGCTCCGGAAATTCCTCTATTAGAGATGTTACGTGGTCATATTCTTCAGGCGAGAGGTGGTCTAAGCGTAACAGGGGGAGTATTTCGGCGATTTGGTCACGAGGTTGAGAGCGAGCAGAAGCGACTATTGCCGTTCCCTCGACGGTTTCGCACAGTCCCTCGTCGTTTCTTGGTAGTTCCGTGAATGGTATTAATTATACACGCGGTACTACTAACTCTACATCTATTTCCTTAGAGTTAATTACGAATAAATACGCCGCGCCGTCGCGACTCTCGACGACAGCATTGCCACAGTAAATTCCTTTATCGAATTGAATTTGTGGCACATAGCTGAATGCTAGGTCGTTTGTGACTTTTATTTTCATTAATTTTCTTGTTCGCGCCGGGATCGTAATAGTTTCAGTATTCAAAAAGCGGATGATTTGGATAGGGTCCTTGGGGGCTATCCAACCGTTTTGGTAGCTGATGTCTACCTTATGCCTGCGGAAAAAATCGCGGCCAAGCAACCCGTCTTCCGATATTCGAAAGTCGTCCCGAACAAAGTGAAATATCATGGGCATGTCATTTACGAGTATGTCTACCGAGCCCAAGGAAAGGACTATTCCATCCGTAACACCCTCTATTTCGTATATTATTTTGTGATTAATTTTTATTCTGCTTATTAGCGATTTCTCTTTAATAACTGATATGTCGGAGCCATTGTCTACGTAAAATACCGCTTGGCCATCGCAGAGGGCTGACGAGTCGAGTTTAACGACGCTGTCTACTTGGTAAGGGTTCCTCTATACAGCGGCTTTACGGATTTGCGTTCTTTCGGGGTTTGCACCCTTTCGTCGTCACTCGACGTCACGCTCTTCCGTCGAGCTCCCTGGGAGTTTAAAGGCTTCGAATTTTTGAGGTTTCTTGAGCTTGACTCGTGGGAGGCGTTCGATTTATTGCTATTAGCACTGCTATCGCGTTCGCGCGATAAATTTTTAATTTGAGCGCGCCGTGAGGTTTTTTTTCTGCGCCGTCGGTTTCCGAGTCAGAGCAATTACTCGATTGTTGGTACCGGCTCGATTTACGCGGTTTGTGGTCCCTGTCGGACCTCCAATCGCCATCTTTTGTTCGCGGTTGGAATCGGTTGTCCCTTGGGGACTTTGCATTCCGGTAACCGTCGCGATGGGTGTTATTTCGTCGGGTACCCGAATTGTCTCTGTCGCGGTCGCGATTTGATTTTCCACGGGATTCGTCGCGATATCTTCTGTTTGACCCATTTTTAGAGTCTGACCGCTCTCGGTGTTTCGAGTAAGAATTCACGTTTTCGCGATACCGAGATCTGGAGCGAGAGTCGCGATTGTTGTGATCGCGATGGCGCGAGTACTCATTTTGTTTTTCGCGGTCGCGAGAATTCGAGCCTCCCCGGTCACGTTTCCGTGAATTGGACCGTTCGCAGTCGCTCTCGTCGGAGCACGAGCTGTTATAATCGTATTTAATGAATTTTTGGTTACCGCGATTTTGCTTATTAAAATATCTTTCCCGCGAATAGTCGCGTGCGTAGCTCTCGTTCCTTTCGGGAGATTCGCTACTTCCGCGCTTTGAAGGACGTGAAGACGAGCGATCGTCTTCTCTCTCACGAGCTCGTTTTTCTTCGTACTCGTACCGTTTCCGATTCTGGAGGGTGAAGCAATCCTCCAATGTATGGCCGCACTTTTTGCAATATCGGAGGTCCGATAGGAGTGCAGCGACGGACTCATACGTTCCCCGTTTTGGGTGGGTTTGACGTCGCGCGTCGCCTTTTAATTTTTCGAAAAGTAGGTATCGAAATTTGTCCAACTCTGATGTTTCGAGCGTATTAACGGCGAATTCCACGGCCGCGATAAATTCTTCGACCGGTATGATTTTGCCGTCGAATTCTGGTATCGGCAGCAGTGCTTTGTATAACCAGTCAGGATCACCGCGCAGAGTTAGTCTCTGGCACAAGGTCGGCAAGTCGGCTTCGCGTTGCCGATCGTTATTATTCGGGCTATGCTGAGGGGGACAGCTAAAAGATGATTCGTTTCGAAATCGTGGAGGGGGGCGATTAGGATCGTAGTGTGCAGGAATGTCTGGGGAGAAAAATTCTGGATTTTGGGCAGGACGCCCTTGAGGTATTTGAGGGGGCGGGGACATGGGTATTAGTTGGCGACGGGCACCGTTACTATTTCGATTTGGCCGCCCGCTTCCTTGGTGAGCTGAAGTAGGGGAAAACGGCTGACTACCACTAGCCAAATTATCGCTTGACATTGACCGCTCGTTTAGCACGAACGCGGCGTCCGGGGTGAAAGGCCTGTTGGCAGACCAATCGGCACCACGTCTGACCGTGTCTGGGTGCCGACTAGGCGATAGCGTCCGCGAAGGGGTGTGAGTAGCCATTATCTCGGGAATTGACTTTCTAGATCCGTGCAGAATAAGGATAAGGGATAGGAATCGGAAGGTCAATTTTCCAGAAGTGGAGTGTTATCCTTGTAACTTCAGCAACCAATCATTAGCCGGTATGGTAGCCTGTACCAACGGTGGGGAGATCAGAGACTTCAGATTTGCGTGTAATTCTAGGAAACTTCCGAAATCAGAACACTGACCGGTATGGTAGCCTGTATCAGCGGACTGACTCGTCAGAGACTTCGAATTTGTTGTGTAATGTCGAGTGTAATCTTAGAGTTTTCCACAGTCAGTTATGAGCCGGCATGGTATCCTGTACCCACACTAAGAGTTTCGAAATCTATGATTTGGCTTGTGGTTGGTTTAAATTTTCGAAAGATTCGTTCAATCAATAGTTATTGTAGGGATCAAGTGAGATTCTGAGTGCGCGGAGTGAGAAAGTCGTTCGGTGTAAGCGTTATAAAGGTAAATAGAACCGGTTAAACAATCCGTTATTATCATGGGATCGCGATCATCGAGTTCGTTTGTTCGTTCGAATATAAATTTACAGTTGCACGGGGTTTCGATGGAAAAGTTATTACGCAAGATCGATTTCCATTTTTTTTTTAAAGAATTTCGCAAACGTTTTCTATTAATTTTCCGCTTGATACCCGGGGCGCGATTAATGCAGCTTACTTCCATAAGCTCAGTACGATTACGGTTCACACAAATAGAAAAGTGAAAATTTTAAAGGAATTCGATTACTTACATGAAGCAGGTCACCAGCCACACGGTCGATTGCAGGTGCATCTCTGCCAGCTTGTAGGTAATTGCTTGTTGAGCTTCCACGATCTGGAACCACGAATTTTCCGAACTAATCCGGGTGATGTTCGGGATCCTTATGAAGTCGTATGCTTTCGAGAGAACTTCTTTAGTCTCTTGCTTAAGTTAGAGTTCTGCACGATTGTGTTGTGCACTCGTTAATGAAATAGCACAAAGTCTCGAAATAAATGTTATTTTATAATTTTTTTTATAAATTTCCCCCTTTGTAGGGTCTTATTGGCTTATTTATAGCGAGTACGTTAATAAGTATGATTTAATTGTCTGTGGTTTATTAAATGTTCATGCGTACTCTTCTTTGATTTATTTTAGAGTAATATTTAATTATTTAATTATCTTCCTATAGTCTGTGGTATTATTTTAGGAAAAATAAAAAAAATTCCAATAGTTCCTTTAATTGAATTACAATTTCAAGTAGTTTATTCAATGAATTTAAGATCTTAAATAATTTATTGAATCGAATTAAAATTTAAATAATTTATTAAATCGAATAAAAGTTTTAAATAATTTATTGAATCAAATTAAAATTTTAAGTAACTTATTCAATCGAAATAAAATTAAAAGTAGATTATTGAGTCGAATTAAAATTTTAAATGGTTTATTTAATATAATTGGAATTTAAATGGTTTATTTTAATCGAATTAAAATTTAAAATTGTTTGTTTAGTTGATTAGAATTTCAGATAAATTATTTTAATGAAATTAGAATTTTTAATAATTCATTTAATCGAATGAGTTTTTCAATAATTTGTTTAATTGACTTCAGATTTTAAATCATTCGTTAATCAAATCGAATTTTCAAGTTATTTATTTAATCGAATTAAGATTTTAAGTCGTTCATTTAATCGAATTTGAATTTTAAATGGTTTAGTTTCATCAATTTCAAATTGAAATTGTTTATCTAATCGAACTTAAATTTTAAGTAGGTTATTTGATTAGGTTAGATTTTAAACGATTTATTGGATTGGATTTAAGTTTTAAATACTTATTTCAGTCTAATTAAATTTCGGTTAATTTATTTTAATCGAATCAAGATTTTAAGTAATTTATTTAGTGTGACGAACGAGCGGGTTTAATAAATGGTTAAAATGTTGAAGTTGTATATGTTAATGAAGGTTTATTGAATGTATGAATAGTTGAGTTCAGAGAGAGTGCACGTCTTAATTAGATGAATGTTGGATGGAAAGGTGGAGCTGGTCCGAGTTGTTAGGATGTTGGAGATGAACTAATTTGGATTAGGAGAGAGAGTGGAAGTGTAAGGTTGGAAGTGGGGTGAAGTAGGGGTCCAGGCGAGTGGAGGGAGGCCACGAGCCGTCGTAACGAAGCCCGTGGGACCAAGGACAATATAGGAGATTAGAAGATGCTGAGGAATAAGGTTTGAGCGTGAGAAGTGATAAGAGAAATGAAGTATGGATGGATGGCGTGAGAAAGGAATGAAAGGGTATGGGGAGTTTTATGTATGATACCGTGACACTCCCCCTCTTGAAAGAAACGATGGTCCCCATCGTAAGTTACAATAATTTGGTTCAAAATTTGCTTCTATATAATGAAAATGTTTTTACAATTGGTTTGTTTTTGTGTGACTCGATATAATGAAATGTGTGTTTATTTATTGAAAAAAAGGTGTGTAGTCCGGTAATTTTTATTTTGTTATATTTGTTGTTTCCTTTGTCGAAAAATGGTTGGATGGTCGTTATTTTTAGTTGTTGTATAGTCATTCTTCAAGTTCTATTGAATTTCCTTTTGATATTCTTTTGATACTCCTCATCTATGGATTCTGAAAATGCTATGAAATCTGAAACTGAATGCCTGGATTAGTGTTTGTGTTAGTGGAATTGGTTTGCCATTCGGGATAGGGATGGTTAAAGGATGCTTAAATTTAGTATAAAGTAATATGATCCGTATTTTTCCCTGTTGAATTTCAGTTGTCGTTGGTTTTTCCTTGTGTACTTTTGTTCCTGTTATTGGTTTTTCGACCATTCTTCCAATCCTGTTAATTATTGTTTCGCGAGCTTACAATATTGTTTATTTATTTATTCCATATTGGTTCCAAATTTCTTATTTCTGGTTAGCGTTTTGTTAGTGGGAAAAGGTGTGTTAGCTTGGATCGGTAAAGGTTCGATCGTCACTTGGCCAGGGCGACGAATGAGCGATACGCGAATCTCTTTGAATTGAATATTATTATCTGTTGGTCAATGTTTAACTATTTTTGTGATTAGGGGATACAGGATAAGATATGCGGTGATCGAGGGTTAAAATGATAATACGTACGTTAAGATGTGCAAAAGTATATAACTGTTTTGGCCATTTTTCTTTTCTCTTCCTTTGAATGTTTATACGCTTGATTATAAAAGTAAAGTAATGTAACCCTAAGTATAATTACTTATAATACTATGAAAATACTAAGTAATACTACGGTAATACTAAGTACAATTAGTGTAATGATTAGTATATTATTGTTGTTATTATTATTGTTATTAAAGGTATACGAAAAAAAAGGATTGTTTTTCGTTAGTATTGGTCGATTGGTATGTTTGCATATTGTGTTTGGTATGTATGGTATGAATGTATATTTCCTATTGATTGTATTGATTGTATTGATTGTAGATCGATTTAAGTTTCTGTGATCCAAATTCGTGTCGTATCACGGGTCTTTTTCCTTAATTAATTATCGTAGCGTTCTAAAACTAATCGTCTATTTAAGTAACTGATTGTTAAATTTCAGCTGTGTATGTTCTTACATCTATATGCTTTTACTATTAGTCCATTATTTGTTTTGTGTGTACATGTGTATTATTTTTTGTATGATATAATTGAGAAAACAAGTATTCCAAATGTGTAGAACTGTGTTTAAGAGCATGTTCGTCTCTTGTCATTTGGTCGAAGCAAATGGAGGAGAAAACTTGGGTGCTCTAATCGCTCTACTTCTTTTGCTGCATGTTAATTTTTTTGTTAATCACGTTTTAATTGTTCTTGAAGAATTAAAAAAAAAAAATCATCGCTATCTTATTTGTCTATTGATGTTGATGATAATATTCCTGTGGTTCTTTGAGTCCACGTTTGATTATTAGTGTTGTTTCTTTTCGATCGATTATATTTTCCTGTTAACCGTTTTGTTTCCTTTATCGATTGCCTTCTCATTTCCTGTTTCGTTTGCCTTGTCATCGTATGTTTTATCATAGTTTTGTTATTCTTATTCTATATTCTTATTCTAGTCAACATGGGTCGATTGCCTCTTTTTTTTTAAATCTTTACTAGCCGACAGAGGGCCATTTTTTTTGTTTACTAGCCGACAGGGGGCCGATTGTTTTTTTTTGTTTTGTTTTGTATTTCGTCCTTGTTTCGAGCGACGGATTGTTCATTTGTGATCGTGTTTGTCCGGTTTGTTCGTTCGTCCCCGGTGGCGGGTGACGGTTTACTTACTTCTAATCGCGTGTGTGCGGTTTGTTCGTCCCCGGTGGCGGGTGACGTTTTCTTATTTCTAGTCGCGTGTGTGCGGTTTGTTCGTCCCCGGTGGCGGTTGACGGATTGTTCGTTTGTTCAATTTGCGTAGATAAATCTAATTCGTTTTCCATTTCGTTTGCCGTGTGTTTTGCTAAGTTCATTTGCCTTTCCATCCCGTGACGTGTTGATCAGGCACGCTTTGGGCTGGTTTTCCTATTGTAAAGTAATTTTTTATTTCCGTGTAGAGTTGTCCATATTCTTTCCTTGGTTGTTGCCGTGAGGTTCATTATTATCGGGAGAGTTATCCTTTGAAGTTTGCCGTGTCGGTTACCGTGAGTTCAATCTCTTCTTCAGTGTTTGATGAGTCGATAATAATTGTTGTTGTTCATTGATTTGTTTATTCTTGGGTGTGCACTCCCGTAATTATAGTGTTCGATATTTGTATTGTATGATTCTTGTTCCGTTTTCATATCGATGTTTTGTAATACGTCTTTCCTTGTGGTAAAAGTTTTATGTTCTTGGGGGTTGTATTGCCACAGAATTTTTCTGAAATTGTAGACTGGACGTTCCTTTCCCTGATGAGACCATTCGTCATTAGCGAAGTTGGATAATTTTGACGGAGAGAATATTGAACGAGATCTCGGGATAGTACGTCTCCGACGATGGAAAATTTTCTGGTTTGGGGTGAATTTCGTAATAATGTTCGTTTTCACGTTCATGTTTGTACTCCCAAGTGGGGTTATTTTCATTTGTGTTGTGCTTTCTCACGAAGTCGTGAACGAGTTTCTCTTGTAAATTTGTTATTATTTTTCTGAGGTCGCAAATTTGTTGATTGAGCCTTTGTAATTCTTGTATGTTTTCGTTAGTTTGTCGGTCGTGGGAACTTTTACATGATTCATTCCACGAGCTACCAGATTGTCTGTTATAGCGAGTGTGTCGAAATCGGTTGTTGCTTCTTGGATTACTTATATTGTGGGATGACGTATTGTTTCGTTGTTGGTGGCGCGAATTGCTGCGATACCACTTGTATGGATTATTACGGAATTTCTGATATTTAAGTCTTCGACTTCGTTCTCTTAATTTTCTTATGGCTATGCACTCTGAGGTAAAATGAGTGTCGGATCGATGATATTCGCAAAATCTTTGAGGCGTTATGTTTTGTGTTTTGGCAAGCTGAATTTTCGCTGCCATAGTTTGCGTTGTATAAATGGGTTCATTATGTGTGCGATGTTGATTAAGAATTTGGCGTTTTTGGAGTTCATACTCGATGTTGAATGCTTTTTTGATTGCGGAATCCAAATTTTCAATTTTTTCATTCAGTAGAAGATTTCCAATTTTATCAAGAAGGCCTCGGATGAAAGCTGTGATGGCTGATTTTTCTACCTCCTTCATTCGGTTTTTAAGATACGGTCGTTCGGTTTCGGTCGCATAAAGTTCGTCGAGTGTTTCGAAAATACGTCCTAAAATGACTCGTGTTCGGATCGCATATTCTGATACTGGCTCGTTATAGTTTTGAGCAATCGATTTTAATTTTAATTCGAGGTCCAAAAGTTCGATTGGGGCACAGAAATAATTGTTTAGGTCGAGAAATAATTCGTTAAGTGTTGTGTATGTTTTTGTATCTGTTAAATCGAGGGCAATGCCGGATAATTTGTATTGTATCATGACGAGGAACCGTCCGTGTTCGTTTTCTGGTATTAATACAGTTGCTCGTTTGCAAGCTCGGATAAAGTCTTCGACAGGCATATTCTTGCCGTCAAACGTTGGGATTGCGTTATATATATCATGGAAAGTTACACTAACGTATGCCATTTTGGTTGTATTCGTATTTACTTTTGTTTCCAAATTGGGAAATGAGGGTTTAAATTTTTGCGAGTACTTTTAAACTGAAGCAGTCTTTCGGCCTAAATTTTTACGGCCTTTTTCGTGAGGAAAATTTGATTTTACTTGTCTTTATTCTGTATTTAAATTCCAATGGTATTTAAATTTACGTGAGGTGCTTTTGAAAGTATAAATCAAGAAAGGATAGTTAAAATGTAAATCGGAGTCGAAGAAAGAGAAAAGAAAATTTTTGTTTTTGCAAACTATAATGGTTCTACGTAGTTCGAAGTTATTTCGTTTATTTGCATTCGGTGTGCATATTATAATTGTATGATGATGAGGCGGTGATGAGAGTAATTTTTCTTTTAACAGAAAAAGAGAAAAAAAAATAAAAATTATGTGGATTCGAGGTTATTATTACATATGTTTCGGTTTATCGCATTTATTGGCGTTATATGAAAATCAGCTAATGCATCTGCTCATGTGTCGCAATGGTTCTTGCGAAGGTTAATGGTGATGAACATTTTCAAATATATACGGATGTGTAAAATGTCAAATGTTAGAAAAAAAATGTCAAGTTCGAAAAGTACTTATTTATAGATCCAAAGAGATAATTTGTACATACATAACTGGCTTTATTCCGTTTTTATTCGTATTTTATTTCCTTCCTTCCTTCCTTCTTATTTTGTCTGGTTGTTAAGAACACGTGGTTGACGTGGTTATATTTGAACGATGCTGTATGTGACGTGCGTTGGAGTCCAGTGTAGGTGTCGATGAGTATTTTTTTTTGTGTTCGTAAATTTTGTGTAGATCGCTTTTGTAAAATTTATGTTTCTGCATTTTGTTTGCGTTGCACTGTTTCGAATGAGTTTTATGTTTGTTTTCTTTTGAATGTCATTTTTTGTTAATTAAACGTGTTTCGTCTATTCCGAATAAATGTTACGTTTTTCGTGGTTTTGCATGTCATCTTTTGTGAATCGGCGTATTTCGCGCTCCCGAATAAGTTGCACTTGTTTTTTTGTCTCTTAATGTCACTTTGTAAGCGTCTAAACTTCGTTCTTATAAATATTGCTTTGATTTTCCGTTTTTATAATTTTGTGTTTTCATTGTTATAAATTTCACTAAGTTCGTTTTTCTGTTAATCAAAATTTAGTTGTGCGCGTTATTGATGTGTGTGTGTATGCGTGGCGCAGCGTGTCAGTGTGCATACCCAGCGAAGCGCGTGTGCTTGGCGATACACTATATGGGACGTTCCCTGTCTTCTTTTTTCGTCACTGCACGTTTTTCTTTTTATTTTCTTCTTTTCACTGTTCGCATTTTAATTCTGTCTCTATGTGTGTGTGTCTTTTGATTTTCGATGTTTTGTTTTTGTTTTCTTTTTGTTTTTGTGTCACAAAAATTGTCGTTTTTGATGTACTTTTTTTCGAATATTTGTTGGTTTTTTTTTTTCACTTTTAATCGTTGTTATATTGTTTGAAAAAAAATTTTGTTTCACTTTTTCAAATTTTGTTTTGCCACTTCGTCACTTTTCACTTTTCGATTTTTTTCCACTTTATCGCGTGACAAGGTACTTTTCTACGCGTTTCCAGCCACTTCTGTGGGTTTTTGAGGATTCCTCTTCTGACGCCAAAATGTGACGAACGAGCGGGTTTAATAAATGGTTAAAATGTTGAAGTTGTATATGTTAATGAAGGTTTATTGAATGTATGAATAGTTGAGTTCAGAGAGAGTGCACGTCTTAATTAGATGAATGTTGGATGGAAAGGTGGAGCTGGTCCGAGTTGTTAGGATGTTGGAGATGAACTAATTTGGATTAGGAGAGAGAGTGGAAGTGTAAGGTTGGAAGTGGGGTGAAGTAGGGGTCCAGGCGAGTGGAGGGAGGCCACGAGCCGTCGTAACGAAGCCCGTGGGACCAAGGACAATATAGGAGATTAGAAGATGCTGAGGAATAAGGTTTGAGCGTGAGAAGTGATAAGAGAAATGAAGTATGGATGGATGGCGTGAGAAAGGAATGAAAGGGTATGGGGAGTTTTATGTATGATACCGTGACATTAGTCAAGATAAGATTTTAAGTAATTTATCTAAGCAATTAAAATAATAAAAATAAAGAAATAAAAATTTGATGATTCATTTAGTTCAAATTAAAATTTAAATAATTTATTTAAATCAATTTAAAGTTTTGAGTAATTGGATGAATTAGATTTTACTAATTTTCTCTAGTGACTATATTTCAATTATTTATTTTATTTTTCTTGTATCATTTGATCAACGATTTTAGTGAATCAGTTGTATCCTATTTTACAATTGTATCTTAATAGTTTTCTCTACAAATTAATTGAATTAAATTTTGAAGTAGTCGTTTAATAAATCGATTATTTTTAAATAGTTCTAATTCAATAACTTTAGTGGGATGAGTTATTTTCCAAGGATCCAAGTTTCAAATTTGATGGATAAATTTCGCACTTTGATTGGCTCTTAGTGAACTCAATTTTCAATAATCGTTTAGCAGTGTTAATAATTTATTTGGATGATTTTTGATAATTTTATTTCACTTAGTATTTTATGAATTATGTTTTAAGGTTCATAGAAGGCACAATTATTAAAGTTGGAGTAGGTTTTTCGCGAGATCACACAATTTAAACGCGAAATTCTTGATTTTATTCGAAAAATATTAGCGAGCGATATCTTATTATTTTTGTATTTAAGTTTTATCGAAAAACTAAAGTCTCGAGGATTGTACAAAATCGAGACGGCTTTGCTCGAAGTTGTACACGAAAATTTCACAAAAAAAACACAAGAAAAATCACAGGAAAAATTCACGAAAATGAAGAAGTTCACAAGAAAAGTCACGAGAAAAGTCACAGGAAAAATTCACAAAACGAAGAAATTTGCGAGAAAAGTCACGAGGAAAGTCGCAGGAGAAATTCAAAAAACGAAGAAATTCGCGAGAAAAGTCACGAGGAAAGTCGCAGGAGAAATTCACAAAACGAAGAAATTCGCGAGAAAAGTCACGGAGCTCGCGTAAAATAGTATAAGATTTACGCGAAAATTACAGTTCTCACGATCGTTGAAAAATGTAATTATTGTCGATTACACAGAGTCAATTGCACGAAATTACGCTATTTTCATGCGTGTCGAGCAAATCCAAATATTTGCAAATACGAAGTGTTTACGCAAGAAATCGGATGCACCAAAGTTCAAGAGTTCAAAATTTTTATATTTTCACAATAATTTCGTACGATGATTCAATTTCACAAATGTTCAAAGTTTTTCGTATTTTCACGAAAATTTCGTACGACGCACAGTGGTTCAGAACGGCCTTTTCCCTGGCCAAAAGTCGAAAAGTGAGAATCATAATTTCAAAATTTCCTATTTAAGGTTTCTGGGGTCGCTGATTACGAATTTAATATAAAAATTATAAAATTCAAAATGGCGGACCAAAAATGACGGACATTTTGGAAAAATAATCACTTGATCAGTCCGAAAATTTGCACCGCAAGGTTTTCAAGATCGCTGATTACGAATTTGATATCAAAATTATGAAATTCAAAATAGCGGACCAAAAATGGCGAACATTTTGGAAAAATGATCACTTTATCGGTCCAAAAATTTGGACCGCGAAGTTTTCGGGATCGCTGATTACGAATTTGATATCAAAATTATGAAATTCAAAATAGCGGACCAAAAATGGCGGACATTTTGGAAAAATAATCACGTTATCGGTCCGAAAATTTGCACCATCAGGTTTTTGGGGTCGCTGATTACGAATTTGATATCAAAATTATGAAATTCAAAATGGCGAACATTTTGAAAAAATCATCACTTTATTGATCCGAAAATTTGCACCATGAGTTTTTCGGGATTGCTGATTATAAATTTAATATCAAAGTTATGAAATTCGAAATGGCGGATCGAAAATGGCGGACATTTTGGAAAAATAATCACGTTATCGGTACAAAAATTTGCGTTATTAGGTTTTTGGGGTCGCTGATTACGAATTTGACATCAAAATTATGAAATTCAAAATAGCGGACCAAAAATGGCGGACATTTTGAAAAAAAAATAATTTTGTCGGTGGAAAAATTTGCACCATTGGGTTTTCGAGGTCGCTGATTACGAATTTATTATTAGATTAATGACATTTGGAATTCTAAAATGAAGAACAATTTTGTAAAATATGTAAAAGTTTATTTTATCTCACGTACATAATACCATACAATACACATCCCATTAGATTAATGCCATTGAATTAATTAAAAATCAAAATCTGGGTCAGACAGATCTGTCGCACATGTGTCAATTTCTGCTGAGGGTGAGCTACTATTTGTGACGTTATCTTCTGGTGTTGCCAGTAGAAGTTCTATTACCTCAGAGGGTAATGGTGCACTATTCTTCATTTTCAATTTTTGAAAATTTGTTATGAGTGGGTCTGAGGATGCAAGAAGCCGACGAGATTTAGCAGCTGATATTTTATGATAACTGGGATAAACTGACGCGTCCCTATTTCCATTGCTTAATTCCCGGACCATATTGTACGTTTCTTTCGTCATTTTACCGCTTATTATCAAGTTCAAAGCAACATCTGCACTAATTTCTTGACGTACTGGTTTCGAACTTTGTGCGAATGCTAACTGATACCGAGAGGCTCGCGTAGGAGAAGTGGTTGTAATATCCTTGAGACCCTTTGCTGCAGCGTGGGACCCAGAAGCACGAAGATTCATTTCCGTTGCGAATGCCAATGCCCTTGGACTTGTTGATTTCCGAAGATCATCAACTTTTCGTCGCTTACTCCGTTCGCTGGATGATGTAAGATCCAACGAGGGTCTTTCAAATTTGTGGCTTTCATCCGATCCTGATGTATCAGAATTAGAAGTAGGTACATCCCTGTTTTTGAAATCCGCATTCTACAACAAATCGCAATAACATCAGTTTGAAAGTGGGAAAAAAAGGTTTAAATGAAAAACTTCAATGATATAAGAAATAGGAAAATAGACAAACCGTAATAGCTACGTCCTGGTCAAGCCATTTGTTATGAGTGGCGTAAAAGCGCTTCAGAGTTCTGTGGCTATCCTGCCATTTTTTCTTCATTGTAAATGGAAGATTCCCTAGAATTTTCCTGTCATCAATTGAAATTGCGAAAGGACATCTTTCCGATTCGGTAAAATATTTTTCCAGAACTTCTATTTGTTTGTCAAATTTCGAGCCCTATTCATTATGTAGAGCCAAGAATATTTGTCTGCGCGTAGAAATGATTTCTTCGCATGTTTGTTCTGTGAAAATTGAAAAAATTGTATATATATTGTATATATTGTATATATTGTCTATATTGTATGTATTGTATATATTGTCTACATTGTATGTATTGTATATATTTTATATATTGTATATATTGTATATATTGTATATATTGTATATATTGTATATGTTGTATATATTGTATATATTGTACATATTGTATATATATATTGTATATGGGTGGAAACGCCAATTATGGACGTCGGATCCGGCCTCACCCCCTTAGACCTTCTCGCAATTTTCGCAATTCGCAAAAACAGAATCCTGAATTTGTTCAGATTTTTTCCCCGCTAACTTTCGCAGTTATTATATGGGGTATTTTAGCTAATTTCACGATTTTTGTTTTATTCATTTTGACTTGCCATCTTCCAACAGAATGCAAAATTTTTCAAAAAATACGTTTTTTGCGTAAAAAAATCTCTGGTTTCAAAAAAAAATATTTTTTTTTGTTTATGCACTTGGAAAGCTCTTAAAATTGAGCTTAAAGTCTAAAAAGCTGTTTTTTGGTTGTTGCCCAAACTTTGAAAATTTCTTCAATATTTTTCTCGAAAAGCTGATACAATTTTGCATGAAATATGTATTTTTCAAGATGGGATCTCCACGAACATACGAGAAATTGAGGAATAAACAAAAATTGATTTTTTTTGGCGTATACATATTGTATATGTATATTGTGTATATATATATTATATATATATATTGTATATATATTGTACGTAACGTAAAAATATTATGAGCAAAAACAATATTATTATGTTTTACAGATTGTGTTTATTGTTCATGAACAAGGTTTGAAATAATATGTGTAAATATATATGTCGAATTATTTGTAAAAATGGACGTTACGGTTGGAATTTTATTTCAAATCTTTATTCACAATGCTACGCCACTGCAACAATAATGCTACACCATTGCAATAACTGTACTTATCTCCACAATACTTTAGAAAGAGATAGAAAACATCTACGAAAAACCCTCTATACCTGGGACCTTTCAAGCCTCAGGTATAGAAAGTTGAGCGGAGAATATCGCTATTAGTCACAGTGCGTAACGCGCACGACAGCGTGCACGGTAACACTAAAATCGATATTATTCAAAAACGGCAACGTTGGGGCAGCTAATTCTTGAAAATTTCATTAATAGATAGTTCAACAAACATGTCCCTGTGAATGCCAGCGTTAAAGCGTGTTAAAATTTTTTTGTATCGATACAAATGTATTTTTAAAAAAGCCAAAAAATATGGAAATCACGACTACCTTCAGCATGACATTTCATTAATAACAACAAACATTTTCGAACATTGAAGTACATGAAATTTTTCTACATACCTTCATAATCATTTTCCATTTTGGAAAAATGGAATCGGACACGTTGTTGCAAAGTTTTGTATGATTTTCTGGAGCACTGTAAAACTGGTCACTGAAGCGTTGCGCGCGTGTTCCTTCGAGAGGCAACTTACGACTGTCGCAGGGAAGCAGGTATACAATATTGTGGCCCTTGCTTATGCGATCTGAATGCCCCAAACCCCCCTCTACAAGAATCCATTTTAAAAATATCGATTTTTCAACCTTCATTTTTTGACTTTTGGCCAGCGACTCAGGCGTTTTGAACCACCGTGCGACGATTCGATTTCACAAATGTTCGAAAAATTTTCGCATTTTCACGAAAATTATAAAAGACTCACGAAATTGTACGAAAATACGCAATTTTCACGAGCGTCGTGAAAATATAAATGTTGATCAATACACAAAGTCAAAGTTCACGAAAAATAAACGATTTTCACAAACGTCGTGAAAATATAATTATTGACGAAGACACTGTCAATATACGCGAATGTTCAATAGTTCGAAAGTTCAGAATTTTCGTATGTTCATGAAAATCTCACACGAAGATTTAATTTCACAGATCTTCGAAAATATACAGAATTCGAACAATCCCTCTTCTGACACCAAAAATTTATATGTTACGTCTCAGGATAATTTCAGGACGTTTTCGAATAAATTAGGAATTCGATGTTCGATTAATGAATTGAAATTCAAATTGCACTTTATTATTCACAAGATAGATGTTTAGATATTGTCGCCGTTTACGACAATATTTCCGATACAATTTTAATTACCGAATTTATGCAGTTGCAAATATATTGTATATTGTCACCGTTTATGACAATATACGTATTACCCAAGTTACAATAGTATTACAAATTACAAGGAACAAAATTGACAAAGTTATACAAAACAAGAATATAAAATGAAATACAAGGCAAATATAAATAAACAGGGTAAAGAAATATTAAGAGTGAATGGTTTGAAGATTGGTAAGGAACTAATTTTTAGAATGAGGGAAGCAATTAGGTGGACGCGAAGCGGCGGCCGAAAAGCTGACTTCGCATGCCACGCGCGAGCAGCGCGAAAGTATGAATTGCTGGGTTTCGAAAGGAAAAGGACAGGTATATTGCGCGATGCCTCGTGCATCGCTTTTTTGCGGATATGGATCAGCGAAATTCGATATCGTCGTCCGGTCGATCGGACGATCGTTGATTTCTATATTTTCTTGGGATTATTGTAAACGAATGGAGGAAATTTGTCAGCGGAAATTCGAGGATGATTTCCGTTTGGGCGTGTGAATCTCTGGGGAATTTCATTAGAGTTGGGATGAATTATTCTTATATTATTTCGCAATAATTATTTCTAATCAAATCATAAGTTTGGGTAAATATTTAGAAAAAATACGTGAACGTGAAAAAAGGGCGAGACGTAACAGCGTAGAGTATAAAAACTCAAAACTAGGCTTTTCAGGACACCGGTGCACCTTAAGGGTTCTAACTAGACCCAAAAAATTGTTCATTCGGTACCTCAAATGGTGGACGATACATCATATTTGTAGGTATTCTACAAAAATTATAAATTATAATTAAAATGTACTTTTCAAATGTTAAAATAAAAATAAAACTCCAACCCAATATGTAGGTTGGAAATACATAAATTTCTTGTAATTTGTTCATAAAATATGTATATACGTAAATTACCTGTAACTGTTCTATGGGAACGATTTGCGTTGACTAAAGGATCGCCACGGCCCACTGTGGGTAGATTCACAGAAAAATCGGCAAAACTAGGCCGATGTGCGTACTGAAAAATGCAATGGTGATTCTTAAGTTTTTAACCTCGCTAATTTCAAATCTGGAATCAAAATTTCGAAAAAAACAAAATGGCGGACCGGAAGTGACTATCTGCGTTACTAAAAAGAATCCGATTTGAGTAGGGATCGGTAAATTAGCGGTTTAAAAGTCACTGATTAAAAATCTCAAATCCAAATTATGAAAAAACAAAATGGCAGACCGGAAGTGACTATCTGCGTTACTAAAAAGCATCCGATTTGAGTAGGGATCGGTAAATTTGCGGTTTAAAAGTCACTTATTGAAAATCTTGAATCAAAATTTCGAAAAAACAAAATGGCGGACCGGAAGTGACTATCTGCGTTACTAAAAAGAATCCAATTTGAGTAGGGGTCGGTAAATTTGGGGTTTAAAAGTCACTTATTGAAAATCTCTAATCAAAATTTCGAAAAAACAAAATGGCGGACCAGAAGTGACTATCTGCATTACTAAAAAGCATCCATTTTGTGTAGGGATCGGTAAATTTGCGGTTTAAAAGTCACTTATTGAAAATCCTGAATCAAAATTTCGAAAAAAAACAAAATGGCGAACCGAAAATATATTTTTATCTCACTCATAAGCAACTTTTGCTATCAGAAATCAATATTTGTGTTTTGAAGGTTGTTTTTTATAAATTTTGAATGAGATTTGGGGAAAACAAAACGATTGTCTGGAAGTGAGGGAAAGTTTTCAAATAATTTCGGAAAATTAGTTATAAATCATTTTTAACGAATTTTATTGCTAAATACGTTTGAAACAGCAATCGACACTTGACGAATTAAATTTTACCGAAAATAATACGTGCGTTACATAGAATAATTAATAATTAATAATAATAATGATAATATTAATTATTAATAATTATTCCTGATTTCAATATTAATCATAATCGTCAGCGTCGGAATCGCGATCGCCGTCGTCAGAGGAATTGGTGGATTCTGATTCGTCACTCGTGTATTCCATTAATTCACCTAAATCATACTTATCGCGAGAACTATCGGTACAGAGCAAAAGTTGCAATGCTTCTGGTGATAAACTTTTTGCTTTTTTCAGATACTGCTTGCCCATGCTCGATATGTACGGATCTGAAGTTAAGAGGAGTCGATTGAAAACGTCTTGCATGGTCGCTGTTCTCGAGTGTTTTCGAGCAAAACACTCGCGATATTTTTTAATATTCTTGTTACGGGCTTCCTGTGCGTCTTCTGACATTTGCCCCATAGGAAGCGGAGACCATTCAATTATCAAAAGAACGTGAATCAAAACTTTGTGAACCGTAGTTGGCATGCAGTACCAAGAATACAAAGTTACGAACATTTCGGCGGTGGCAAGACTATATTGTTTGAAAGCAGTTACATTTACGGCAAAGCCACTTGAAAGAACTTGCAATATTATGTGGAATCTTTTCATAATATTCTCGTCCAAACCCAAAATTCTTGATGAAATTTGAGTATTTTCGAAAAAACGTCGCGCAGTGTTTCCGTCGTTACTGCTACCAAACCCTTGTTTCGGTTTATCAACATCAAGATGCAACTCTTTCTTGAATGCGGCTTGAATAACTCGTTTTCGCTCAGCAACTACTTTTTTTTCTTCATCTTTTCGAGTTTGCCACTTGTGAACACCGATTTTATAGCCGATGTGCAAGAAGCACTCAAAAAAACGGATCCACGCATGCAACGTTGATAATCCAAGTTCGAGTCGAGTTCTGTCAACGTCTACAGTTTTCATCAGCTCTATGTCATTAAATTGCGATGATGTGAGATTGCATATATAGCAACGCATTGCGGATTTTGTATTTGTCACGGAGTTGCAGACTTTGCCGTCAATCATAGTGAAATACAGCTCGTATTTAACAGTAACTTCCTTCCCGTCAATAAATGTCGTAAAAGGGGTGAGAGACTCGATCTGATTATCAACGTGTTGCCGTTCCTGAATCGTTGACGACACAGTTTCTTTTAAAAATTGAATTCTAATAGGGCGACAATACCGTGGAGATGAGGGCTTGGGATTTTTCCAAAGGACGAATTCTTTTTTTGAGATATCCGATCCTAAAATTTGCAATGGAGCTAAAGACGTCAAAAATATACTCGCATCAGAACTCTCAGCATTCGTAAACTTTTGTTTGTATTCACTGTGCCCAGAGCTTCCATCACAACCCCATTTACAAATTAGTCTTAAATTCTTCGATTCTTCAGGGCGCAAAGAGTTAATCACGTCAGTTTGCAACTTTAGAATTCTGTCGCAAGTGTGATCAATCAAAGACTGTAATTTCACTTCGGCTAAAGTCTCAGTTACCGTTATATCTGAAGGGTAACAACGGTTTTTAGCAGCAACGACTTTTGCGTACGATGGATGAATAGCAACTTTTTTATTTCTCAAAGATCGCCTGATGTCTATGTATTGCTGTTTTGTTAGTTTTGCATTTACAAAATCTATCAGTGCTTCATCTCCAGACATCTCAACTAGCCGTGGATCTATCGACGATTCATATGCTGTTCGGTATCTCGCAGCTCTTGAGGGAGATTTTGTTGTGATGTTTTTTAAAATAGTGGCAGCATCGTTTAATCCTGCAGAACTGAGTCTCATCCTGGTGGCCAAACTTAATTCCTCCACGCAATGCTTTTCACCGACTTCTAAAGCCCTTCTTTTCTTGGTACGTTCACTCGACTCTTCGAAACTCAATTTTCGAGGTCGCCCAGATACACCTGAAGTTGATGGCTCTCCAATTGGTTTCGTACAATTCTGAAAAAAATAGCGCGAGCGTTATACTATACATCTTGACCCATAACTCGAGTTTTCGAAACATCAATAAAATTAATTACCAAAATAGTTATTGAAGTTTGCAACCATTTTTCATTTTTTTAAAAAAATGCATCGTGGCTTCTGTGCACTTCGAGCCATCTACTTTTGATATTACAAAGTAATTTTTTTAATGAATCCTTTTCATTGTTGTCAATCGTGAAAGATTCGGATGACTCAAGAGTAATTTTTTCCTCAAAAATCTGAAGTTGCTCATCCAGGCACAATTTAAATTTCTCCTTAATCATTCCAAAAATATCCTGATAAGTGCACGTGTAATCCATGGCACGTGAACCTAGAATAAAACAAGTATGATAAACATTTACTAAAAATGAATGTGTTCATGGGAAAAATTTTAATCTAATTGTAAATGATAGAATCAATTATTGTAACATTTTGAACACCCGTTACATGAATCATGACTCTTTACGAATAGATAACTGGGTAGAAAATTATTTTATATTCCACAAGGACCGGCTATTGTCCCCAGCAGGTATACGTTTACCTGCTGGGGAATATGCGCCCAGCCTGAACAAAGAAGCCAAGCGTTGCGCGACATGAGAATTCCGGTTCCCAAAGCCAGATATGCAACAATCTGCAGAATTTTTTTTATAAATTCTAATCTTAATAACATTATCAATAGGCTACAATGTTCAAAAGTCTGGGATCTCCTGGGATCACAACTATTTTTATACTTCTTTTGGAAAAATAAATTTACAAGCTTGCTTAAAATGCATACATTGAACACTCTTTTATACATACAATATTTCAAATTTCAAAAAACTATTTGACATGATAATATTCTACATACCTTCAAGATTATCTCCCATTTTACCGATTTGAAATCGGTAGCGTAGAACAAAATATATTTCACTTTGCGCGAATCGAAAATTTCATCGTACAAAATCGCTACGTTCTTCACTCTCGAACGGTCGAGTTCAGACTGTCGTTAGTCGAGTACCGCAAAGGGTAGGGACCGGTCCTTTTACAATAGGGCGTACAAATACCTGGTCTTTGAAATGACATACATAGAAATACGAAATGAGAACACTCAATTTTTGGGTTTTGCCGATTTTTCTGTGATTCTGCCCACAGTGCGGCCAACTGCTTGGGTTAACCGAAATAAACTTTGCACAACAAATTCTTATTAATTGGATTGAATAAAAATATTTATTGGTAAAATCAACGGGCAAACTAATATTTGTTGCAAAAAGGTTTAAACAGAATAAAGCAGAGATACGCTCCTACTCTACTATTCACAGCGTATCCTTCGCGATCGCGAGTTCGGCACTCGAGGAAATCTGAAGAGATGCGCGGAGTCATCCTTGCTGTTCCTCTCGCTGCCTAAATCTAACTGCCGCTCTGCAACGTTCGAGCCCTAAATAACTTCGTATCTCCTCGCACGTCATTGTTTGTGATATCCGACGAGAGAAAGTGCGTGAGTAATTCACTGAGCACTTCTCGGGCATTTTTTCGCTATCGATGATGACAGGGCCTATCTGGCGCTTCGATATACATTTTCAACGAGGAAAATGTATCGAAGAGCCCGAGGTTGACGTTGACCAGGGCGCACGGTAGTTCAAAACGCCCGAGTCGCTGGCCAAAAGTCGAAAAATGAAGGTTGAAAAATCGATATTCATAAAATGGATTCTTGTAGAGGGGGGTTTGGGGCATTCAGATCGCATAAGCAGGGGTCACAATATTGTATACCTGCTTCCCTGCGACAGTCGTAAGTTGCTTCTCGAAGGAACACGCGCGCAACGCTTCAGTGACCAGTTTCACGGTGCTCCAGAAAATCATACATAACTTTGCAACAACGTGTCCGATTCCATTTTTCCAAAATGGAAAATGATTATGAAGGTATGTAGAAAAATTTCATGTACTTCAATGTTCGAAAATGTTTGTTGTTATTAATGAAATGTTATGCTGAAGGTAGTCGTGATTTTCATATTTTTTGGCTTTTTTAAAAATACATTTGTATCGATACAAAAAAATTTCAACACGCTTTAACGCTGGCATTCACAGGGACATGTTTGTTGAACTATCTATTAATGAAATTTTCAAGAATTAGCTGCCCCAACGTTGCCGTTTTTGAATAATATCGATTTTAGTGTTACCGTACACGCTGTCGTGCGCGTTACGCACTGTGACTAATAGCGATATTCTCCGCTCAACTTTCTATACCTGAGGCTTGAAAGGTCCCAGGTATAGAGGGTTTTTCGTAGATGTTTTCTATCTCTTTCTAAGGTATTGTGGAGATAAGTACAGTTATTGCAATGGTGTAGCATTGTGAATAAAGATTTGAAATAAAATTCCAACCGTAACGTCCATTTTTACAAATACATCGAAATATATTTACAAATATTATTTCAAACCTTGTTCATGAACAATAAATACAATTTGTAAAACATAATAATATTGTTTTTGCTCATCATATTTTTACGTTACGTACAATATATATACCATATATATACAATATATATACCATATATATACAACACATATATACAATATATATATATATATATACACACAATATACATATACAATATGTATACGCAAAAAAAAATCAATTTTTGTTTATTCCTCAATTTCTGGTATGTTTATGGAGATCCGATCTTGAAAAATACATATTTCATGCAAAATTGTATCAGCTTTTCGAGAAAAATATTGAAAAAATTTTCAAAATTTGGGCAACAACCAAAAAACAGCTTTTTAGACTTTAAGCTCAATTTTAAGAGCTTTCCAAGTGCATAAACAAAAAAAAATATTTTTTTTTGGAACCAAATTTTTTGAAAAATTTAGCATTCTGTTGGAAAATGGCAAGTGAAAATGAATAAAACAAAAATCGTAAAATTAGCTAAAATACCCTATATAATAACTGCGAAAGTTAGCGGGGAAAAATTGTGAAAAAATTCTGGATTCTGTTTTTGCGAATTGCGAAAATTGCGAGAAGGTCTAAGGGGGTGAGGCCGGATCCGACGTCCATAATTA
The DNA here is from genome assembly GCA_946863875.1 of Alloplasta piceator. Classification (NCBI taxonomy): domain Eukaryota; kingdom Metazoa; phylum Arthropoda; class Insecta; order Hymenoptera; family Ichneumonidae; genus Alloplasta; species Alloplasta piceator. The sequence goes on from OX333076.1 coordinate 16,729,297, forward strand.
GCGTTTCCACCCATATACAATATATATACAATATGTACAATATATACAATATATACAACATATACAATATATACAATATATACAATATATACAATATATACAATACATACAATATAGACAATATATACAATGTATACAATATATATACAACTTTTTCAATTTTGACAGGACAAACATGCAAAGAAATTATTTGTACGCGCAGACAAATATTCTTGGCTCTACATAATGAATGGGGCTCGAAATTTGACAAAGAAATAGAAGTTCTGGAAAAATATTTTACCGAATTGGAAGGATATCCTTTCGCAATTCCAATTGATGAAAGGAAAGATCTAAGGAATCTTCTATTTACAATGAAGAAAAAATGGCAGGATAGCCACAGAACTCCGGAGCGCTTTTACGCCACTCATAAAAAATGGCTTGACCAGGACGTAGCTATTACGGTTTGTCTATTTTCCTATTTCTTATATCATTGAAATTTTTCATTTAAACGTTTTTTTTTCACTTTCAAACTGATGTTATTGCGATTTGTTGTAGAATGCGGGTTTCAAAAACAGGGATGTACCTACTCCTAATTCTGATACATCAGGATCGGATGAAAGCCACAAATTTGGAAAACCCTTCGTTGGACTTTTCATCATCCAGCGAACGGAGTAAGCGACGAAAAGTTGATGATCTTCGGAAATCAACAAGTCCAAGGGTATTGGCATTCGCAACGGAAATGAATCTTCGTGCTTCTGGGTCCCATGCTGCAGCAAAGATGCTCAAGGATATTACAACCACTTCTCCTACGCGAGCCTCTCGGTATCAGTTAGCATTCGCACAAAGTTCCAAACCAGTACGTTAAGAAATTAGCGCAGATGTTGCTTTGAACTCGATAATAAGCGGTAAAATGACGAAAGAAACGTACAATATGGTCCGGGAATTAACCAATGGCAATAGGGACGCGTCAGTTTATCCCAGTTATCATAAAATATTAGCTGCTAAATCTCGTCGGCTTCTTGCATCCTCGGACCCACTCATAACAAATTTTCAAAAATTGAAAATGAAGAATAGTGCACCATTACCCTCTGAGGTAATAGAACTTCTACTGGCAACACCAGAAGATAATGTCACAAATAGTAGCTCACCCTCAGCAGAAATCGACGCATGTGCGCCAGATCTGTCTGACCCAGATTTTGATTTTTAATTAATTCAATGGCATTAATCCAATGGGATATGTATTGTATGGTATTATGTACGTGAGATAAAATAAACTTTCACATATTTTACAAAATTGTTCTTCATTTTAGAATTTCAAATGTCATTAATCTAACAATAAATTCGTAATCAGCGACCTCAAAAACCCAATGGTGCAAATTTTCCCACCGATAAAATTATTACTTTTTCAAAATGTCCGCCATTTTTGGTCCGCCATTTTGAATTTCATAATTTTGATGTCAAATTCGTAATCAGCGACCCCAAAAACTTAATTACGCAAATTTTTGCACCGATAACGTGATTATTTTTCCAAAATGTCCGCCATTTTTGATCCGCCATTTTGAATTTCATAATTTTGATATTAAATTTGTAATCAGCAATCCCGGAAAACTCATGGTGCAAATTTTCGGACCAATAAAGTGATGATTTTTTCAAAATTTCCGCCATTTTGAATTTTATAATTTTGATATCAAATTCGTAATCAGCGACCCCAAAAACCTGATGGTGCAAATTTTCGGACCGATAACGTGATTATTTTTCCAAAATGGCCGCCATTTTTGATCCGCCATTTTGAGTTTCATAATTTCGATATCAAATTCGAAATCAGCGATTCCGAAAACTTCGCGGTGCAAATTTTCGGATCGATAAAGTGATTATTTTTCCAAAATGTCCGCCATTTTTGGTCTGCCATTTTGAATTTCATAATTTTGCTATCAAATTCGTAATCAGCGATTTTGAACACCTCGCGGTCCAAATTTTCGGACCGATAAAGTGATTATTTTTCCAAAATGTCCGCCATTTTTGGTCCGCTATTTTGAATTTCATAATTTTGATATCAAATTCGTAATCAGCGACCCCAGAAACCTTAAATAGGAAATTTTGAAATTATTATTTTCACTTTTCGACTTTTGGCCAGGGAAAAGGCCGTTCTGAACCACTGTGGGGCGGTAAGAATTGCCGATGCCTTTTTGTTCGGGACTGGGATGAGCCTTACAAATTTCGTCAGCGTACACTGGATGGAGAGGATGTATTCGTTTCCTTTTCTCGTCGTTGTCAATGGTCCAACGATGTCAATAGCCGTTTTTTCGTTTAGCTCGCTGGCTGTGTCCATTAAGACGGCTGAGGGAACCGGCGGGTTTCTGTCGGTCTTATACTGTTGACAGGTGGGACAATTGGCTATGAACTCCAGTACGGAATCTTCCATGTTCGTCCAATAGCTTCTGCGCCGCAATTTCTCGAGAGTCTTGGTCACCCCGAGATGTCCTGCCTGGTCGTTGTGTACTTCACGCATTCGTTTCTCATATTCTTCTGGCTCCGGCTCGGAAAGCCCTGAGTGGCAGAATTGGAAATCTGAGTCTGTGAATTCGGCGGCGAGTTCTCGAATCTCTCTCTCGACATCGTCGAGTTGCGTCATCGAGAACTGCGTTGGGGAAGCGAGAATTCGGAATTTCTTCTTCCCACGTTGGATGTGGCCTTGGATTAGTTGATACAATCCTTGTTTTCAGGTGTCTTCTCGATATTGGAACAGCGTCCCGTGCCTTTGTCTTCTTTCTTTTATCAAATCCTTATTTTCCGTTGGTGGCTCGGACCCAGACTTCGTTAGAACGATCCATCGGCTCCGGTCCTTGGGGTAGTTTCGCCTTGACCTCAATTTATTAATCCTTCACCCGTGCAGCGTTAAGTTGTTGACTCGTTGCGTGATGTCTTCCAGGTCATCGAGTTTTACTGAGGGGCCCATTTTCCAACGTTTTCGTTCCACGGTAGTTTTCCTAGTACCAACGTGTTGAAGTATTTGACGTATTGCTGGTCTTAGCTTTTCTTCTGATGGTGACACTCTGTTGACCGTTGATTCGCGCGGTATTCATGATAGCGCGTCAGCTGCTTGGTTTTCGCAGCCCTTTTTGTACTGGATGTCGAAGTCGAATTCTTCCAGACGAAGTCTCCATCTGAGAATCCGCGAGGATGGATCCTTGATATCAGCCATCCAAACGAGGGCTCGGTGATCGGTCTGAATCAAAAACTTGTACCCCAAAAGGTATTGACGTAATCGTTGTACTGACCAGACTATTGCCAGCATCTCTTTTTCGGAGGTTCCGTAATTCTTTTCCGCCGAGTTCAAGGCACGAGAGATGTAGTACACTGGGTGTCCTTCTTGTGAAAGGACTGCTCCCAACCCATGATCCGAAGCGTCGGTTGTAAGTGTAAACATCTTTGTTAAATCTGGGCGTCGAAGTGTCGGTGATGTGATTAGACATTGTTTCAGTTCTTCGAACGATCCCTGGCATTTCTCCGTCCATTCAAATCGGACATCCTTCTTTGTGAGATCGACCATAGGTCGGGCGATGTGAGAAAAGTTTTTAATAAATCGTCGGTAGTAGCCCGCGAGTCCCACGAATGACTTTACCTCTGTCGGGTCGGTTGGTACCGGGAAATCTCTGACAGCTTTGATTTTTGCAGGGTTTGGTTGGACCCCGTCTGCTGTGATGATGTGTCCCAGATACTCGACTTCCGGTAGGAGATACTTGCATTTTTCTGGCTCTAATGTAAATCCACATTTTCGTAGTCTCTCGAAAACGGTAACCAAATTTCGATTATGGTCTTCGATAGTTTCCCCGAAAATGACGATGTCATCCATGTAGACCCAACAGATTTTGTGGTTGAGTCCCACGAGGCACTGGTCCATCATTCTCTGGAAGGTGGCTGGTGCGTTCTTTAGACCGAATGGCATCCGTTCATATCCAAAATGCCCTTCTGCTGTTGAAAATCCTGTATATTTCCTGGAGTCTTCGTCTATCAATATTTGGTGAAATCCCGCCTTTAGATCGAACGCGCTGAAAAATTTAGCATTCCCGAGTGAATCAAAGATTTTCTCGATTCGAGGCATGGAATAGGCGTCAAGTATCGTGTTTTCATTTAACTTTCGGAAATCGATAACGATGCGCCATTTCTTCTCTCCTCCTGGTCCAGGTTTCTTTGGGACTACCCAGACGAGTGAGTTGAATGGCGACTCGGACTCCCGGATGATACCCTTCTTTAACATATCTGCTACCTGGGTCTTTATTTCCCCAAGGTGAGCATGGGCTGTCTTGAAATTCCCTATGTTGATCGGCGTATCGTTGATTCGTATGATTCTGTGCTTTGCGTGTTGCGCAGCGGGTAAATCTTGACCGGGGGATGTAAAGATGTCCTGATACCTCCCCGCGTAGAAAAAAAGAATCTTCCCAAGAATCTTTTCAAGAATCTTGAACAGAGTCACGTATTGGATCCGGAACAAGACGCTTTCCAAGATTCTTGGAAAGATTCTTGGAAAGACTATTTACCTCGAAGTAAAAAATTGTGTAAAGATTCTTTATAAGATTCTTCAAATCGTTGCAGAAAAGATTCTTGGAAAGATTTTTCACGAGATCTTGGGAAGAGCCTTGGAGAGAGTCTAGCGTAGAAAAAAAGAATCTTTAAAAGAATCTTTAAAGGATTCTTTGGAAGAATCTTTAAAAGATTCTTCAAAAGAATGAGATTTTTTCAAAATCTCACGAAAAACTAAAAACTAACCAATTCGAGTCAATTTTCGAAAAAGAAGAAATTTGAGAAAATCGGAGAACTTTATTTGGGAAAAATATAGAAAATAAAAAATAAAGATGATTCATATACAGAATCTTGGAAAGAACAAAATTATTTCTACGATTCTCCCGAGCGATCAGCTTGTACAAGATTTTTTACCATCAGTCTTTCCAACATTTTTCCAATTGATCTTTCCAAGATTCTTTGAATGAATCTTTCCAAGATTCTTTGAATGAATCTTTCCAAGATTCTTTGAATGAATCTTTCTAAGATTCTTCCAAATAATCTTTCCAAGATATAACGCCGTGTTAAAACGGACTTTGGTCATGAGAGTTATCTTTATTTTTGATTCTCCATCTTTTTCCTAAATCAAGTTTTTCGATTTTGTCAAATTTCTTCTTTTTTGAAAATTGACTCGAATTGGTCAGTTTTTAGTTTTTCGTGAGATTTAAAAAAAACCTAATCCTTTTAGAGAATCTTTTAAAGATTCCTCCAAAGAATCTTTTAAAGATTCTTCCAAAGAATCCTGTAAAGATTCTCAGAATCGTAAAAAGTGACTGCAACCAATCCTGTAAAGATTCTCAGAATCGTAAAAAGTATGTTTGCAAAAATTTTTCAAAAGATTTTCAAGAGTCTTGCAGTCTTTCCAAGATTCTTTTTTTCTATGCGGGTCATGATAATATCGCTGATTATTGCTTTTTGTTCCGGTTCGAGATGGTCGAGTTTCGAGGTTTCGAGCAAAAATTTTCCTTTTTGTTCTGGGGTGAGACAGGTATTATCTGTATTTCCCCCTTCCATCTTTACATTGGTAACCCGGATCCAATTTTCGTCGTAGTTCATGACCTTGTTTTTCGGGTTCTCAAACGTCACCTCTGTATACCCATGCTCGATTCTGTTTACGTATGCCGTTCCGAATATATGTTCCTCCCCATTCTGGATTGTGCTGTCGTAGACGCCCGTGGTGATTAAACATTCGCGGTCCGGACCGCCGACTGCTGACTTCATTATCACGGCCGTATGAGGGGGTACCGTAACTCCGTCGGTAATCAGGGTGTGACTTTGCTGCTTCAAGACGAGATGTTCGTTGGACAAGTTGTAGTCTCTTTGCTTCATAAACTCCCAGTCCCATGAAACCATCCTCGGGTATGATCGAGTCGTCGGGCAGCACGTAGAAGATGCTGGTCTCTCCAAGGTATTTTAATCTAATTCTTTCGCTTGACTCGAATCGGCTAGTGGCCATAACGAAGCTTCTCTTGGCCTTCTCTACCGGGAAACATTGTGGTATGCACCTTATTTTTATTAGGTTGAGTGAACTGCCGGTATCTATCAGCAGTTCGATATCTCGAGTAAATCCTCCTGGACGGATTCTAACCCGTTCCAAACGTCCGATTTCAACGCTGGACACTCTTGGTATTCCTCCTTTTGGTGGTCGTGATTGTCCTCGTTGATGTTCGCCGTCTGGCATTCCAGAGCTTCCGGGTCGATTACGTTGTATACCTGAGGTGGTTTGGGATGCGGTCTGACTGGGTGAAAATTTCCTTTCTGAACATTTGTTTGGCCTTCGGCTAATCTTGTTTTGAAATTTCCCTTCGGCCTCTGACATTCCTTCGCGATTCGCCCTTTGCTTCCGCAGTTATAACAAATCGATTTCGGAGCGGCTACAGCGGCATTTATCGTGATTGGTGCTTGACGAGACCCCTTATACGCGTTCTGTGTTTGTGAGGACTGTCTCAATGAAGGCTGGCTGGATCTCGGCTGTTGTTGGGCTAAGCGAGTTGACAATCTCGCTCGTTCAATATTCAATTGTTGATGCGCGATGTTGGCCTCATCGATTTCTTGCGCAGCTTCTTGTGCGGCTGCGAGGTTCAAGAAAGTATTTCTGTTGGACTTCAGGCTGTCGAAGATGTTATCTTCACATCCATGAATAAACATGGAAATGGCTTGGCTGTGGACCAAAGGCATGTGGTCCAGAGAGCCCTTGGCCGGGACTCTCTGATCAGCCTCCTTGACGGTACTCAACGCATGGTTAAAGTTCGTAATGTACTCAAGGACAGTTCCTGTTTGGTGGACTTGGTGAAGTCGGTCCATACAGACCTGGAAACCAGGCAGGTAACCGAGTCGAGTAGTGACGAACTCTACGAGTCCGATCTCAGTATCGATGATCCCGGTTGCGAGTCTCGTAATCTCGTCCGATATCTTCTGGACGAAAACCATCGAGATGAAAGCTGTCTTTTGGGTGCTCCATACAAAACGGCATGCGAATTGAAAATGCTCAATCCAGTCCAGTATGGGCACTGACCTCTCCAGCCTGGGAACGAGTAAAAGGTACTCTGTTGCCTTCATCGTGCCTTCCGCGGGCTGCCCGGCCGGGTTACTCTCTCGCGCCGGATAATGAGGGTTATCCGGGGGATTTGGTGGTCCGCCTGACGGGTCTGTGTTATCCTTCCAGCCCTAGGGGTTTTGCCCTGGCCTTCTGGGGTCTCTTCCGGCGAATCCGACATCTCGAGGACCTCATAGTCCCCATTCAGTCGAGGTGATGCCCATGTTGGTTTTCAACAGGTGGTTTTGGGCTGTCCATCGATTGGCTCCGTTAATCTGGAGCTGTTCTTGAGCCGGATTAGTCATGATAAGCCTTTCTGTTTCTTGGCTCGGCCGCGATCTTGCGCCTTCTGGTTTCCCCTATTTCTGTTGGACGGACTCGAATCGGGCCGGAAGTGCGTTCGAAGAGGAGATTTTTTCCTCCTTCAGAATTGTTTTCGCGGGCTTTAGCACCATCTTACTGCGTTGGTTTCGTTAAGCCTCTTCGAGTAGAATTCGCTGTTCCTCAATCTCCCGAGCTGATTGTCTTGAGATAAGGTCGAGCTGCTGGATTTCTTCACGGAGTTTCTTCTCTCGCTGGGCCTCTCTTATAGACAGCTCCATCGCGCAGTCGTATTCGTCCTGGGACACGTCAAATGCAGGTATTTCGATTTCCCAGTTTATTACTTGGCTTGTAGGCGGAGCCGGTGATGGAGCTGATGGTCCAGCTCCTTGAGTTGGTATGTGATGGTTTCTAAGCCAGTGCATTTCCTGCAGCATCCCTTGCTGTTTAATTTCGGCTTCCTGGAGCTTTCTCCGAAGCATCTCTGTTTCAGCATCTCTTTCCTTGTAGGCGCGAAGTTGATCGGCCAGGCGTTTTTTCTCCAGATCTGCCAGTTCGGCCTTTCTCGCCACGCGCTCGCGTTCCCGTTGGAGTTCTTCTAGTCGTTTCTCTCGGACCTGAGTCTCAGCGGTGGCGTCGGTGGCTATTTTTCGGAACATAGAGATCTGCTCCTGTGCGCTTGTAAATGTTTCTTTGGTGTGAAGCTTGCTCAGTTCGGCTCTGGCAATTACTTCTTCTTCTGTCAACCCACAGTAGGCTTGGCGGTGTGATTCGAGGTAAGATGGTGGGCCTTCATTGGTTGTTGGTGCCAAGATCGCTGGAGGTTCCTCCTCCATGACCGTAGCTTCTGCCGCTTGCTGTTGCAAGGCACGCTGCTGGCCCGCTTGCTGTTCCGTGGCTGTAAAAATTCTCTCTTCTTCGTTTATTCGTTGGGCCATCGCTCGGTCTTGTTCAAGCTGCTGTGCTTGGGCAGCTTCATCTGCCTGTTGCTGTTGTTGCAGCTCGTGAGCTCTCTGTATGCGGGTATCGATGGCTACGTCATCGCTGATATCATCCGGATCGACGTCTAATTCTGCCAGAATGTCTCGGGTACAGGGTAGACTGTTCAACAATTCACGTATAGTGGACCGTTCTATTAACAGTCTTTTAACCGTCTCTTCTAGGATTTGCCTCTCGGTGGGCGGATGTTCTTTTAGCAATTTCGTGTCTAAATTTCGAATCTCCGATCTCAACGCGGCATATCGGTCGATATGTTTCCTTATCGTTTCTGGATTCATCTTGATTATTTAGTCACTTTGTTTATTCAATAACCCGATTCTATTCACTCGCGCAACTGATTATTTGCTTTAATTTATTAATCAGTCAAATTTATTATTGTTTTTATTTATTTTTTTATTTTTTTTTTTTTACTTGCGTTCTAGACCTTTGGCAAAATATACTGAGATATAATTGACTTACATTGGAAAGAACAGGAAGAGTAGAGAAGTGACGTTGATGTTCATTCTGCGTACTTCGTCCTGTCACAGGCTCGGGCTGTGTAGAAGCTTGGAATCTTCTCTGACAGTTTCACTTGGTCTCTTGAAATATCTTCGTGTCGGTACTCAAATTTCACTCGCACTGACTTGTTGCAGAAGGCTCCACGTTTAGACGATCGATATAATCAGTGTGACTTCTGCAGAGAGCAGTCGCTTAATTACATCCTGGCAGGATCGCCAATTTGTTCTATGGGAACGATTTGCGTTGACTAAAGGATCACCACGGCTAACTGCTTGGGTTAGCCGAAATAAACTTTGCACAACAAATTCTTATTAATTGAATTGAATAAGAATATTTATTGGTAAAATCAACGGGCAAACTGATATTTGTTACAAAAAGATTTGAACAGAATAAAGCAGAGATACGCTCCTACTCTACTATTCACAGCGTATCCTTCGCGATCGCAAGTTCGGCACTCGAGGAAATCTGAAGAGACGCGTGGAGTCGTCCTTACTGTTCCTCTCGCTACCCAAATCTAACTGCCGCTCTGCAGCGTTCGAGCCCTTAAATAACTTCGTATCTCCTCGCACGTCATTGTTTGTGATATCCGACGAGAGAAAGTGCGTGAGTAATTCACTGAGCACTTCTCGGGTATTTTTCCGCTATCGATGATGACAGGGCCTATCTGGCGCTTCGACATACATTTTCAACGAGGGAAATGTATCGAAGAGCCCGAGATACAGATATTTGCGTGCCCTGACCAAAGTGCGCACTTGGGACTCGATCTTCGCCCGGGTCAAGCCTGAGTCGAGGAGTGTGTCATGCAAAGCCCAGATAGGAAGCCTCGTCGGCTGTCGCTCGGCAAAGCGTCCGTGGTTATCAGTTCGAACGAAGAGCGTTCGTCATCACGAAATTACATTGACATCATTGTTACGAGTATTATGCACCAGGGTTACGTTTCGTTTCGTAGGAGTTACATCAATGAGCTGAGTTTGTTACAACTATGATCTGAGTTTGTTACATCTATTATCTGAGTTTGTTATGGCTATGTGATGAGTTTGTTACATCTATGAGCTGCCCGTGTAAAAAAGTTCAGGAATTCCGCGAGTGATTCTGCAGAATTTATGAGGAATTCATATTTGTTGCAAAATATGAATTCCGGATGAATACCTGATGAAATCACGGTAAATAATTTCATCGATGAAATATCGAAATAATGCCATTACAAGCTAAGTCGCGGAGATATTCCATAGAAAATAAATTATAATTACACAGGAAAAATAAAATTTTTAAATCAACAAAAAAATAACTTCTCTGTCCATATTAAAATCTCGCAGTCAACGCGTTATATACCTCAAAAATTATTGTAACGAATGGACAAAAAATAATTTCCATAGGTTTCAACCGTTTTCTATAAGAGTGCATACGGTTTTCTATGTGAATTTTCAAGGCAATAACCTTGATTAATTCACAAAGATGGTCTGAATTTTTTCCGGAAAACCAAATGAAATCCAAACAAATTTGTGTGGAACTCTGATTGAATTTCCGCAGAATTCCAGCTGAAAACTCCATAAATGCACTCATGACATATCCGCATCAGCTATTCAGTGTAACAATAGCCAAATTGTAATCTATAAAAAAATTTATGGAATTTCACAACAAGCGCTTCGAATTTCTCAAAAATTATTGTAGGGAGTAGTTGAAAGAAAATGTTTTCTACTAGGGTTATCAGTCGATTTTCTATGAAAATTCATACAGTTTCGAATATGAATTTTCCAGGCGATAACCTCGAAAAATTCATAATGAGATATTAAAATTTTTGCGGCAAACCAGATGAATTCCGGAGAAAATCAAGTAGAGCTTCGACTGAATTCCTGCAGAATTCCGGGTAGTTACTACATCGATGCAATTCGCGACTTAGCTTGTAATGACATTACTTCGATATTTCATCGATGAAATTATTTACCGTGATTTCATCAGGTATTCATCCGGAATTCATATTTTGCAACAAATATGAATTCCTCATGAATCCCGCAGAATCACTCGCGGAATTCCTGAACTTTTTTACACGGGTGAATACGTTACATCTTGGGTATGAGTTTATTTCATTATTATTTCTCGTAGATGTTTCGTATCTGTGACTTGTTTATAAAATGACATATTTGAGAACAAACTCTGCTTCATTCACGGAGTTTGTGACATAAATGTTATGTCCAATGTAACACACGTTACGTAACGTTTTCGTAACTATTTCGGAACTGTGTTTGCTGGGACGATAATAAATTTATAAAGTTTAAGCGAAAAGCGGAACGTAACAATAGCTTTTCTTTCTCGCACGGCAATAAAAGGCTATCGCATCACAGGTTGTGCTCCGTACCTCTCTTACTCGAAAATTATCAACTCTCCAGTACAAGTTTTTCAAAATAGTTTCCTTTAAACATTAAATTTCTAACATTGGGGATAAAAAAACAAACTTATTGCTATTTTCCGAACCCGTTTATCAGTCTAAGGGAAAATTGATTAATATCAAATAACAATTTATTAATAATACAAAATAATATTAGGTGTACAAATAAGTTTCCGCGGTTTGTCAAAAGATGGCCCCACCAGAAGGTTATGGAGAAATTGTCAGATGTAAAACGTAATATCCTAAGTTTCGTCGTCCGGCAACACCATAACCTTAAAGTACTAGTGATTCCGTATCAGCATCACGTAATTTTTTTCGTGCAAAAATGTCAAGTTTTGTGCCGAATAAGCATCATTTGCGGGAACTTTTGATTTACTTCTTTAATTTGAAAAAATCTACAGCTGAGGCGCATCGATTGCTTCTAGAATCATATGGTGAAGCTGCTTTAAGTGAGAGAAGTTGTCAGGAATAGTTTCAAAAGTTTAAGAACGGTGAGTTTGACGTGAAGGACAAAGAACGGACAACGGAACGGAACGGACAAAGAACCTGCGAAACCATTACTGGAGCTCTCTACCGAACACAATTGATGAGATTGAGTCGGGCACTTAAGGAAAAACGCGCCCATTACTACTCCAGACACGACAAAATTATTCTTTTACACGATAATGCTCGTCCACATGTTGCGGCGCCGGTAAAAACATACTTGGAAACACTCAACTGGGAAGTTTTACCCCACCCGCTGTATTCACCAGACTTAGCCCCTTCCGATTATCACCTGTTCCGGTCGATGGCACATGGTCTGTCTGAGCAGCGCTTCACATCATATGAAGACACCCAAAATTGGGTAGATTTGTGGATAGCGTCAAAAGATGAAGAGTTTTTTCGACGGGGTATCCGAATGTTGCCAGAAAGATGGGGAAAAGTAGTGGCAAATGTTGGAAAATACTTTGAATAAAACGTAATGTACTGTTCCTTCACAATAAATTCCTAATTCTTTATAAAAAACCGCGGAAACTTATTTGTACACCTAATATTAAATAGATATTAAATTAATATTGATATTAAAAATTAATTAATATCAAATAACTTTTGAACACGTTCCTGATTATTCAGAAGATCCAAACTTAAATATAAATTTAACGTACAGTTAAGTATAATATGTTCGATTGTTTAATTCAGCTTCCGTTCCTAATATCAAATATAAAATATCAAAATCCTCCCTCTCACAGACACCAAGGATCACAAAAAAATGACCCGTCTTTATACAATAAATTCATAATGAATATTATCCAAGATTCATTAAATGACCAAAAAAATTACCCGTACAAATTCAGGTCAGTCATGACACATAACATTTAAGCTTATAATGTAAAACATATCATACAAAATAAGACAAAAAAGAATGTAATTTTAGAAATAATAAATCTGAAGAGGATCCGAATTAGGATCGAAATGTTACACCAAAAAAATTGTCCACTGTCATTTGGACCCACTGGCCGAATCGCAGCCGATTCTTCCTTCACTATTGTCTCTCTACGGCCGCATACCTAAATCACCACTTCCGTTCCTAAGGCAATGTAGACGAGGGTAGTGGCAGCGCTTTATCCTTTGCCTGCGTTACCGATGCTCGGTATTCGCAGTGACGTCGGCTCAACTTTTCGTGTCACACAGCACGCGCTATCGCTGCGTCAGATTATGTTGGTCAGGTCTTTAATCGTTGATTCCTCCGCTATCAAGGATTCTATCGATAACAACAAGGCGTATTTTTTTTCGTCTAAAGGTCACCTTTCCAATGGTGAATGTTTCGTAAGCGAGTTCCGCAGTTTTGCTTTATTAATTCGTTAAAAATAAAACAAGGGGTAGAGAATTAAACAAAAAATTCACTTTTTTACTAGTTTTCAGCAGACCTACCTTCGTAATTACATTGCACACGTTTTAAGGGTGTTCCATTACAGCTCCTCGCGAAAGAAGATCCCGATTGGATCAGTCGTTTCCGAGTTATCCTTATTTATATCCGGTAAGCTTCACCGTGCTTTAATTCAATTAATAATAGCCCGATTTTTTTTTTAAAGCAATTTGTTCAGAAAGAATGGATCGATTTTTGAGCTGGCATTAACAATATCGAGCAAAAATCGAAATCTTTCCATTTTCCTCGAGCGTATCAAATGATAACAACTACGCTTCGTGTACTCATTGGGGGGGCTTCACCCCCCAAACCCCCCACGCTTCGCGCGCTGTTGTCGCACTTCGCGCTCCGTATTCTTGATCATTGTCTCGATTTATTCCGTTGTGATCGAATATATTTTGAATGTTGGTTAACAGGTCCCTTGGGGACGTTTTAATAGGCACTCACACTGTAATTCAAACTCTTTGATTCACTGTGGAAATCGATTAATTATTCTGATAAATGATATTAATCGTTATTAATGACAGATTTGAATATAATCAAAATACTATTCGATATAAAAGTACAGTATAGGCTCCCACAATTGAATCTCCCATGACGTGACCGCGCTGATCTTAGCAACAGGCTTCCATAACTTGACGACTGCGATCACGCTTTCTCCCCACTCCAAACTTACACAGAGCAACATAACCTGAACTGTCAAATTTTGCTTGTCCATTACGTACGAAAATGAAGTGTTACTATTAGTCGTTTTCTTGAAGAAACGGGAATTTTTATTTTCCAGAAAGAACAAAATTTCTATTTTTAGTAGAATATTCGTATGCACACCTGTGACGTGACATTATTTTGCTGCGTCACAAGGGCGCGAAGTGTGGGCATTCCGGGGGTCAGATTTGCGACCCCGAGGACGGCGCGTGTTCGTCTCGTGGGCTCTCGGACGCGGAGCGTCCGACAGGCTACCGTTTACGTGAAATTTCGTCGTACGGTCACGTTATGGCTCTCGTAAAAATTCCAGCTTTTGTTCGTTCATTATATCTTCCGCCCCATTTATCGTCCTTGAATTTGAATGATTTTAATTACGTCCCTTTTGTAAATTGCACTCTCGTTAGGCTCTCGATAATATGGTGGTTCTCGGCGGTTACCGTCTCTCGCATCAAGGATACCTCTTTCGTCGGGCTCTCGTATGGTTTTGGGAAGACGGGAGGCTGATCACCTCCCGAATTCAATTTTGTTTATTTAGGTGGCTGTACTCGAGGTTTGTTCGATAACGCAGGCGAGTAGCATATCAGCCGCACTAGTGGGAACTGGATGCTTGGGAGCGAGCTGGAGAAATGACCGACATAGTTCCGTGTCACCCTCCTCCCTAACTCACCAGCCTGGCGCTGGACCAGCCTGCTGCCGCCGGAGTGTCCGGGGATCGGGTAGAACCGGCGCCTCATTCAGGGGGATCGTGGAGAGGCGGGACGTGTGAGGATAGCGGTGTCGCGGCATTGGTTTGTGGTCCGCGTGGAATGCGCTGGTTGCCACCACCGTCCACGGGCAGGACCTCACCCCTCGTTCCGACCTCGCCAGGGTTCCTGAAGGAAGGGCATTTTCGAGGCAGCGAACGTTACTGCCAGGCGAGCAGCGAGTGCAGACCGCGGAGAGTCCGCGTTATGTTTAAATTCCACGTCAACTTGGCGCCTCGGCAATGCGAGGAAATTCGACGATCCCAGCGCACCACGAGGGCCCCGTGGTAACACCAGCGCGCCGGGCAGTCTAGGAGAAACAATCGTCGCCGCGCGAAGCCGAAGAGTCAGGGAAACGGCCGAGCGCGTGAGAGGTAGGGAGCATCGAGCCAGCGAGAGCGTGGATCACCGGCGTACCGGCAGTCCTGCACTCCGCGTACCAGGATACCACGAGCGACACGTAGAATTATTATGTCCTCGCATTTATTCATTGTTCTGTTTTTTTTTAAATTTGTTCATTAAATTTATCGTTTAACAATTCAATTCTGGGTGTGTGTGTGAGGAGAGTCGGGTTCCTGCGACGGCAGAATTCAGTGAGTTGTTCTTAATTCTCTATAAAGGGGGAAATTCCGTACTTCTTTAGTCGTTATTGGCTGAGATTTTCTATTCTCTTCTTAATTGGCCGTGTGGCTGTAATTTTGGGAAATAATTTATGGTGTGTAGCCGTGGTGCTGTTATTTAGGGTAATAAAGTAAATTGGATGTATTTTTGGGTACGGAGTTGCCACCTCATCATCGTCACCAATTCATCTATTTTTCTCTTTTGATTTCTTTTATGTAAATTCACGTGCGTTAGAGTTAATTTATTTGCGCGCAATAAGATTATTAAGGGGAGATAGTGTCGTCGGATATCGTGCGTTTTACGGAACACTGAACATCGTGTGTGGGAGCTAATTTGGGTTATCGTGGTTACCGTTGGTGATCGTGGCCACCGTGGGACATGAAGGTTACCGTTGGTTATCGTGGCTACCGGAAAGCATCAGGGCTACCGTTGGTTATCGTATAAATTGCGGCTATCGTGGTTACTGTAATCCTTGCACGAAATGGCGATCGTTGGCTCTCGTACGGCTCGGTTGGGAATAAAAGATTTTTGGGACGACGCACGATATCGTGACGACGACTCTCGCAGCGGAGATAATATGCACCGTAATTTTTCGGGATGATTTTCTCCTTGATTTTTTTTGTTATCATTATTATTATTCGCGGTCGGATAATTAAGATCGCGTGATTATTAGTGTAGTTTAGTTCTTGATTAGGTTATTTTCTTACGTATGGAACGTCCAGTCCACGTCTCGTTCTTTATCGTATTTTTGGTAATATTCCGTTCGTTTTTTTAGCAACTTCGCGTAGTTTTCTCGATCGCGTATTGCTGCATCTGAAATCCATGTTCAAAATTTCGAAGGGCTCTCGATAAAATTGTGTGACGGTTACGGGGCTTCGTGCCATATGAGAAATAAATGTTATTGTAAAATGGGCATTAACGTGGTTACCGGATTATTCACTCACCTAAGGAATCCCCCCCTCTACCATTTTGGCCTTGAGGAATATTTTGAGCCGCCGGTGTCTCAGTCGCTACGCGAAAGTCTGCGTTTCTTGGCTAGCATCGCCGAGGGTGAAAAATAAATAGGCCGTTCCTTCGGAACGGTGGTGCGCGATATCGTTATCGTGCGCCTGGCGCCCAACCCTCGGGCGAAATTGCATTAATTCGGGAATTTTGGAGCCTTAGGGTTTTTCACGAAGTTATTTTTGGTTGATTTCATCATTTAATTAATGTTCTCGTTTGGGTGTATCTCGCGTTGGCGCACCAATACGTGACGGATGAAAAATCGCGTTACATACCATATATATGTATATAAGTCATTCCATGTCAATTCAACGACGTTTTGTCGGTGACCCTCTTTGATTTTTTATCATTGTTCAATATGTTATTACACATGCAAAAAGAAGTGTTCATGTATATTTTTAGCTCTCTATCTTAAACCATACTGAAGTAATTGATTTTTGGAAAAATATTCTTAAAATAATCATAACTTCCTCAATAACCACGATATTCGAATTTGCCAGGAGAGGTCATTTTTGTTTGTTTTTCAATGTACTCTTTGAAAAAAATATCAAAAATTAAGAATTTTTTTTTGTCTTTATGTCTATTTCAAGCTAAAAAAATTAGATTTCCTTTGAATGGGACGCCTTCAAATTTTTCAAGAAAAATTATAAAATTCTACGTGTAAGAAGAAAATTTTTGAGATTTTACCGAAGAGGGGATTCAAATAACTTCTCATATTAAAAAAAAATTTATTCGACTTTTTTCTCGTGATTTTGATCTTTTTTCTTTCCATGACTAAAATGGTTTATTTCAATTATGTTAAAATAAATTCTCTCACATATCTCCCCTGTAAATTATAATAATTAACAATTGGAATTACAATTCAAGTACGTTTTGCACTTTATTCAATTTCTTTGCATAAAAATTATAATTCTTAATGTTAATATAATTTACAAAGGAACTATTGTAGTCATAGAAGGAAAAAAGATCAACATTACAAAGAAAAAAATCGATTTTTTTAAAAATAAGAAGTTATTTGAATCCCATTTTCAGTAAAATCTTAAGAATTTTGTTTGTTTACGTAGAATTTTATATATTTTTTTTAATCAAAGAGGTCCCATAGAAAGAAAATCCAATTTTTTAGCTTAAAACAGCCAAAAAGACATTAACATTCTTATTTTCATATTTTTGTCGACAACTGTAATAGCGAGAATTGAGTAGATTTAATCATGTGTGTGGCGCAGCGCGTGGCAGTGAGATAGCATAGGCTGCATTCGTCTTGAACGTTTTGAGTGCTGTGAGGGTCATATCCAGTAGCATTTGATATGCCGATGTATGGTTGAATTCTGGCACGGGCGCACTGCGCTTGAGCGCTGCATAACCTGGCGTACCCATTGGTCAAATTGAATTTCGCGCGCCACAATGCCACGCCCAAAATTCATTTTGACCAATGGATACGCCAGATTATGCAGCACTGAAGCGCAGTCCGCCCGTTTCAGAATTCCCGCTATACGTGCTGTAAGCGTGTAAATGAAGCCGGAGACACAATGACAAAAATAAGAAATAAGGAATAAAATCAGCCATCCGATTCGCGTTGTTTCTGTAAAGTGCGCGGAGATTGGCTGATTCTTATTCCTTATTTCTCATTCTTGTCATTGTGTCTCGGGCTTAAGCGTTCAAGATAATGCAGCCAACATTTGCTTTCGTTTATTGATGATTTTTATCTGTCATCGTAATCACGGCCGTTTTATTGTTTACTTAAATTTTAATGTTGAAAAATATGACATATGATTTTTTAAAGTGACAATTTGTGCAATTCGATCGAGTGTAATGTGGTGTATTGTGTGGGGATGTTTTTTTTCATTAGGAAAATTGTGTATTTCCGGAACATAAGGTTATGTTTCATATAATTTTTTTCTTCGCATAAAAGTAATAATAATATTTGAAAAAAAAATTAAATACATAGAAGGTGACTAATTTTTTTTTTTTTTTTATTGTGCATTTCCCCCTGTCTAGAGGCTTTCGCCTATTACAGGGTCGGCCCGGGTCAGTAGCCAGTCCCCCCTGAGGATCTGGTCCGGATCAGTAACCAGATCCCCATGCGGCCGCATCCGACTTCCCCCTCTATAGCGCATTTGCTATGGAAATTAATTTCCATAGACACAGGGAAACTGCGGAAAACCTGTGTCACTATAGCCGGTCCTGAGTTCACTTTCCGATGCCGGAGCTACGTCACGTTTCGTCGAGAAATTGTAAACATGGACTACAGCTATATACATATGACTCACACCTGTACGAGTACTTGTGTATGCCACATATATATATCTGGAGCTTGTCACGCCCATATTTTTATTTCTCGACGAAACTACGGCACAGGGCATCGAACCCAGGACCTCCCGATGCTCTGATTTAGAGGCGAGCACGCTAGCCACTACACCAGAATACCGGTTTAAGGTTACTAATTATCAATCATTATATTTTACAGAAAAATAACATTTTATCGAATAGTAAGAGATCTAAGATTTTTGTCCTATCAGTGTTTTTTTCTCGCCAAACTTTTTAACGTTTGGCGAAACGTTAAAAAGTTACAAATTAATAAAAAAAAATGTTAAAAGTTCGATGTTAAAATTGTTTAAATCATTTTAAATTCTTGAAATAGTTGAAAGTACACGCTGAAAATTAAAAAAATTCGTTCACGCATCTTCGTGCAATGAGTAAAAAACTGAAAAAAGTTATTTCCGTTAAAACAAAATGGTTCAAAAAACTGTCAAGTCTCAAACTCTACAGGACACTTCTTTATGATCCGATAAAGAAAGTCTATAAGTTACAAAAACATTGGTTCACAGGTTGCGGAGATCTGACTCTGGACGGACACAAAAATGGCTTTTTGGCTCAAAAATTGCTGTTTTTTTGGGAAATTTCATATTCAACATTCTCTGAATGGATTGAGTCAAAAAATGTTTTGTGATTATAGTAAAACAAAACTGTGCTATGAATTTGAACCGGATCCCTTCATGGGTTTCTGAGTGAGGACGGACGGCTCAGGGGACGGAAAATCCAAAAAAAATTATTTTTGTATAATATGCCAACATATGTTGGTATAAAGTTTGTATGGTTGTTTTCATAAGAAATAGGTTTTTGGAAGGCAATACTAATAGGCACTTTTCAAGGATGGTGAGTGCCTAAAAATGGCCGCCATTTCTTAAATTATTGTCCGATCGAGCTGATTTTAACGGCATTGAGCGGGGGTGAAAATTCCACGTAAAAAACTATTTGGCAGTTTCTTCGTCACGAGTGAATCGGAGGCGGTGGAGTAAAAAAACAGGGTGCGTTACTTCAATTGCACATTACTGTATATAGGGAAAACGCGTCATTTTTACAACTCCTGGACCTGACCATTTTCGATCTGGCCGAAACTCCGCTCATTTCCTCCTATGATTCCAAATACCACTCCGAAATTTTATTAGATTTTTCGGAGCCACCATGGCGGAATACAAGACCATCGAATATTTTCGACTTAAAAAAAAATATTATTTTCAATCTACGATATCTTCGTAGCGGTTTATCGTATCGAAAAATATATTCAGAGGTTTTTTTTCATCTTGAGTTCATCATTGAATGAAAAAATTGTCCAATTTTTTTAAAGCAAATTTGAGCAGTGAAAATAATTTAAAAAAATTTAAATTGCGATACTCAAAAACACCCCCCTTCGAATTTTGAATAAAAATTCTCAAAAATACTAGAATTCATTACCAACATTTTCGAAAAAAGAAAACGATGGGATTTTTCGTAGTTCGCGAGATATTGATTTTTTGTATTTAATTTACTTGTTAATTAATTTCTGTCTATCTGTTAATTAGTTTGAGCTTCGGATAGTATAAAAAATAGTAATCATTACGCCATCGCTGTTTACGAACATTCAAAAGTGATGAACAACTGCGTGACGGATCTCGTAGAAAATTGGTCAAAAATCTTGTACCATCGTACCAACACCTCTACCAATAGGCTGAATTCAAAAAATATACCGTCTATTGAAATTATTTACCGTCGAAAGACTAATTACGAATGATTCAAGGAATTTTCAATTAATGGACTTTTCAAAATAGCCCAATCAATAAAAAATACTCGTAAGCATTACTGCATTATTTTTTCTTCACAACGGTGAAGTTGTTTCTGAAGGATGGTCGAATTTCGTTGAAAGCGCGATACATAACATAATTTAAAAAATTCTATATCCGAGAAAGAAACGACATTCATATACAAGTATAAAATACTCGGACTTGAAAATTTAAAAAAATTCAACGATTGTTTTATACAAGTATAAAATTTAAAATACGCGTAAAATATTTTTCCAAAGCATGAAAACGTATCAATGATTTACATTATTTTTTTTTACTATTTTTCTAACACCATTTAAAGCTCAAACTAATTAACAACAAGTAAATTAACGACTAAAAAATCAATATCTCGCGAACCACAAGAAATCCCATCGTTTTATTTTTTCGAAAATGTTGGTAATGGATTCTAGTATTTTCGAGAATTTTTATTCAAAATTCGAAGGGGGCGTTTTGGGTATCGCCATTTTAACTTTTGAAAATTATTTTGGCTGCTTAAATTTGCTTTAAAAAAATTTTCCATTTTTTTATTCAAACATGGACTCAAGATAATAAAAAAAACCTCCCTATATATTTTTCGATACTATTCACCGCTACAGAGATATCGTCGATTTAAAATTACATTTTTTCAAAAGTTGAAAATATTCGATGGTCCTGTATTCCGCCATGAAGGCTCCAAAAAGGCTCGGCCAAATAAAAAATGGTCAGGTCCAAGAATTGTAAAAATGACGCGTTTTCCCCCATATATATTCAGAGATGCGGTCGCGTCTCGACGCCAAGTATTTAAAAACCAAAGTGAACGCGGCCGCTACTCTAATATACTCCAGAATGCCATGAAATACCGTTAATTTGAATATCAATTCGATCGTACCGACAAACGCGTCATTGAATCAATAATCTAAAGACTTTTTACCAATGTAATGTCATTTTTTTTTCTATTGTGCCTATTTTCAGATTTTTCGGTGCAGGCAATCTCCAGATATCGTAATATTACCATGAATTTTTCTTCATTTTTCGATAAATAGTTTCAACACCTCGCTCTCTCGCGTTGACTCTCTCCCCCCACCATCAGCCGCACTGCTAGCCACCGCGCACCGCGCGCATGACAGTCACTTATACACGGGTGTCTCTCTCTCCCCATTATCAGCGGCGCCGCTAGCCGCCGCACGCCGCGCGCATCACAGTCGCTTATACACGGGAGTCGCTCTCTCTCTCCCCACCATCAGCCAGGCGCTTAACACGGATAAATTAAAATGTGTATCACGGAGGCAAAGTCGAGTGTGTGTGTGTGTGCGTGTATGATAAATGTTTCTTGTGCAATGATTGGAGGTGCGTGTGATGCACGCGGGAGCAGGGGGTCCGGGATGCAGCAGCCCCCCAGCGGGGTGAAGGTGCAGAGCCCCTTCTGGGGGTGGAGGAGGCGAAGCGCCCCCAGAGAAAAGAAAACTAGTTTTTAAATGTAATTAAATGATCGAAATTACACGATAATTGGGCTGTTCTTTCCTGGGCTATTTTTCCTACATTTATTTTTTTTCTAATCATTATTTTAAAACAATCATAAATATATATGTCATAAAGATAGTTAAGGAGGTCTTCGTAAAGAAGGCTTGACGAACGACGGAAAAAAATGAGGAAGCTACTTGCAGATTTCAAAATGCATGATCTAATTTTCAATACATTTTCATTTTTATTTTTCAAATTGAACATTTTTTTCGAATATTATCCCAAATGAACTAACATAAAGTATGTTCAAGAGCATTAATTGTAAACAAGATACTGCCATTCTGAAATCATTTTTGTTCCTCATAAACAAAATTATACATTTTTGAGGTGAAGGGAGCTCCTAGCTAAATAGCTAGGAAAATGCTATATTCAGTCATTACATATATTAATGACACTAAATAAAAAAACAAATATTCGACGAAGAATTTTGTTCATAATACATTATTAGAGTAAACAATTTTAAACGATGTTTCAAAAAGAACTGGAATCAATCACAAAATACTTTTAAAAAGTAAAAAAAGAACGCCAAATATTTAAAAAATTGCAAAAATAGTCAAATATCAAAATGTAAATAAAAAATTAAAATCAATTAATATAAAAGCCTAGTTATATGTTAAAATCCCAAAAATTCAAATTAAAAAACTACAACAATCCAAAATTCAAAGCCAATTCTACCAATTCGAAATTACAAAAAAAAAACTAAATTACACAAGCCAAGCTGAAAACTTGGCATGCTTAAATTATTAATGAGCAAACCGAACAAAAAAAACTTGGCGTGCAGGGTTAAGAACTAATACGCTCGGCGAGGGAAAACCGAGTCCAGGCCCCCCCCACCGATTAACGGAAGCGTAAACAAACGAGAGAATACAAAAGTAAACAATTGAATAAGTGCACTAGCAACCAACTCTTTGAAGAAACAAAAGGGGTAACGACCGAGTAAACTACATAGAAAGTAACTATGAGAAGAGTTCACTGAGATAAAATCTTATGCAATGTTTATATTATTTAATATATTATTTATTTATTCAATTATTTCTGGAACAGTTGAGAATCTTTTATTGACTTCTTGTAGTGTCCGAATTTGATAAACTACACTAGCATCTTTGCACATAATTGTTGCAATAATCAGAAATGTCGTTGCTACTTCTCTTATCACTAGTTTTTCGGTGTAACCGGCGCAACGATATTTCTTTTTTATAATGAATTCTCTTTTATTTTCCTTTCTTAACGGTCAATCGTTTAAACGTCGAATACACATCTTAAATATTGAACGGCTACGACACCCACAATGTACACAGAGATATGCAACGAGACCTGGATTTACGATCGTGGACGCACGTGACGGTTAAGCGAGTATATTAGAAATATTCAAGATTCTTCTTCACAATATAAAAATCAATGCTCTAAATACGGTTTAATTCGAAAATCTCATAACGATCATTACTCATAATGCTTCAGTAATACATGAGCAAACTACTTGACAGTAAAATATGCTCGTGATAATACGTGATGCTCGTGGTTTCACAAGGTAAGTAGGTAATTTTCTACCTTATTTCGTGGAAATCCTGCAGCACCTCCCGGGCTGATTTTTCTTAACCCTGCATGCCAAATTTTTTTGTTTGGTTTGCTTATTAATAATTTAAGCATGCGAAGTTTTTAGCTTGGCTTGTGTAATTTTGTTTTTTTTTGTAATTTCGAATTTGTAGAATTGGCTTTGAATTTTAAATTCTTGTAGTTTTTTAATTTAAATTTTTGGGATTTTAACATATAACTTGGCTTTTATATTAATTGATTTTAATTTTTTTTTTTTATATTTTGATATTTACTTATACACAAGTGGAAAAAATTAAAGGATCAAAAATTTTTCCCAAATTTTGAGTAGTTTTTAACAATGCTGTATCTCAGTGAAATATGGTTGTATCGAAGTCCAAAAAAAGCATCTTGAAGCATGAAGTTTCTATTTTCCAGATCTTTTAGCAAAAAAAATTTCAAAGCTACAGGTTTTACGCAATTATAAGAAATACCAAGGAAAAAAAATTGGCAGATTTGCATCGCTTTCGTTTTGGCTGTAATTATTGGGAGAAAATTCTCCCAGCTCAAATATTACGAGGACCGAATAGCTTGTTTATTTAGCTTCAATTTGCTTTTTTGAGACCTGGCTGCAACCATTTTTCGCTGAGATATCGAGCTTTTACGAAAAAAGATACTTTTCTGTTTGACCATTGATATCTCAACAACCAATGATCGCACAGAAATTAGAAGGGGCGTTGCACAAACTAGAATAAATACTCTACAAGAATTGTCAATGGTTTTTGAAAAAAAAAAATTTTTTCATCCTTGCCAAGAATTTAAACAAACAGGAGAAAAAGGGCTATTCATGGTTTTTTAGACTGGCTTTTTCCGACGGAGGACAGCTTCCGCGAAGGAAGTGACCTCCGTCCAAGTTTCATCGTCCAGGAGCATAACTCCGATAATATTTTCCGGAGTTATGCTCCCGAACTTTTTCTCCAATGGTGCCCTCCACACGTTCCATTCTTCGCATTCGAAGAATGTGTGGAAGCCATCGTCTCTGGGGGATCCGCAGGATATGCAGCACGGGTCCGGCACTTTACCCATTCTGCACAGACAAGACCGGAAATACCCGTGCCCCGTCAGCAATTGTGTGAGGTAATAATTTACCTCACCATGCTGACGGTTTATCCAGGTGTCCAAGCGAGAAATAAGTCTCGCTGTCCACCTGGCAAGAGGATCCTCGACCCATCTCTCTTGCCAGGCCTGCATGCTGTGGGACCTGGCAAGCGATTTTTGTCTCTCCCTCTCTTCCTCATCGGGGAGGCCCTGGTGGACGAACTTTCGCTCCTGGGCGAGGAGGTCAATTGGCATGACCCCGGCTATCACTAGCGCAGCCGGCTCTGAGACCGTGCGGTAATAATAATAATAATAATAATAATAATAATAATAATAATAATAATAATAATAATAATAATAATAATAATAATAATAATAATAATAATAATAATAATAATAATAATAATAATAATAATAATAATAATAATAATAATAATAATAATAATAATAATAAGAGGTTTGCTTACGACGATATCAATTCCGAGGCTAGATATGCGATCGCGGACACACTAGGATACTCCTGCTCCTCGCCCTCTCCCGAAGGTTCGGAGCGCGATGACTTAACTCCATTGAAGACTAAACGAAGACTTGACTTGAATTTGTCACTGCGCAAGAGTTTTTAAATGGCCTGTTCGCTCAGCGGGAGATGAATTTTACAAATTTGGGCATTCGGATTTTCCTACGTTTTTATTGGTGAATACAGTTGTTTTCCGCGTTGGTCTAGTTTCGAGACCCACGGGATGAAAAATCTTAATCGGGTATGTTCTTTTCTAGTGCAGCTGACTATTTATAAACATATTTTTTTAGTTTTCTCTCTTGCTGAGATAACACGTGCAATCTTCTACTAAGATTCTATGAATAAAAATATAATTTTCGAGAATTGAGGAAATAGAGTTCCTTCGTGAGAAAAGGGCTTATCACATTAGTGTGTTTGTGTGTTGTACCGGAGCGCTAAGCCTGAGCTTGACTATATATTTGTGAGTAAGGCAGCCAGGATGCACTGTTTACGGTGACACTATGATTGTATGATCGATGATTGTATGAGTTTTTCTCATGCTGAGATATTTAAGCAGATTGAGGTTTCTAGTATGCACGTGTTTCTGTGAGATATTTTTGAGTTAAATGCACTATGTGTATGGGAAAGGGACTAGAATCGTTAGCTATTTTGATTTTACGAAATACGTCATCGTGACTGATTTTTCATTAACTATATTGAGACGGTGGCGCAGGGTCTGAATTTAAACGAAACAAAAATATAGAAAATACGTCATAGTGACAGATTATTAAAGTGAAAAACAATTTTTTTTTGCTTTTTCACATTTTTTTATCGTAAATAGCATTTAAATGTACAGAGAAAAAAAAATTCGAAGAATTTTCGGACTTTTTTTTGTTTTAATTTTGTCGATTTTTTTCTTACATAAATTTAAACGCTGTTTGCGATAAAAATCTGAAAAAAGCTCAAAATTTTGTTTCCCCTGTTAATAATGATTATGAAGTGTTAAGGGGCAATAAACATAATCCTAGCATTTTTTATTTCGATTCTTTGAATAATTTATAGAAGGTGCCAAAGTCGAAAATGTCTTGTCCCATGGCCAATAGTTAATCTCAGGAATGGCAAGTCTGAAACAAAAAACTAAAAAACATTTTAAAGAGGGTTCTTACATAACAATTTACAAACGGTGATGAAAAATTGATTGAAAAAAAATGGCGGATGTTTGGAATAAATCGTGAAAAAATAAATTTTTATTTTCACTTCAAACATCCGCCATTTTTTGTTTCTAATCGATTTTTCATAAACAGTGGTAGATGGTTGTGTAAAAAACCTTCCTCTTTAAAATGCTCTTTTATTTTTTTGTTTCGGACTTGCCCATCCTGAGATCAACCATCGGCTCGGGGACAAAACATTTTTTACTTTGGCGCCTTCTATAGAATATTCAAAAAATCAAAATAAAAAAATAATCTTTTGTTTCGTACTTCCAAAGAATTAAACAATGTTGTAATAACAGTTTTATTGTCATATCTGATGAAGGAGCTGATTTTTTTTTTTTAATTTGCTTTTTTTCGCCGTCTAAAGTAGACTGGTACCTTAATTCTTCGGGAATCCTGATTAAACCAAATTAAGCGAACCTCAACTACTTAACTTTTTTTTTTTAAAGGCATTTATTTCAGATTCTATTCGATTTTTAAAAGCATACCCATAAAGCAAATGGTTTTTTCACTTATTATGAACCACCCAAAACTGTTTATTATTATCACAAATAACAGATCATAGTTGTAAAATAAAGAGAAATTAAACTTATGATAAACAATAAAGTTTTGAAAAATAGTGAAATAATATAGTGAAATTGCGTTTGGGACCCGATTTAAAAATAAATAAACATGATGAAATTGAAAACTTATTTTTTTCAGATGCAATCTGACATCCTGGGAGCTGTCAGGAAGAAAACTTTTATTCCAATAATTATCCGTCTTGATTTTTGAAAAAAGGAAAAAAAATGAAAAATCAATTGTGGCGTATCTTCCACTCAATATAAAATGTTCATCTTTTGACAGCATTTTTTTTGTATCTGAACTAACTATTTCAGGTGTGGCCCGTTGAAAAATCGGATTTTTTTTTTGAAACAACCTAATATATACACCCCCGCTCAAAAGTTTGGATACACCTGTCGATATTTCTTGCCGCACTAAAAGTTGCATAACACCGTCCAAAAAAATGATAATCGGATTTTCAAAAAAGCGCTTCAACGGAAAGGGCAATTGAGCTTTGTTTCCCCTATTTTATTTTTTTTATTTTTTTGTGACCTGTTATGTATTTTTGAAAGTGACCGTTTTTCGGCATTTTTTCGACCATCGCAAATCGGGCGCATAACTTAAGGACATTTTTTTTTAACTTTTTATCTACGGTACATTTGAAAGGGTTAGAAGCCGCTCTATTTTCATTTTTCAAAGATTTTCGTACGATTCTTTCTCCCAAAGTTATTTCAATTCTGGCTAAAAAAGACAAATTTTGAAAGATGCAACGTAACTCAAAGACTATAGAGTTTAAGAGAAAATGTCAAGTATGAAATAAGTAGCGTAGGTATACATGGAATCGCCTGGAATTATTTCAGAATTTTTCCATGAAATTTTTTATTTTTTACTATTTTCGCTCCAGCGAAAAATTTCATCTGTTTGAAATTTTCGTACTTCGTGATGAAATAAAAATCTGAAAAAATTCAGCAACATTTGGCACGCTATAAGCAACAATTATCAATAATAATTTTGCCCAAAAGTCATTGACAAATTGTTTAAACAATTGTTTAATCAATTTGTTAAACAATGATGAACAATGATCAATAATTATTATTGATCATTGTTGTTTATAGCATGTCAGATATTGCTGAATTTTTTCAGATTTTTATTTTATCGCGAAGTACGGAAATTTCAAACAGATAACATTTTTTGCTAGAGCAAAAATAGCAACAAAATAAAATTTCATGGCAAAATTCTGAAATAATTCCAGGTGATTCCGTGTATACCTACGCTACTTGTTTCATACTTGACATTTTCTCTCAAACTCTATAGTCTTTGAGTTACGTTGCATCTTTCAAAATTTGTCTTTTTTAGCCAAAAGTAAAATAACCTTGCGAGAAAAAATCGTACGGAAATCTTTACAGAATGAAAATGGCGCGGCTTCTAACCTAAGTATCGTAGATATAAAAAACAAACAAAAAATGTCCTCAAGTTATGCGCCCGATTTGCGATGGTCGAAAAAATGCCAAAAAACGGTCACTTTCAAAAATGCATACAAGGTCGAAAAAAAATTATTAAAAAAAATAAAAATAGGGAAAACAAAGCTGAATTCCCTCCCGTCAAAACGCTTTTTTAAAAATTCGATTATCTTTTTTTTTGACGGAGTTATCCAACTTTTAGTGCGGCAAGAAATATCGACAGGTGTATCCAAACTTTTGAGCGGGGGTGTATCATTAGTGAAAAAATTTCTTCACTTGCTAAATAAATATTTTTACTAATAATATAATAATATATGCATATCATGTACATATACGATACATGAGTCACTCCATCACAAACGTACCAGAGTCGAATCCGAACTCTCACGGATTTGAGTAATAATTTTTTTTTATGGTCGTAACGAAATCTCTAGCTGCATTGTATGTAAAAAAATGTTTCTCCTCAACCTTTTTTTATCTCTATGAGATCATATATATGGGTTAAAATTTCGAAAGGCAGCATAGGTTTGGGCTTCATGGTCGACGATTGTTTTGTAACTTCAGGGACACATAGTATAGTATTTAGAGACGCGGTCGCGTCTCGACGCCAAGTATTTAAAAACCAAATTGAAAGGGGCCGCTACTCTAATATACTCGAGAATGCCATGAAATGCCGTTAATTTGAATTTCAATTCGATCGTATAGAGAAACGCGTCATTGTATCGATAATCTAAAGACTTTTTACCAATGTAATGTTATTTTCTCCTTTCTATTGTGCCTATTTTCGGATTTTTCGGTGCAGGCAATCTCGAGAAATCGTAATATTACCATGAATTTTTCTTCATTTTTCGACAAATAGTTTCTACACCTCGCTCTCTCGCGTTGACTCTCTCCCCCCACCATCAGCCGCGCCACTAGCCACCGCGCGCCGCGCGCATGACAGTCGCTTGTAAACGGGTGGCTCTCTCTCTCCCCATTATCAGCCGCGCTGCTAGCCGCCACGCGCCGCGCGCATCACAGTCGCTTATACACGGCTATTTCTCTCTCTCCCCACCATCAGCCAGGCGCTTAACACGGATAAATTGAAATGTGTTTCAATAAATTGAAACGTGTGACGCACGCGGGAGCAGGGGGTCCGGGAGCGACAGCCCCCCGGCAGGGTAAAGGAGCAGAGCCCCTTTTGGGGGTGGAGTGGGCGAAGCCCCCCCAGAGAAAACAAAACTAGTTTTTAAATGTAATTAAATGATCGAAATTACACGATAATTGGGCTGTTCTTTCCTGGGCTATTTTTCCCACAATTATTTTTTTTCTAATCATTATTTTAAAACATGATAAATATACATGTCATAAAGATGGTTAAGGAGGTCTTCGTAAAGAAGGCTTGACAAACGACGGAAAAAAATGAGGAAGCTACTTGCAAATTTCAAATTTGCATGATCTAATTTTCAATGCATTTGTGACGGACGAGCGGGTTGATAATAAATAGATTTAGAGATATTTGGTTTGACAAATAGTTGATCGGAAGTTTATTGAATAATAATTTGTAATGAATAATTAGGGAGAGAGTGCACGTTTGTTAATAGATGTTAAGATGATAGGCGGAGCTGGTCCGGGTTGTTAGGATGTTGGAGATGAACTAATTCGGGATAAGGAGAGAGTGAAGGTGTGAAGTTGGAAGTGGGGTGAAGTAGGGGGCCAGACGAGGCCACGAGCCGTCGTTACGGAGCCCGTGGGACCAAGGACAATATGGGAGATTATGCTGAGGTGTGAGGTTTGAGCATGAGAAAGGATTGATAAGGGAAATGAAGTATGGATGAATGGCGTGAGAACCGAATATGGAATGTGAGGTGGAATATTATGATACCGTGACACTCCCCCTCTTGAAATAAACGATGGTCCCCATCGTAGGTTACAATAATTTGGTTCAATATTTGATTTGATTTTATACAATGAAAATGTTCTTTACATTTGATTTGTTTTTATGTGTGACTCGATATAATGAAATGTGTGTTTATCTGTAGAAAAAAGTGTGTAATCTGGTAATTTTCATTTTCGTCTTCTTGTTCTTTCGATTGAGGAATGGTTGGGTAGTCGTTATTGTTTGGTTATTGTATAGTCATCCTTCAAATTCTATTGATTTCCCTTTTGATATTCTTTTGGTATTCCTCATCTATGGATTCTGAAAATGCTGTGAAATCTGAAACTGAATGTCTGGATTAGTGGTCGTATTAGTAGGGTTGATTTGTTATTTTGGATATGAGGTGAATGAAGGATGCTTAAATTTAGTATAAAGTAATATGATTCGTATTTTTCCTGTTAAATTTCGATTGTCCTTGGTTTTCCTGTGTAATTATTCCTGTTATTGGTTTTTCCAATTGATCCAATCCTGTTAATTATGGTTTGCGAGCTTTCAATATTGTTTGGTTATTTATTTCATATTGTTTTTCAAATTTCTTATTCCATTATTTAATTTGTGGTTTTCCGAAAACAGTCTAAAATTCTGGTTAGCGTTTTGTTAGTGGGAAAAGGTGTGTTGACTTGGATCTGGTGGGATTAGTCTTCGGTTGACCAATGTGACGATTGAGCAACACATGTGCGTTTTTTTTGTTTTGAGATAATTAAAATCATATTTGTTTTAATAAATGATTCCAAAAAAAGGTGAGAGTAATATTAAAAGTAAATCGATGATTAAAAATATGTATGTAAAAATATGAATATGAATGAATAAGTAAATTATATATCGTAGAGAATAAGTGTGGAGATAGTTATAGATGCAGTAAAGTATAGGAGTGGAGTGTAAGCTAGAATGGATGTAAAACATGTTTTTTGAAATGTAGCTATTCACATAATTTCGCGTTATCAAAATGTTTTCTCCAGTACGATTAAATGATTTTTTAGAATTATAATTCTTCAATTCTCTTATTATTATTATTATTATTATTATTATTATTATTATTATTATTATTATTATTATTATTATTATTATTATTATTATTATTATTATTATTATTATTATAGTAATAATAGTTCTGAATTTCATCCAGTTTGCTCAATAGTGCCGTCAATACTATTCAAGTCTTGTGATTCGGTCGATTTTCTATTCCCATTTGTAGCTTTGTGATATTTTAAATTTTATTATTCTTATGGATTTAGTGATTGCTTCAGGTGTATTAAAAGTACGGCTTAAAATAAAGTAATTTTGTTGTGTTATGCATAGTGTAATACAATAGGCAATGTTACATGCAAATAGCTTAAAAGTAATAGTATAATAATAGGGTTAGTTTATGATTTTGTATTGTTATGGTTTCATATCTTGTTGAAGTAAGTGTTCATGTTCTATTTATTCTATATGAAATCTGTACTGATAATCAAATTCATATGCTCGAATTTGAGCCATAACATGGGTATGTCCTTATTTTAATCTTATAATTCTTTTTTGTTTTTGAATGAATTCCCGTAATATTGTTATTTCTTCTTGTAGTTGTAAATTTGATAGTCATATTTTTCAAATCGTTGGTGATTGCTTTTTAGATATTGTTTGTATAATCTATGTAAGGTCCTTAAAACTAATTGCCTAAATTAACTTAACTAGTTGGCTATGCTTCCTTTATGTCAGTTATTCTTTTATCTTAATATCTTTAATTGTTTTGTGAGTATGTGTGTTAGAATGTGTTCGGTAAACCGTGAAGGTTTGTGTATAGGTTTTCTTTATGAAAAGGATTCTTATTTAAAAAAAATTAACAATTTGTAAGAAAAGAAAATTGTTAAAACTAGCAATTTCAAAAATTTCGTTTTTCCATGTTTTAATTTATATTGACGGTCTTCGTTCTTCAGATGTTGAGATAGCCTTTGATTGCTGTGTCGTTGTTGAATCATTTGAACTACAGTATGCCGGTGTTGGTGGTGTTATGTATCTGTGAGTTTTATATATTCTGAGTGTGGTTGTGAATTTCGATGATGTTATGTCTGATTTGTCCACATTTTCACGTCTGTTGATGTATTGATATTGATTCCTTTTTTTTACAGCGAAACCTTCGATATTCCGAAGGTCGCTCGATGATGGTGATAATGTAAAATTGATTTGCGCATCCAAATTTTTGCGCTTTTCTCTTCGTTGTTTGTTTTTGTTTAGTAGGTGATGGTAACCTGACATTGGGGGCTTGCCGCTTGTCGACGGCGTCTCCTGGTCCACTCTCATTTAACAATTCATGTTTCCTATTTCGGTTTCCTGTTCGTCGTATGTTTATTGTTGTCCACAACTTCGGATAAGTATTGTGGTCGCCAATATATCATTGCAAGTGGCGGAGGGGTTTCCCAATGCAAACACGAGCTTTGATAGAGGGTCCGTTTTACTCAAGAGATCATATTAATTAGCAATACAGACTTGAGCAGGGAGCTTCATTAGCCACCTCTCTTTTTTTTGATTTATTGAGCTTTTTGCTCTCAGTTGCGATAAACCTGTATTTGGCTGCGTTAAGCCTTTATCAATTTTCTTTTCGTTAATATTTTGTTTTCTGTAATATTTTCTTTTCTTTTCCTAGCCGACAGGGGCCGTTGTTTTTTGTTCTTTCGCTCTTGGTCAGGGAGGTTGGGAGCGTCTCCCTTTACCAATGCGGTTGTTTGCTTGTGTTTTTATTCGTCCCCGTTGGCGGGTGACGGATTTTGTAGTTGTGTGTATTTTCGTTCCTGGTCAGAGAGGTTAGGAGCGTCTCCCTTTACCAATGCGGTTGTTTGTTTATGTTTTTTTTGTTCGTCCCCGGTGGCGGTAACGGTTTGTTTGTTTATTTTTGCTTGATTTTTTTTTGCCTTTGCGCTCGGTTATGATAAGCCGTTATTTGGCTATGATAAGCCTTTACCTCGAGGTTTTGTTGTGTTGATGTTTCCGGAGTTTCAATTAGGGGTGAACTGGCACCTTTTTCGATTAAGGGTGGGCAAGCACCCTCTTTTGTAATATTCAAATAGTTCAATATAATTCGTTTTCCATTTCGTTTTCCGTGTGTTTTGCTTGGTTCGTTTGCCTTTTCCTCCCGTGACGTGTTGATCAGGCACGCTTTGGACTGGTTCCTCGATTGTGTAGTAGTTTTTGATTTCCGTGTAGAGTTATCCATATACTTTCCTTATTTGTTGCCGCGAGTTCAATCTCTCTTTAGGTATCGACGCTTGATGGTTTTGGTCGTTTATAAGTTAATGATGTTTTCCTTCTTTCGGGCGTGCACTCCCTATGGTTTTGCATTAGATGTGAGTTTTTATTATCTGATTTTATATGACTACGGTTGTGTCGATTATAATTTAATTTCGCGTTCTTCGGATCGGCTTTTTGTGGGGCTTCAATGTGAAGGTAGTTTTTGATAAATGTGTTTTTCGAATTTCTTTCTTGTAATTTGACTGTTGTTTTGTTCTGGTGTGTTATCGCGTTTTCGGCCACGTGATCTTTCGCGCTGCTGGTTCGAATTCGTCGTCTGAGTTACTGTTTTGATAATTCTGTGAGTTATTTTGGAGTTCTTCTCTTAAGTAGTGTTTATAATACTTATGTTGGTATGACGTGTGATTACGTTGCTGGTCGCGTGGTTCGCTGCGATGCTAGACTCGCGAGTTATTTCATTTGTTTTCGCTAATCTGTTGAGATCTTCGGTCCCTATTTTTTAATGAGAAACACTCTGAGGAGTTGCGTGTACTTGACTTGTGAAAATAGCAATACTTTAGGCTTGGTTTGTCGTATGTTTCCGAAAAATGAACTTTCACTGTGTTTTTTTTGTTCAATTTTTTATTCATTATTTGGGATATTGGGAGTTCTAGCATTTCTTCTATATTTAAAAAAATGTCGTCGAAAGCTTTTTCCATGACGTGTTTTACTTTTTCCATAGAACTTTTAATCCACACTTTTTGATCGAATGGGTCATCACCTGCAAGTTGCCTGCATTTTTCTTTCAAGTCTTCAATGGTCAGTTGCGTTTTGTTTGCAAATTCGTTAGTTGAATTGTAGAAATGTTTGGTTAGTTCTAGTAATTCCATTCCCAGTCTTACTTTTTCGGAACGTTCTTCAATTGTGGCGTGATCTCCTGTTTGTGTAGGATCACGGGTGATTTCGGTTGATTCGAATTGTGCCATTTCGATAAAGTTTCGGTTATTATTCGCTTCTTATGAGTTGGTTAATTATACATATATATATATATATTTCTTTTTTTTAATTAGTTTCTGTTATTTTCGGTACTTCTCTGCAGTCTTATGTAACTTTAAATTTTGTGTGCTTTGTTATTTGTTATGTTAACAATTGTAATCATTTTTTTCCTAAATAATTATCGCTATGATGAAGGTAAAATTTCGATGGAAATAAAATTAATAGGCGGTGTAAAAGAATTTTTTTTTTTAAATTGATTTGTAATACGATAGTTCTACGATGTTCAATTAAATTTTTTTGTTGTGTGCATAACGTGTGTATATATTAGAGTACGATAGGAGTATTCCTGAAATGATTTTTTTGTTCTCTTCAATAACTAAATATCTTGAATTGATTCTCAAAAAAAATTATTTGTATCTGGAAGATTAAAAAAAAAAACAATTTATCCTAGATAAAATCACATTTATTATTGAGGGAATAATATAATTCAATTTTGATGTTGTTAAGATAAAAGTACGAATGAAAAGAGAAAAATAAATTTAATAATTTAGATTTGGTCTGTTGTTTTTTTTTTTTTTTTAATAATGCAATAGTACTGAGAGAGAACAAAAAGACGCACCGCAAACTATATACTGACTGGTTTATTTATCTTTGTTGAATTCAATTTCTTTCCGAATATTCGTATAAGAGAAAACCAAAAATAATATTTAAGTAAAGAATTTCTTATAATAAAACTATCTGTGTTTTAGTTTACTTGTATGGAGAGATAAAAGGAAACAAGAACAAAAATTTCAAAATTTGTAGGTAATAAGATATTAAATTCGATAATAGAAATGTACTTACGTTGTTGTTGCGGGATTTTTTGTATTTCTGTTATTTGATTGGTTGATTTGGTAGATTTTCTGATTTTCTTCCTTCCTTCATTTCTTCTTTTATTAAGTGTTTAATATGTATGAGTCCTTTGTATGTAGCTGTGATGGGTAGTGAAGTTGATCCAATGAATGTGTGTGAAATCCGTAAGTCGTTGTAGCGTTGATGCGTTATTGATGTATGTGTGTATGTGCCAGTGAAACGCGCTTGCCTTTAGCATGCGATGCTGGTATATGGGGCGTTCTGTGTGCACTTTTCTTTTGTCGCTGTTCGTCACTTTTTCTTAGTTTTCCTTTGTCACTTTGTGTTATTTTGTTTATCGAATTTTCTGTTTTTCGTTGTGATAATAAAAAAAAATTTGTGTCGTTTGTCGATGTTTTTTTTTTGGAATATCGATTCGATTTTTTTCACTCTTTAATTGTTGTTGTATTTAAGGAGAAAAAAAAATTTGGTTCATCGGTGTCTTGAAATGTTGTTCTTTTGTTGTTAATTGATTTTTTTCACTCTCTTGATTTTCTTCTCACTTACACTTTTAAATTTGTTGAACTGCTTTTCTCGTTTTTGTTTTCTTCTTATTTCGTCACTTTGTCACTTGATGAAATAATTTTTCACGCGTTTTTTCGCCACTTATGTGAGCTTTTCGAGATCGCGCTTCTGACGCCAAAATGTGACGGACGAGCGGGTTGATAATAAATAGATTTAGAGATATTTGGTTTGACAAATAGTTGATCGAAAGTTTATTGAATGATAATTTGTAATGAATAATTAGGGAGAGAGTGCACGTTTGTTAATAGATGTTAATATAATGGGTGGAGCTGGTCCGGGTTGTAAGGATGTTGGAGATGAACTAATTTGGGATTAGGAGAGAGTGAAGGTGTGAAGTTGGAAGTGGGGTGAAGTGGGGGGCCAGGCGAGTGGAGGGAGGCCACGAGCCGTCGTAACGGAGCCCGTGGGACGAAGGACAATATGGGAGATTATGCTGAGGTGTGAGGTTTGAGCATGAGAAAGGATTGATAAGGGAAATGAAGTATGGATAGATGGCGTGAGAACCGAATATGGAATGTGAGGTGGAATATTATGATACCGTGACACATTTTCATTTTTATTTTTCAAATTAAACATTTTTTTTGAATATTATTCTGTTAAAGTCACTTTATTATCGTTTAAATAACCCGCGCAAAAATGATTGGTGCTGATGGTAATGCCGTGTTGGTGGCGCCACGTGCTGGCCACGTATGAAGAAAGTGATTAGACCATGTACTACATGGACTGAGCATAGTCGTATACTTTCTGTAGAAAGAAGTGAAGCCGAGAAGGGCGCTGCCATCTTTGGACAAGTAAGGCTATAAGCCGATAGGGACGTAGGAATATTCTTATGTGCCCTATGCAATTCAGGGACATACATTTTTTTTCTTCTTAAAATTTATGTTTTAAACACAAATTCCGTGAATTTGAATGAAAATTGTTTCAATTATTACTTTTGAAACATCAGGCTACAAGGATATGGGGACGTATGCATATTCTTAGGTTATCAACGCTTGCGCGTCCTTTTATTTTTAAGTTTATGTAAGCTAGTCAACTGCTTGAAGTCAACCAAGATCTAGTCGATCTGAGTCGATCTAGTCTCTTGAAGTCAGCTGTTTCGGCTTATAGGCCTCATTTGTCCAACATGGCGACACCCTTCTCGACTTCACCCCCACTCCTGCTATGCTTAGTCCATGTAGTACATGGTCTAAGAGAAAGTGCCACGTCATAAACGCGTAGCGTATTGCGCAAGAGAGAGAGATCCCGTGGCGTCATGTGGCATGGCGTGATTGACCGATTGATCGATGATTGGCTAGCAAAAGTCGTACGACGGTGACGAAGCATCATCGAGAGAGAGAGTACGAGATAAGGATCGAGCGAGATCCGCGGCAGTTGAGATTGGAACTCGATAACGAGTGGTCGAGTCGAGAAGTCGCAGACGCGAAGTGTGGCGTATATACCGGGTGGCGCGCGAGGCTGATACATACTGATATAAACGGTATAGCCGAGCCGCAGTGTGCTTGTAGTCCGCCATTTTGAGGTACCGCGGACACGAGGCCCGTATATGAGACACGACGGTATCGTGTGCTCCTGTGATATTATTCGGAGTAGTAAATTCGTCGTTATTGGACAGTGTAGTCCGCGTCGGATATTTATGTACATTTATGTTATTCACGTATATTTAATCCGTCAGGCCTTCAGCAATCCTGAGTGTAAACTATTCGTGCCTCAAAAGATGTAATAAAAATACCGGCACCCTGCTTTATATCTACGCAACGCGTTGTTATTTATTCATGCAATCCCGAGAAAAATTAGTGTGCCCACGAGAAAGAGGTTTTTTTTTGCGCAAAAGAAGAGCGATTTAACAATTCCAAATGAACTAACATAAAGTATGTTCAAGACCATTAATTGTAAACAAGATACTGCCATTCTGAAATCATTTTTGTTGGACAGCCTCTCTGTTGAGTTTCAGCCTCTACGTAAAGATTCTGAAGGCCTCCGTCAGCCTTTTTGTAGAGTTTCTGAAAGCTTATCGAAGGCCTCGGATTGTCTCTCCGTAGAGTTTCCAAAGGCTTCGGATAGCCTCTCCGTAGAGTTTCTGAAGGCCTCGGACAGCCTCTCTGTTGAATTTTAGCCTCTACGTAGAGTACGACGTAGAGGACTACCTTGCCAATTCCATAATGCCATCACTATTTTTTAATTTCACTACTTTTTCGTTTATAATTTTTAAATAATTCATAATGTTTGATCAGCTATATAAAAATAATAATTTTGAAAAAAATAACA
The DNA here is from genome assembly GCA_946863875.1 of Alloplasta piceator. NCBI lineage: Eukaryota > Metazoa > Arthropoda > Insecta > Hymenoptera > Ichneumonidae > Alloplasta > Alloplasta piceator. The sequence continues at coordinate 16,767,287 of OX333076.1, forward strand.
AAGTTTCACAAAAAAAATCGTTTGTAAATATTTTCTGTCTTGTTCCCATAGAACTGCGAAATTATACATCGCAGATTATCAAAAGAGTCCCAGAAATATTATTGTTTTTTTTTACGTTTGTAATATTTATATTATCGCGATAATTTTGTTTCTATATGTTGAGGGTTTTACAATTGCGGATGTTTGTAAATTAAAATCAATTTTGATTTGCTTCAAAAAATATAGGTTGATAATATTCTTTATAAATATATTTTTGTTTATGATATTTAAAAAATCTATATGGGTAACGGGTTATCAGAGAGAAAGAGAGAGAGAGAATAAAAAAGAACGCAAGCGTTTTTGAATAACTAGTGGAAATAAATAATAATAAATAGCTAGGGAAATGTTATATTCAGTCATTACATATATTAATGACACTAAATAAAAAAACAAACATTCGACGAAGAATTTTGTTCATAATACATTATTAGAGTAAACAATTTTAAACGATGTTTCAAAAAGAACTGAAATCAATCACAAAATACTTTTAAAAAGTAAAAAAAGAACGCCAAGTATTTAAAAAAGTGCGAGAATAGTCAAATATCAAAATAATAAAAAAATATTAAAATCATTTAATATAAAAGCCAAGTTATATGTGAAAATCCCGAAAATTAAAATTAAAAAACTACAAGAATTTAAAATTCAAAGCTGATTCTACAAATTCGAAATTACAAAAAAAAAACTAAATTACACAAGCCAAGCTGAAAACTTGGCATGATTAAGGAATTAATGAGCAAACCAAACAAAAGAACTTGGTGTGCAGGGTTAAGAAAAATAAGCCCGGGAAGTGCTGCAGGATTTCCACGAGATAAGGTAGACAATTATTATACCTACTTACCTTGTGATACCACGAGCATCACGTATTATCACGAGCATATTTTACTGTCAAGTATCTTGCTCATGTGTTACTGACGCATTATGTGTAATGATCGTTATGAGATTTTCGAATTAAACTGTGTTTAGAGCATTGATTTTTATATTGTGAAGACGAACCTTGAATATTTCTAATATACTCGCTTCACCATCACGTGCGTCCACGATCGTAAATCCAGGTCTCCTTGCATATTTCTGTGTACATTGTGGGTGTCATCACCGTTCAATATTTAAGATGGGTATTCGACATTTAAACGATTGACCGTCAAGAATTATTATGTGAGAACAAAGGTGATGAATACACCACAAATTACGGACCACCAAATAATTTGTGTAGATATAAAAAATGAAAGCAATAGAAATAATGAGGAAAAAATTCAAATTCTTACGAGAAACTATTCGAAATTGACAGAAACCAAATACAAACAAGTGCTACAAAGAAATTTGAATGAATTAATTACTGCAAATAGTCTGACCACAAATGAACTAGCGAATAAGACCATAAAAGCAATTACAAATACAATAAAGGAGATAATACCATTGGTAGAAAAAACAGTATTGAAAAAATGGATAGATAAGCCATGGATAAATGCAGAAACACGAGAGGACCTAAAAAAAAAGACGAGGCCTACAAAAGAGCAAGAACAACAAACAAAACTGAAGACTGGAACATATTTAAGCAGTGTTGAAATAAAGCATTACAAACACTAAGAAGTAGTAAAAAAGAATATTATGAGACCAATATAGATAAACACAAAACGAATTCGAAGAAAATGTGGGCCACAATAAAAGAATTAATTGGAACAAAAAAAAAGTTCAAAAAATTGAAAGTATACAATTTGACGGGGTAAGAAGTATAGACACAAAAGAAATAGCTAACAAATTTAATGTCTTCTTCATCCACAGTATCACAGAAATAGTAGCAGGAATAGAAAAAACAGACGAAGTAGAAACAATAGAACTCAGTGACAATAACATAATAAAAATGACACAATTTCAAGAAATGACATACGCGGAATTAAATTCGATAATAAGTAAAATGCAAAATAAGAAAGGAACAGACGAAGGTATAACTACAGAAATAATGAAATTAACATGGAGAGTTGATAATAAGAGTATAATGAAGCTAATAAATCTATCACTTAACGAAGGAACATTCCCAGAAAATTGAAAGACATCTACAGTGATACCAATACAAAAAGTGCAAGGAACTAAAAAAGCGGAAGAGTTCAGACCAATCAATATTTTACCAACATTTGGAAAATTAATCGAGACTGTAGCTAAAAAACAAATACTTGAACACCTAGAACAGAACAAAACATTAGTTAAAGAGCAATCGGGTTTTCGTGCAAAGCTGTCATGTGAAACAGCATTGCAAAAAACATTAATAGAGTGGAGAGAGAAAATGGACAGAAGTGAATTAATTGGAGTAGTCTTTATAGATTTTAAACGTGCATTCGAAACGGTAAACAGAGAAATCTTAGTACAGAAACTTAGAAAATATGGCATAGAGGGAACCGCGCTACAATGGATAAAAACGTACCTGACAAATCGGAAACAAAAAACGAAATATATGGAACAAATGTCGGAAGAAAGATGCATAAGCCAAGGTGTTCCGCAAGGGTCGGTGCTGGGACCGTTATTATTTATAATATATGTTAACGATATTGTTAGTAAACTAGAATATTGTAAATGTCACATGTTTGCGGATGACATGATAGTATATGTAGTAGATAACAATCCGGATGTGCAACTGCAATCAATCAATCAATCAATCAATCAATCAATCAATCAATCAATCAATCAATCAATCGATCGATCGATCGATCGATCGATCGATCGATCGATCGATCGATCAATCAATCAATCAATCAATCAATCAATCAATCAATCAATCAATCAATCAATCAATCAATCAATCAATCAATCAATCAATCAATCAATCAATCAATCAATCAATCAATCAATCAATCAATCAATCAATCAATCAATCAATCAATCAATCAATCAATCAATCAATCAATCAATCAATCAATCAATCAATCAATCAATCAATCAATCGATCGATCGATCGATCGATCGATCGATCGATCGATCGATCGATCGATCGATCGATCGATCGATCGATCGATCGATCGATCGATCGATCAATCAATCAATCAATCAATCAATCAATCAATCAATCAATCAATCAATCAATCAATCAATCAATCAATCAATCAATCAATCAATCAATCAATCAATCAATCAATCAATCAATCAATCAATCAATCAATCAATCAATCAATCAATCAATCAATCAATCAATCAATCAATCAATCAATCAATCAATCAATCAATCAATCAATCAATCAATCAATCAATCAATCAATCAATCAATCAATCAATCAATCAATCAATCAATCAATCAATCAATCAATCAATCAATCAATCAATCAATCAATCAATCAATCAATCAATCAATCAATCAATCAATCAATCAATCAATCAATCAATCAATCAATCAATCAATCAATCAATCAATCAATCAATCAATCAATCAATCAATCAATCAATCAATCAATCAATCAATCAATCAATCAATCAATCAATCAATCAATCAATCAATCAATCAATCAATCAATCAATCAATCAATCAATCAATCAATCAATCAATCAATCAATCAATCAATCAATCAATCAATCAATCAATCAATCAATCAATCAATCAATCAATCAATCAATCAATCAATCAATCAATCAATCAATCAATCAATCAATCAATCAATCAATCAATCAATCAATCAATCAATCAATCAATCAATCAATCAATCAATCAATCAATCAATCAATCAATCAATCAATCAATCAATCAATCAATCAATCAATCAATCAATCAATCAATCAATCAATCAATCAATCAATCAATCAATCAATCAATCAATCAATCAATCAATCAATCAATCAATCAATCAATCAATCAATCAATCAATCAATCAATCAATCAATCAATCAATCAATCAATCAATCAATCAATCAATCAATCAATCAATCAATCAATCAATCAATCAATCAATCAATCAATCAATCAATCAATCAATCAATCAATCAATCAATCAATCAATCAATCAATCAATCAATCAATCAATCAATCAATCAATCAATCAATCAATCAATCAATCAATCAATCAATCAATCAATCAATCAATCAATCAATCAATCAATCAATCAATCAATCAATCAATCAATCAATCAATCAATCAATCAATCAATCAATCAATCAATCAATCAATCAATCAATCAATCAATCAATCAATCAATCAATCAATCAATCAATCAATCAATCAATCAATCAATCAATCAATCAATCAATCAATCAATCAATCAATCAATCAATCAATCAATCAATCAATCAATCAATCAATCAATCAATCAATCAATCAATCAATCAATCAATCAATCAATCAATCAATCAATCAATCAATCAATCAATCAATCAATCAATCAATCAATCAATCAATCAATCAATCAATCAATCAATCAATCAATCAATCAATCAATCAATCAATCAATCAATCAATCAATCAATCAATCAATCAATCAATCAATCAATCAATCAATCAATCAATCAATCAATCAATCAATCAATCAATCAATCAATCAATCAATCAATCAATCAATCAATCAATCAATCAATCAATCAATCAATCAATCAATCAATCAATCAATCAATCAATCAATCAATCAATCAATCAATCAATCAATCAATCAATCAATCAATCAATCAATCAATCAATCAATCAATCAATCAATCAATCAATCAATCAATCAATCAATCAATCAATCAATCAATCAATCAATCAATCAATCAATCAATCAATCAATCAATCAATCAATCAATCAATCAATCAATCAATCAATCAATCAATCAATCAATCAATCAATCAATCAATCAATCAATCAATCAATCAATCAATCAATCAATCAATCAATCAATCAATCAATCAATCAATCAATCAATCAAT
>OX333076.1:16772402-16843485 GCA_946863875.1 Alloplasta piceator
GATCGATTGATCGATTGATCGATTGATCGATTGATCGATTGATCGATTGATCGATTGATCGATTGATCGATTGATCGATTGATCGATTGATCGATTGATCGATTGATCGATTGATCGATTGATCGATTGATCGATTGATCGATTGATCGATTGATCGATTGATCGATTGATCGATTGATCGATTGATCGATTGATCGATTGATCGATTGATCGATTGATCGATTGATCGATTGATCGATTGATCGATTGATCGATTGATCGATTGATCGATTGATCGATTGATCGATTGATCGATTGATCGATTGATCGATTGATCGATTGATCGATTGATCGATTGATCGATTGATCGATTGATCGATTGATCGATTGATCGATTGATCGATTGATCGATTGATCGATTGATCGATTGATCGATTGATCGATTGATCGATTGATCGATTGATCGATTGATCGATTGATCGATTGATCGATTGATCGATTGATCGATTGATCGATTGATCGATTGATCGATTGATCGATTGATCGATTGATCGATTGATCGATTGATCGATTGATCGATTGATCGATTGATCGATTGATCGATTGATCGATTGATCGATTGATCGATTGATCGATTGATCGATTGATCGATTGATCGATTGATCGATTGATCGATTGATCGATTGATCGATTGATCGATTGATCGATTGATCGATTGATCGATTGATCGATTGATCGATTGATCGATTGATCGATTGATCGATTGATCGATTGATCGATTGATCGATTGATCGATTGATCGATTGATCGATTGATCGATTGATCGATTGATCGATTGATCGATTGATCGATTGATCGATTGATCGATTGATCGATTGATCGATTGATCGATTGATCGATTGATCGATTGATCGATTGATCGATTGATCGATTGATCGATTGATCGATTGATCGATTGATCGATTGATCGATTGATCGATTGATCGATTGATTGATCGATTGATCGATTGATCGATTGATCGATTGATCGATTGATCGATTGATCGATTGATCGATTGATCGATTGATCGATTGATTGATTGATCGATTGATCGATTGATCGATTGATTGATTGATTGATTGATTGATTGATTGATTGATTGATTGATTGATTGATTGATTGATTGATTGATTGATTGATTGATTGATTGATTGATTGATTGATTGATTGATTGATTGATTGATTGATTGATTGATTGATTGATTGATTGATTGATTGATTGATTGATTGATTGATTGATTGATTGATTGATTGATTGATTGATTGATTGATTGATTGATTGATTGATTGATTGATTGATTGATTGATTGATTGATTGATTGATTGATTGATTGATTGATTGATTGATTGATTGATTGATTGATTGATTGATTGATTGATTGATTGATTGATTGATTGATTGATTGATTGATATTTATTTGTATGCCTTGGCTATGCCTTGAGGTAAATGATGATACAAGAATAGATATCGATGTATTCACAGTTTAAATTACAAGTTATCAAAACAATCATGAATAAACTTATAATCAAAAATAGTTGATTAAAGTTAGTGTATGACAATTTTTCACACTTTTCACCATGCAAGATAAATAGTAGCGCAGAGAAGCATCGTATATGAAATATTAAAACCTATGTTCATTCCGAGTCTAGGAGATGATTAAAGAGTCGCGCCTTGAAGACAGCTAGCGAAGGTGAGCTACTGATATCAATGGGTAAGGAATGCCAGTAATAAATAGCCGATAGTGTGTAGGAGTTTCTGAATGTTGAGGTACGATGATAGGGAATATGGAACAGGTTGGGAGTGAGGGTGCACTGAGGACGAGTACTGGATCTAGCCAACGTGAAGAGATTGGAGTCGTAGCTAGAAGAATTACCACGGCTCACAGTAGGAGAAAAGCCCAAAAACCTGGCCAAAACCTCAAATGACCTTTGACGGGAATGAAAATTGGCTTACAGGGGTTTTCAAGGTCGCTGATTACGAATCTGAAAGCCAAATTATCGTAAACATAATGGCCGATCCAATATGGCTGACATGAATGTTAAAAAGTTGCCAGATGTCGACAAAAATTGGTATTAACGGGTTTTCAAGGTCGCTGATTACGAATCCGCAAGCCAAATTATCGTAAAAAAAATGGCTGATCCAATATGGCCGACATGAACGTTAACAAGTTACCAGATGTTGACAAAAATTGGTATATACGGGATCAAGGTCGCTGATTACCAATCCGATATCTATTGTTCATAACTTGCATTAAAGAGCTTACAGCAAGTTGTTATAAACAAAATGGCCGAGTATCCTGCTAAATAGATAAATCGCTGATTATCAGAAATACTTCTTTCCTTGTCAGCACCAATTCTTTGTAACCGGATCCTGTAATAAAGACATAAAATTGTAGAAAATTGGTGTTAAAGGAAAAGATAAAATTTGCAATTAATACAATAACTTGAACAATGTACATTATTTTACCAAATAAATAACCGCAATAATTGAAATAATTTTAAAAAAATTAGACAGAAAATATTGACATGGATTTGGTTAAAAGAAAGCTTTGCTTACTATATAATATATATATATTCAAATATTTTATTTGAATGTTATAACATTTCATTCATATTTAAGAAATTTTTATGTGGTCGATTTTAATATGTATATATATATATATATATATATATCATAATTAAATCACAGAAAATTTATATATATATATATATATATATATATATATATATATATATACTAGCAGGTTATTGTGGCTCGGGCGCTACGCGCCCTCACGTAGCTTTTCTACCAGATTGACAAAATTGAATCCTCATATTTTCAACTCAAACTTAAAACTTATAAAGCTGCAAACTCAAACCAAACTCAAACCCATATGGAGGTTCTAAATCGATCCAACTCAGTTTGAGTAGATATTAGTTAGTAGTGATATAGGAGAGAGCGGGGCAAAACGGGCCCCCGGGGTAAAACGGGCCACCTTGACTTGACTGGTCAGAATGAAAAAAAAAATTTGCACATTGCTTCCTCATCTTTATCCACAGTGCACATAGCTTCCTTTATCATAAGGTATGGTGATTAAATTTGGCTTCCTCATAAAGGAAGCTTTGTTAACTATCTAAAAACATGTGTACGCCATTCTAGAAAAATTAGAAATTTCATTAAATTTCATAAAATTTTAATCTCTTGTTGGATGTTCACCAAATTTAATAGCGAACAACCTCGATAGCTATATTAGCTCTGTGCAAAGTTTCAATACAATATTTTAAAAATTGAACAAGTTAGAGCGTTTACGCTATTTTTCGAAATAATACCAAATACCAAACCATTCAATACCAAATAACCTTAATAGCTATACTAATTCTGTACAAAGTTTGAGTGCAATATCTTAAAAATTGCTGAAGTTAGAGCGTTTACGCCATTCTTGCAAAAACGAAAAAAGTCAATAAAATCTGAACACCCGTTAGAATTTCACAATGAAGAGGAATTCGTGCTCGAGAAGTGTGCCAAATTTTAGCTCGATATCTCGAAACGTTCCCGAGTTATTAATTATTTACAACAGAAACTCAGGATACATACGAGGCATTCCACGCCATTTCGACCTGGGTCTGACCCTTCACCTCTCCGATTTCGTCCGCAATTTTTTATGCTTTTGTAGTACTTCTGAAAAGCACTCAGGATTTTTTTCAGATTTTTTTGGTGCGATTTGACATACTTATAATTTTATAAACAACCTAAATTTAAGCCCAAATTTAAAAGTCTGAAAAAAATCACGAAAATCCCGTTTTTTGTATAAAAAATGTCGAGCATTGAGCTAAAGTGGGCAGGGGCTTCCTTCTGTTGATAACATGGTTTTTCTATTTTTTTAAATCGAAAAAACCTGTTATCAACAGAAGGAAGCCCCTACCCACTTTGGCTGAACGGTCAATATTTTTTATACAAAAAACGGGATTTTCATTATTTTTTTCAGATTTTTAAATTGGGGTTAAAATTTAGGTTGTTTATAAAATTATAATTAATTCAAATCGCGCCGAAAAAATCTGAAAAAAATCACGAAAATCCTGTTTTTTGTGTAAAAAATGTTGAGCGTTGAGCCAAAGTTGGCAGGAGCTTCCTTCTGTTGATAACAGGTTTTTTCGATTTAAAAAAATAGAAAAAGCCTGTTATCAACAGAATCCCATGAGCAATTTCCGATGACAGTCTCGGTGGCCCGTTCTGCCCCACATGACTCGCCCCCGTGAGGTGGCCCGTTTTGCCCCGCTCTCCCCTACTCCATATACCCCATATACCCCATATACTCATGGGGTATAATGGGGGTTTGAGTTCGGGACATTCAAACAAACAAACAAACAAACAAACAAACATACAAACAAACAAACAAACAAACAAACAACTTTCTAAAATATATATAAGATATATACACATACATGTATATTAAAATAATTTATTTCAAGCGTATAACAGCCGTCTTGTCCGTTATGATGCTACTTCACCCATTCTCAGGTAGAGGCGCAGAGGCTGCTCAATTGTGCCGCGTGCACGCTCGGCTACCGCACGATGCGAAAAAAATCATAACGGGCAAGACGCACGTTTTCCGCAGGTAACTCTTGTAAATTTCGAAAGCTTATACATTAAACTAAAGGCCGAGACTAGGACCTTTGCAAAATGTGACAAAATATATAACTTTTCGGACCGTTGAAAATATAAGTTTTCAAAATTATTCAATTTTATTTATGCCGAAGGATATACTACATTTCAATCATTTATACATAAAGTTTAGATTCAACCGATGTAAAAATATGTTCTACATACCTCCAGAAGTCGTATCCATGTTGCAGAATTGAAATTAAACCCGTCACTTTAAAGTTATGGGTTTTGGAAGTCAGCGTTATTTTCGTCTGTTCAGCGCGTGACACGTACACTCTTCACGAACACTAACTGCCAACTGACGCTGCGGCGCAGGTATACACTTAAAGGGCTTTCCCTTCCACAATAGAATGCAGTTACTAGTCCTCTACCTGAATGACTACTCAACTGACCCTATTTCGAAAATTTATTTTTTGGGGTTATGGCCAGGTTTTTGGGCTTTTCTCCTACTGTGCGGCTTATGGAATAAGCTGAATTTTCGAGAAAGTATGTACGTCGAGATCAAACTGTAAGCCAGCCGAGCAGTCTGCGATATGGCGAAATATGTTCATCACGTGGCAGATTAAAGATAAAGCGGATGGTACAATTTATTAGTCGCTGTAGTTTGGTGTTAAGTTGGTCAGTAAGATCATTGTATACTAGACAGCAATAGTCTAAGAGCGGAAAGATAAGGGAAACACTGAGCATGATTTTGAGTTTCCGTGATAAGACATGTCTGTGATATTTTAGTTCGAATAGAGCAAAATTGACTTTCTTCGAGATCGACATGATGTGACTGCGCCACGACAGGTTCGAGGACATTATAACACCTAGATTACGAACTTCGTTGACATAAGGGATAGTGCACCCGTTCACTGTGATGGGAACAAGCTGATCAGGGTCTATTTGGCTAATGTACTCGTTACTGCCTGAAATGAGGATCTTCGACTTGGCAAGATTTAGTTTGAGACCGTTAACATCAGCGTATCGAGAAATGACACTAACATCACTTGCAATATTAGCTAATCCCTGATTGAGTTGATTGGGCAAACAGCTCAAGTATATTTGCGTATCATCAGCGAAAATCATGTGCTGAGAATAAACCAAGTCAGCACCAATATCATTAATAAATAGAGCAAATAAAAGAGGTCCCAAGACAGATCCCTGAGGCACTCCCGAAGTAGTGGACAGCCACTCAGATTCATTCCCATTCTGTTCGATCACAGCTTGGGTACGATTGGTCAAGTAGGAATATATCCATTTGAGTACTACACTCGAAAAACCAATATTTCTTAACTTAATAAGCAATTTTAGGTGAGATATCGTGTCGAAGGCCTTACTGAAATCGAACAGCACGAGAATGGTAAGGCGACGTTCATCCACATTACGTCTCACATCATCACAAATGCGCAATAAAGCCGTTTGAGTACTGTACCCGCTGCGATAACCAGACTGGCGCGGGTCAAGTATATTATTACTATTGATAAATTCTGTGACTTGAGCATGGACGACCCGCTCGAAAATCTTTGAAAGTTCGCACAAGTTTGCAATGGGGCGAGTGTCAGATGGAGAGCGTGGTAGACTGCATTTAAGGAGGGGTCTAATGTAAGCACGTTTTCAAGACGATGGAAATTGAGATTGCTTAAGCGATTCATTAAACAGCCACGATAACATTGGAGCAATGATAGGAAGGGCTATATGAATGGCAAAAAGGAAATTGCTATCAGGCCCAGATTCGTACGAGACCGATGTTGATTGAGATATAAGTTCTGATATCGACTCTGGGGTAACTGGCGTGAATTCAAAAATTAAAGGATTGCACGGTAAGTTTGTGGTTGCTCTGATAAACTCCTGGTATGCGCAAGCTTGAGACACATTTGATATACTCGCATAATACGAGTTAAGTTCATTTGCAGAGAAAAAATTGAGAGGTGACGACTCATTAGGTCTGACGAGGCCCAAATATCCTAATTCTCTCTATAATTTGGTTACATCGGTAATCTCGGATAGTTTAAGTAAATTATAATCGTTTCTCGCTTTACGCATGTCAGCGGTTAGCTTATCCTGATACTGTCTAAATATTGCAAGTCCTAATAGACTGCCGGATCGTTTAGCTCGTTTGTACAAGGCATTACGTATTTTAATACGATGCTTGAGCGATTTGGAGAGCCACGGTGCGCGAGGTTTAGTTACCGAGAACGACTGTATCGGGGCATGAAGATCTAGTGCAGATACAATCCAATCACGGAGTGCAACTGTTGCGGAGTCAATAGCGTCAATGTTAGGACACCGAGAGAGGCCGGATGACTGAGTTAACCGCGAGTTGGTAGATAGCATACGTATAAAAGCGGTCTCGTCGAAGTTTTTGAAATTACGGCGAGAGATGGAGCGTTTCGTGATAGGCGGCCTGTTGAACTTGTAATGCAGTTAAATAATGTCGTGACCATTTATGAATGGGGTATGAGACTTCACAAATAATGTCTGTTTCGATAGATCATCGATTATAAAAACATCGAGCCAAGAATCTGATGTAGCTGTGTGGAATGTGGATTCTGAATCAACAATGTGCAATGATTGTGAATCAGCAGGCTCGCGAAGAAAGACTGATTCGTAATTTAAAGTCAGCAAATTGCAATTCAGGTCGCCACCAATGATAATATTTTTATACGCGAAAGAATATTGAATAAAAGCATTAGTGAAACCTTCAAACATCAGCCCCCTCGGTCTCCTGTACATTGACGTAAACAAGATTGTATCAGCACCAGAGCAACGTAGCTCGAGCATGATATATTCAGGAGAATTAGAAAACAAGCCAGGAGAGGAAGCTAGAATTTTTACCTTAAGAGATTCATGCACGTAGCATGCCACGCGTCCACCCGACTTGCCGACTCTGTCATTACGAATAAGTATATAGCCATCTAAACGTACAAGAATATCTGGTATACGACTATGAAGGCAGGTTTCTGAGATTGACACAACATGATAGAAATTTTCAGTGAGGTGTGCACGGATTTGATTAATATGGGCCAGTAAAGAGTGCGCATTAAATTGGCAAATTTTCAGCCCTGAAGATGATGACGATCCAGAAGCACTAAGATGTTCATAGCCCCCTATGCGATTGTCCGGCGGTAGTCAACCGAGTTTTGACAGGTCCGATTCGTTATGAATATGGATAATTGGCTGATTGTCCCCCTTGCGCACGCAGATTTGCCCAGCACGTGTCCAAACATACTTGAAGCCAGAACTTGCGGCCCTGGTTTTCGTTTGACGTAGCAAGTTATAGATGGAAGTCGGCAGCAGTTCATTGAAAAAAAATTTGCCAGGCAAATCCAAGCCAAAGACATCAAGAATAGTCAACGGTTTCTTCTCGCGTTTTTTCCTGCTGATGATGTGATCACGAACCATTTGTGATTTTAAGGTCACTACGAGAGACTTAGAGGCCGGAATACTGGCACCATCTTGACGGTGTTCAGGGGCTGCGTTGTGGTTGTTTCTAGGTAGGATGCGGATTTCGAGTACGTCAATTAATAATTCCGGAATTCCAAGTGATTCAAAAACCTTTTGTACCATAACTTTTGGGGTGTCACTGATGGTAATTGGCAATCCTGCAAGTATTAGCTCAGCAAAAGATTGAACTGAATTTGCGGCCGAGCTACGACTTGAAGAGGGAGGGGAGGGGGGGCAGAGAGAGGGGGAGAGGGGGAGAGGGAGAGAGAGGGAGAGTCTCGACGTCTCGTAGAGTGAGCATTGAGACTCGAGGGTTAAAATACAGAATAAAAAAAAATTCTTGAGCAAAAGTGAGATGAGGTCACGCTTGCGTTTTCCCTTTTCTGGTTCAAATTCTCACGAGGGTTTTTTTGCTTCTTCCTTCTTTTTTCCATCGATGTCGTTTTCACGAGGGGATCACACTTGACGGTGATGGAATCGTCGCTACGATGTTAAAACTCTTTGATACGTTTTTTTTCTTTTATTTTAAAGTTCACCGATTCACGAGCTCCCGTAAGCCCTCTAGGGTCTAACACTCATCTCCTACTCACGTCGAATCGACGAAATAGTACATTACGATACAAGTGCGATGAAACTTCTTCTCGACGAGTGTGATTTTGCAGCGTGAGCCGAAGGCGAATGGTGCAATCACACGAGTTGAGAAAAAGTTTCTCGCACAAGTATAGTACAAAATTTCATCGCACGGAGTGCAATAAAAGAAGTTATACCCATCTCATCCGAAAATTCGTGCAATTATTAAACGTGAAAAAATTATTTAAACCATTCTTCACAATCTCGGCCTTTTTTCCAAACCAATTCAAAAACTCGCAAACAAATATATATACCAGGTGTCCCATTTTAATCTTACAGTTGATTTATTTTGAAAAATATTGCTCTGATCAAAAGTTGAGTGGGATGAAACTTTTAGGGTTCAGAGGGGGACGTTCAAAAAAATTTTTTGTTTACGTCCAAAATTCAAAATTGCGGCGTTAATGTGGCTAACATGTTTTTTTTTTTAATGGAAACATGATTTTTTTTTACCAAAAATTTTTTCAGATTAAATTCAACATCTTTTGTAGGAACATTTTTTTGATACAGCCTACAATAGAGGGTATCTTATTTTAATCTAACAGCTGAATTATCTTGAAAAATACTGCTCCGATAAAAAATCGAGTGAAATAAAACTTTTAGGGTTCAAAGAAAGCCGTTGAAAAAAAATTTTTTTTGGTCCAAAACAGGGATCGGCAAAAAAAAAAATTACCATTTTCCATTTTTCAATTGACGAAAAATCGCTAATTTAAAAAGATGGAATACCAGTTGATGAAAAATTGAAATTATGCGAAATTGTATTTTCAATTATCCAAAAAATCGATAATTGGTCGAAAAATAATATCTATTATTCGCCAATGATTAATGGGAAAAAATAAATTTCCAATTATCTCAGTAATCGGTAATTGGTCAAAAAATAATATCAATTAATCAGAAAATGTGTAATTGATTTGAAAATATTTCCAATTATCTGAATAATCGGCAATTGGTAAAATGAAAATATCAATTAATCAGGAAATGGGTAATTGGTTGGAAAATATTATCAATTATCTGAATAATCGCTAATTGGTCGAAAAATAATATGAATTTTCAGAAAAATTATTAACTGGTTTGAAAATATTCTCAATTACCCAAATAATCGTCAATTGATCGAAAAATAATGTCGATTTTTCAAAAAAATGAGTAATTGGTTTGAAAATATTCTCAATTACCCGAATAATCGTCAATTGATCGAAAAATAATGTCGATTTTTCAGAAAAATGGGTAATTGGTTTGAAAATATTCTCAATTACCTAAATAATCGTCAATTGATCGAAAAATAATGTCGATTTTTCAGAAAAATGGGTAATTGGTTTGAAAATATTCTCGATTACCCGAATAATCGTCAATTGATCGAAAATAATGAAACACCAAGTAATTAACTTCTCGCTTTCTGAGATGTCCAGGTTGACCGCTGCGTAGTTTTCGGAGTCCAGGTTTAGAGCTTCGTAGATGTCGGCGTCCAGGTCGACCGCCACGTAGTTTTCGGTGTCCAGGTCGACCGCTGCGTAGTTGTCGACGTCCAGGTCGACCGCTACGTAGTTTTCGGTGTCCAGGTCGACCGCTGCGTAGTTGTCGACGTCCAGGTGGACCACTACGTAGTTTTCGGTGTCCAGGTCGACCGCTACGTAGTTTTCGGTGTCCAGGTCAACAGCTTCGTAGTTTTCGGTGTCCGGGTCGACCGCTGTGTAGTTGTCTTCGTCCAGGTCGACCGCTACGTAGTTTTCGGTGTCCAAGTCGACAGCTTCGTAGTTGTCGGTGTCCAGGTCGACCGCTGCGTAGTTGTCGACGTCCAGGTCGACCACTACGTAGTTTTCGGTGTCCAGGTCGACCGCTGCGTAGTTGTCGACGTCCAGGTCGACCGCGGCGTAGTTTTCGGTGTCCAGGTCGACAGCTTCGTAGTTGTCGGTGTCCAGGTCGACCGCTGCATAGTTGTCGACGTCCAGGTCGACCGCTACGTAGTTTTCGGTGTTCAGGTCGACAGCTTCGTAGTTGTCGGTGTCCAGGTCGACCGCTGTGTAATTGTCGACGTCCAGGTCGACCGCTACGTAGTTTTCGGTGTCCAGGTCGACCGTTGCGTAGTTGTCGACGTCCAGGTCGACCGCTACGTAGCTTTCGGTGTCCAGGTCGACAGCTTCGTAGTTTTCGGTGTCCAGGTCGACAGCTTCGTAATTGTCGGTGTTCAGGTCGACCGCTGCGTAGTTGTCGACGTCCAGGTCGACCGCTACGTAGTTTTCGGTGTCCAGGTCGACAGCTTCGTAGTTGTCGGTGTCCAGGTCGACCGCTGCGTAGTTGCCGACGTCCAGGTCGACCGCTACGTAGTTTTCGGTGTCCAGGTCAACAGCTTCGTAGTTGTCGGTGTCCAGATCGACCGCTGCGTAGTTGTCGACGTCCAGGTAGACCGCTACGTAGTTTTCGGTGTCCAGGTCGACCGCTGCGTAGTTGTCGACGTCCAGGTCGACCGCTACGTAGTTTTCGGTGTCCAGGTCGACAGCTTCGTAGTTGTCGGTGTCCAGGTCGACCACCCCGTAGTTTTTGGTGTCCAGGTCGACCGCTGCGTAGTTGTCGACGTCCAGGTCGACCGCTACGTAGTTTTCGGTGTCCAGGTCGACAGCTTCGTAGTTGTCGGTGTCCAGGTCGACCGCTGCGTAGTTGTCGACGTCCAGGTCGACCGCTACGTAGTTGTCGGTGTCCAGGTCGACAGCTTCGTAGTTGTCGGTGTCCAGGTCGACCGCTACGTAGTTTTCGGTGTCCAGGTCAACAGCTTCGTAGTTTTCGGTGTCCGGGTCGACCGCTGTGTAGTTGTCTTCGTCCAGGTCGACCGCTACGTAGTTTTCGGTGTCCAAGTCGACAGCTTCGTAGTTGTCGGTGTCCAGGTCGACCGCTGCGTAGTTGTCGACGTCCAGGTCGACCACTACGTAGTTTTCGGTGTCCAGGTCGACCGCTGCGTAGTTGTCGACGTCCAGGTCGACCGCTGCGTAGTTTTCGGTGTCCAGGTCGACAGCTTCGTAGTTGTCGGTGTCCAGGTCGACCGCTGCGTAGTTGTCGACGTCCAGGTCGACCGCTACGTAGTTGTCGGTGTCCAGGTCGACAGCTTCGTAGTTGTCGGTGTCCAGGTCGACCGCTACGTAGTTTTCGGTGTCCAAGTCAACAGCTTCGTAGTTTTCGGTGTCCGGGTCGACCGCTGTGTAGTTGTCTTCGTCCAGGTCGACCGCTACGTAGTTTTTGGTGTCCAAGTCGACAGCTTCGTAGTTGTCGGTGTCCAGGTCGACCGCTGCGTAGTTGTCGACGTCCAGGTCGACCGCTACGTAGTTTTCGGTGTCCAGGTCAACAGCTTCGTAGTTGTCGGTGTCCAGGTCGACCGTGGCGTAGTTGTCGACGTCCAGGTCGACCGCTACGTAGTTTTCGGTGTCCAGGTCGACAGCTTCGTAGTTGTCGGTGTCCAGGTCGACCGCGGCGTAGTTGTCGACGTCCAGGTCGACCGCTACGTAGTTTTCGGTGTCCAGGTCAACAGCTTCGTAGTTGTCGGTGTCCAGGTCGACCGCTGCGTAGTCGTCGACGTCCAGGTCGACCGCTACGTAGTTTTCGGTGTCCAGGTCGACAGCTTCGTAGTTGTTGGTGTCCAGGTCGACCGCTGCGTAGTTGTCGACGTCCAGGTTGACTGCTACGTAGTTGTCGGTGTCCAGGTCGACCGCTGCGTAGTTGTCGACGTCCAGGTCGACCGCTACGTAGTTTTCGGTGTCCAGGTCAACAGCTTTGTAGTTGTCGGTGTCCAGGTCGACCGTGGCGTAGTTGTCGACGTCCAGGTCGACCGCTACGTAGTTTTCGGTGTCCAGGTCGACAGCTTCGTAGTTGTCGGTGTCCAGGTCGACCGCGGCGTAGTTGTCGACGTCCAGGTCGACCGCTACGTAGTTTTCGGTGTTCAGGTCGACAGCTTCGTAGTTGTCGGTGTCCTGGTCGACCGCTGCGTAGTTGTCGATGTCCAGGTCGACCGCTACGTAGTTTTCGGCATCCAGGTCGACAGCTTCGTAGTTGTCGGTGTCCAGGTCGACGCCCCGTAGTTTTTGGTGTCCAGGTCGACCGCTACGTAGTTTTCGGTGTCCAGGTCGACAGCTTCGTAGTTGTCGGTGTCCAGGTCGACCACTGCGTAGTTGTCGATGATATAATTTTTCAAAAAGAATAACTTATTATAGAATAATTTATCAATACCAGCTCACGAGCGCGCTACGCGCGCGACAAGCTTCCAGAATACTCGTGCAAAAAAATACAACGAGAGCAAAATATGTCCTAATGATTAGCCAAGAGGAATTCTGACCCCTATGTGTATATGAATGCATATAATACATAATATAATATTATAGAGAGAAATTTCCACATTAATTTTATGGTTTTTGCTTCAGTAATAACTTGCTATAATAGATCGCGTTAACCACCCTTTTGATTTTGTCAGTGGTTAAATGTACCGAAATGTGCAATCCATGTTCTTGTAGGGAATTGAACCCCCTACAAAAGAGGTTTCTTATGATTTTTCGATAAACTTACCACTTCAGAAGCTATTGAAGGTTAAAGTTAAATTTACAGTAAATTTAACTTTTTTTCCGTCGGTTTCCGATAAAATAATACAACTTATTACTGAATATATTAAAATCTTTCTTAAAAATTCTATAATTTGTGATTTTTCATGAGGACAGGGGTCAGTTAACAATTTTCGTTTCGTAAAGCTTAACAGTTCCACGTTCTACATCCCCATTTTTTGTAAAAAAAAACTTATTTTTTGTTTATTACCAGTGTACAGCCTTGCTTTATACTAAACCCCCCACCTTTCCTGGTAAGGCCGGGGCTGCAGCCCGCACCCTACACTTTTTCCATTCTGTATCGCAATTCTGCCGAGAGTGAAGGGAAAACTGCAGAAAAACCTTCACCGATACAGACGGTAAACTACATAAGAAACCGTCGGTAGCAGTGCGAGCACGCTCCAGCACGACTATCGTCGGTCGGTTAGGTAGTTACCTCCTCCATTGTGATCCAGTAAGCCAGTTGCTTGCACAGTTAGGTGAACCACCATCCGAGCGATAAGAACCGCGTCGGCAGGCCTCACCGAAACCGTACAATTAATCGCCCACTCATCGCAATGAGGTCTTTGGGATTCCATTATTTAAGGTGGGGTCCCCAATCCACCGGAATTGCAGCTGATAAACAACACTTGAAAAATTATAATATTTTTCAGCGGTGTTGCCGGGGTTCGAACCTGGGTCCCGCGGATTACGAGACCCGCGCTCTAGCCACTTGGCCACTGCTCTCCCTTGTAAAAAAAACTATTTTCTTACAATAAAATAGCAAGTTAATGAAAAGATGCCAATTCTAAAAGAAATACTGTTTAATATTTACGAAGGTAGAAAAATTAGATGCTACATATAAATTTCCTTCAACATTACTTTTGAAAATTTATTGCTCATTCGAAGTGTAAAAGTTGTTATAGAATAAACTGATGACTATTTCAAGGTTTTTTTGTTACAATCCGGGAATCGTTGGTGATGTTCTTGTACGACTTGTAGAAGAAGTAGAAAAAAAATGTATCGCCTAAAAAAGTGTGTTTATAAGATAAGGAAAGATACGTGTAAAAAAAATGATAATCTTCAGAATTTTCTCAAATTTTTTTGTAATTTCTTCAAATCTTCAATATTTCCTCAGATTTTTATGTAAATTATTTAAATCTTCCAAATATCCTCAGATTTTTATGTAATTTCTTCAAATATTCAAAATATCTTCAGATTTCTATGCAATTTCGAAAAGTCTTCAGAATTTGCTCAGATGTTTATGTGATTTCTCCAAAAATCTTCAAAACTTCTACAGATTTTTAAGTAATTTCTTCAAATCTTCAATATTTTCTCAGATTTTATGTAATTTCTTGAAATTTTCAGAATTTCCTTAGATTTTTTATGTAATTTCTTCGAGCTTTCAAAATTTCCGCAGATTTTTATAGAATTCCTTCAAAATTTTCTCAGATATTCATGTAATCTTCAAATCTTCAAAATTTCCTCTGATGTTTATGCAATTCCTTCACATCGTCAAAATTTCCTCAGATTTTTATGTAATTTCTTCAAATTTTCGAAATTTCCGCAGATTTTTGTGTAATTCTCCAAATCTTCAAAATTTTCTCAGATTTTTATGCAATTTCTTCATATCTTCAAAATTTCCCCAGATTTTTATGTAATTTCCTGAAATCTTCAAAATTTCCTCACATTTGTATGCAGTTTTCAAATCTTCAAAATTTCCCCAGATTTTTATGTAATTTCTCCAAATCTTCAAATTTTTTTCAGATTTTTATGTATTTTCTTCAAATCTTTAGAATTTCCTCAGATTTTTATGTTTTTTTTCCGAACCTTCAGAAATTCCTCAGATTTTTATGTAATTTCTTCAAGCCTTCTAAATTTTCGCAGATTTTTATGGAATTTTTTCAAATCTTCAAATTTTTCTCAGATGTTCATGTAATCTTCAAACCCGAAATTTCCTCAAATTTTTATGCAATTCCTTCACATCGTCAAAATTTCCTCAGATGTTTATGTAATTTCTTCAAATCTTCGAAATTTCCGCAGATTTTTATGTAATTTCTCAAATCTTCAAAATTTCCTCAGATTTTTATGCAATTTCTTCAAATCTCCAAAATTTATTCAGATTTTTATGTAATTTCTTAAAATCTTCAAAATTTCCTCAGATTTGTATGTAATGTCTTCAAATCTCCAAAATTTCCCCAGATTTTTATGTTTTTTTTTCGAATCTTCAGAAATTCCTCAGGTTTTTGTGTAATTTCTTCATGTCTTCAAAATTTCCGCAGGTTTTTATGAAATTTTTTCAAATCTTCAAAATTTCCTCAGATGTTCATGTAATCTTCAAATCTTCAGAATTTCCTTAGATTTTTATGCAATTCCTTCACACCCTAGCGGATTGGGTGACGATGTTTTCACCCTGAAAAACCACTGAATCACGGTGATTTTTTACGGTGACAAAGTGCCCACAAAATCACCGAGATCTTGGTGATTTTAAGGTGATTCCAACGTGATTCCACGGTGATTGTCACGGTGATTTTGTGACGGTGACAATCACCGTGAGAATCACCGTGGAATCACCTTAAAATCACCAAGATCTCGGTGATTTTGTGGGCACTTTGTCACCGTAAAAAATCACCGTGATTCAGTGGTGACTTCATCCACTAAGGCATCGTCAAAATTTCCTCAGATTTTTATGTAATTTTTTCAAATCTTCGAAATTTTCGCAGATTTTTAATTCCCCAAATCTTTAAAATTTTCTCAGATTTTTATGCAATTTCTTCCAATTTAAAAAATTTTGTCAGATTTTTATGTAATTTCTTAAAATCTTCAAAATTTCCTCACGGTCTCACTAATTTCTTCAAATTTGGGGACCCTTAGACCTGACAACAATGTTAACAACCGTCTGTTAGTTCCAGTTTGCGATATATTTCAAGCCGGGCAACGCCGAGTACATAGCAGCTAGTTCTTTAATTGTTTTTTAGCTGTTTTAAGCTAAATTAAACTAAAAAATTGGATTTTCCTTAAATGCAAAACCTTCGATTTTTTCTGAACAAAATTAAAAGATTCTGCGTAAAAAAACAAAATTTTTGCGATTCTACTGAAGAAGGGATTCAAATAAATTCATATTAAATTTTTTTTTCCCAATTTTGATCTTCCCTCTTCTATGACCACAATAGTTAATTTTAATGATGTTGAAATAAATAATTTAACTTCTCTCACATATGTCTTTTGTGAATAATAATAAATAACATTATGAACTACAATTCAAGCAAGTTTTGCACTTGATTCATTTTTTTACATTAAAAGTGTAATTCTTGATGTTAATTATTATAATTTACTAAGGAAATATGAGCGAGGAGGTAAATTATTTATTGCAACATAATTGAAATCAACTATTGTGGTCATAGAAGAAAAAAGATTAAAATTACAAAAAAAAACGAAATTTTTTTTTTTTAATAAGAAGTCATTTGAAATCCCTTCTTCAGTAAAATCTCAGAAATTTTATTTTTTCACGTAGAATTTCATAATCTTTTTTTGAAAAAAATTGAAGGTGTCGGATTGAAAGAAAATGCAATTTTTTTGCTTAATTTATCTTAAAATAGCTAAAAGAACATAGCAATTCGATTTTTTTTTAATTTTTAACATTTTTTTCGAAAAGAGCATTTGAAAAAAATGACCTCTCAACAAATAAAAATATTTTTATTATTGTAGAAGTTCTGATTATTTTAAAAATATTTTTTCAAAAATCAATAACTTCGGTATGGGTTAAGATAGAGAGAGCTAAAAATTTAAATAGATACTTCTTTTTGCCCGCATAATAACGTATTAAAAAATAAAAAAAATTGAAGAGGTCACCGACGAAACGTCCGTTGAGTTGACACATATATACTCAACCAATATGATTTTACTTACATATATTTTTTTACCGAACGTCTTCAAACTATTCATGCATAAGTATGTCTATAAGTTCCTTCACTCACATCCTGATCAATATATAGTATTTAAATATGTAAAGATTTTTATTCCGCAGTAAATTTTTTGTTGTTGTTTACTTACAGAATATTTTACTTACCAAATATCAAATCAGCTCCAATGAACATGGAGATTAATTGATCCTACATAATGTATATAAAACACCATGAACTTTTATCGATAATAAAAAGAAATTATTGACATCGCAATTATTACGCACTCACATCTTGAACACCGTATCAGTCACACTAAATATGTTTTGAATTAAAGTAGAAAATGAGGAGAAAATGGATTATGTATATCCGCGTATCGCAGCTGTCAATATTTATTATGTGACAGATCGTACACAAGAGGGTAAGCATGAACTTGTTCATCGAACACAAACTTCAGCTTGATGATGCCACAGCCAATCAGCGAACGAATAAAACGACAACAATACTTTATCGAATTTGCGAGATATTTTCAGGACGGTTTTTTTAATATAGGAATCAAATTTAATATCAAAATGAATATCTATTTCATAAAAATGTTTCTTCCTTTATTTCTTTTTCCAAAAATTCGCTTTAATTAATGATTTGATGGAATCCTTCTTTCGTCCTTTCTTTTTTTAAAAATTCTCTCTTATTAAAAATTTGATCAAGTTGATATTAAATTTCATTTCTCTTATAATCCACTTTTTAATCGACTTGATATTCAATTTGATATGGATTTAATAATAATTCTTCTTTCTTTCTGTAGAAATTCTTTCTAATTAAATATTTGATCTAAACGGATAACTTATCACAGGATAACTTATCAATATTAAATTTGATATCAACTTCGTATCAAATTTCGTGAAAAATGTATTCTTTTTGAGAAATGATTTAATTAGACAGAATTTCTAAGGAAAGGAAAAAGAAATTTTATTAAACTGATATCAAGTTTATGTTATCAAGTTTATGTTAAACTGATGTGAAGTTTATGATATCAAAACTACGTAGCGGTCGACCTAGACGCCGACAAATGAGCAGCGGTCGACCTGGACACCGAAAATCACGAAGCTATCGACCTGGACACCAAAAACTACGAAGCTGTCGACCTGGACGCCAACAACTACGCAGCGGTCGACCGGGACACCGAAAACTACGTAGCGGTCGACCCGGACGTCGACAACTACGCAGCGGTCAACCTGGATACCGACAACTACGAAGCTGTCGACCTGGACACCGAAAACTACGAAGCTGTCAACCTGGACACCGAAAACTACGTAGCGGTCGACCTGGACGTCGACAACTACGCCGCGGTCGACCTGGACACCGACAACTACGAAGCTGTTGACTTGGACACCAAAAACTACGTAGCGGTCGACCTGGACGTCGACAACTACGCAGCGGTCGACCTGGACACTGACAACTACGAAGCTGTCGACCTGGACACCGAAAACTACGAAGCTGTCGACCTGGACACCGAAAACTACGTAGCGGTCGACCTGGACGTCGACAACTACGCAGCGGTCGACCTGGATACCGACAACTACGAAGCTGTCGACCTGGACACCGAAAACTACGTAGCGGTTGACCTGGACGTCGACAACTACGCAGCGGTCGATCTCGACACCGTTAACTACGAAGCTGTCGACCTGGACACCGAAAACTACGTAGCGGTCGACCTGGACGTCGACAACTACGCAGCGGTCGACCTGGACACCGACAACTACGAAGCTTTGACCTGGACACCGAAAACTACGTAGCGGTCGACCTGGACGTCGAAAACTACGCAGCGGTCGATCTCGACACCGTTAACTACGTAGCGGTCGACCTGGACACCAAAAACTACGGGGCATCGACCTGGACACCGACAACTACGAAGCTGTCGACCTGGACACCGAAAACTACGTAGCGGTCGACCTGGACGTCGACAACTACGCAGCGGTCGACCCGGATACCGACAACTACGAAGCTGTCGACCTGGACACCGACAACTGAGAAGCTGTTGACCTGGACACCGAAAACTACGTAGCGGTCGACCTGGACGTCGACAACTACGCAGCGGTCGACCTGGACACCGACAACTACGAAGCTGTCGACCTGGACACCAAAAACTACGAAGCTGTCGACCTGGACGCCAACAACTACGCAGCGGTCGACCGGGACACCGAAAACTACGTAGCGGTCGACCCGGACGTCGACAACTACGCAGCGGTCAACCTGGATACCGACAACTACGAAGCTGTCGACCTGGACACCGAAAACTACGAAGCTGTCAACCTGGACACCGAAAACTACGTAGCGGTCGACCTGGACGTCGACAACTACGCCGCGGTCGACCTGGACACCGACAACTACGAAGCTGTTGACTTGGACACCAAAAACTACGTAGCGGTCGACCTGGACGTCGACAACTACGCAGCGGTCGACCTGGACACTGACAACTACGAAGCTGTCGACCTGGACACCGAAAACTACGAAGCTGTCGACCTGGACACCGAAAACTACGTAGCGGTCGACCTGGACGTCGACAACTACGCAGCGGTCGACCTGGATACCGACAACTACGAAGCTGTCGACCTGGACACCGAAAACTACGTAGCGGTTGACCTGGACGTCGACAACTACGCAGCGGTCGATCTCGACACCGTTAACTACGAAGCTGTCGACCTGGACACCGAAAACTACGTAGCGGTCGACCTGGACGTCGACAACTACGCAGCGGTCGACCTGGACACCGACAACTACGAAGCTTTGACCTGGACACCGAAAACTACGTAGCGGTCGACCTGGACGTCGAAAACTACGCAGCGGTCGATCTCGACACCGTTAACTACGTAGCGGTCGACCTGGACACCAAAAACTACGGGGCATCGACCTGGACACCGACAACTACGAAGCTGTCGACCTGGACACCGAAAACTACGTAGCGGTCGACCTGGACGTCGACAACTACGCAGCGGTCGACCCGGATACCGACAACTACGAAGCTGTCGACCTGGACACCGACAACTGAGAAGCTGTTGACCTGGACACCGAAAACTACGTAGCGGTCGACCTGGACGTCGACAACTACGCAGCGGTCGACCTGGACACCGACAACTACGAAGCTGTCGACCTGGACACCGAAAACTACGAAGCTGTCGACCTGGACACCGAAAACTACGTAGCGGTCGACCTGGACGTCGACAACTACGCCGCGGTCGACCTGGACACCGACAACTACGCCGCGGTCGACCTGGACACCGACAATTACGAAGCTTTGACCTGGACACCGAAAACTACGTAGCGGTCGACCTGGACGTCGACAACTACGCAGCGGTCGGTCTCGACACCGTTAACTACGTAGCGGTCGACCTGGACACCAACAACTACGGGGCGTCGACCTGGACACCGATAACTACGAAGATGTCGACCTGGACACCGAAAACTACGTAGCGGTCGACCTGGACGTCGACAACTACGCAGCGGTCGACCTGGATACCGACAACTACGAAGCTGTTGACCTGGACACCGAAAACTACGAAGCTGTCGACCTAGACACCGAAAACTAGGTAGCGGTCGACCTGGACGTCGACAACTACGCAGCGGTCGACCTGGACACCGACAACTACGTAGCGGTCGACCTGGACACCAAAAACTACGGGGCATCGACCTGGACACCGACAACTACGAAGCTGTCGACCTGGACACCGAAAACTACGTAGCGGTCGACCTGGACGTCGACAACTACGTAGCGGTCGACCTGGATACCGACAACTACGAAGCTGTCGACCTGGACACCGACAACTACGAAGCTGTTGACCTGGACACCGAAAACTACGTAGCGGTCGACCTGGACGTCGACAACTACGCAGCGGTCGACCTGGACACCGACAACTACGAAGCTGTCGACCTGGACACCGAAAACTTCGTAGCGGTCGACCTGGACGTCGCCAACTACGCCGCGGTCGACCTGGACACCGACAACTACGAAGCTGTCGACCTGGACACCGCAAACTACGTAGCGGTCGACCTGGACGTCGACAACTACGCCGCGGTCGACCTGGACACCGACAACTACGAAGCTGTTGACCTGGACACCGAAACCTACGTAGCGGTCGACCTGGACGTCGACAACTACGCAGTGGTCGACCTGGACACCGACAACTACGTAGCGGTCGACCTGGACACCAAAAACTACGGGGCGTCGACCTGGACACCGACAACTACGAAGCTGTCGACCTGGACACCGACAACTACGTAGCTGTCGACCTGGACACCGCAAACTACGTAGCGGTCGACCTGGACGTCGACAACTACGCCGCGGTCGACCTGGACACCGACAACTACGAAGCTGTTGACCTGGACACCGAAACCTACGTAGCGGTCGACCTGGACGTCGACAACTACGCAGTGGTCGACCTGGACACCGACAACTACGTAGCGGTCGACCTGGACACCAAAAACTACGGGGCGTCGACCTGGACACCGACAACTACGAAGCTGTCAACCTGGACACCGAAAACTACGTAGCGGTCGACCTGGACACCGAAAACTACGTGGCGTTCGACCTGGACGCCGACATCTACGAAGCTCTCAACCTGGACTCCGAAAAATACGCAGCGGTCAACCTGGACATCTCAGAAAGCGAGAAGTTAATTACTTGGTGTTTCATTATTTTCGATCAATTGACGATTATTCGGGTAATTGAGAATATTTTCAAACCAATTACCCATTTTTCTGAAAAATCGACATTATTTTTCGATCAATTGACGATTATTTGGGTAATTGAGAATATTTTCAAACCAATTACCCATTTTTCTGAAAAATCGACATTATTTTTCGATCAATTGACGATTATTCGGGTAATTGAGAATATTTTCAAACCAATTACCCATTTTTCTGAAAAATTGACATTATTTTTCGATCAATTGACGATTATTTGGGTAATTGAGAATATTTTCAAACCAATTGATAATTTTTCTGAAAATTCATATTATTTTTCGACCAATTAGCCATTATTCAGATAATTGAGAATATTTTCAAACCAATTACCCATTTCCTGATTAATTGATATTTTCATTTCACCAATTGCCGATTATTCGGATAATTGGAAATATTTTCAAACCAATTACACATTTTCTGATTAATTGATATTATTTTTTGACCAATTACCGATTACTGAGATTATTGGGAATTTATTTTTTCCCATTAATCATTGGCGAATAATTGATATTATTCTTCGACCAATTATCGATTATTTGGATAATTGAAATTTTTTTTTTTCCAATAACCATTTTCGGGTAATTGAAAATTCGGATTTCAAAATTATCAATTTTCAAAAAATTGATAATATTTACCGAAAATGCGCTTGAAAATATCATCCCTGCCGATCTCTGGTCCAAAATTTAAAGGGGCGGTGTTAAGATGGCCGAAAGGTTTTTTAAACAATGAAAACATGATTTTTTTCCACCAAAAAATGTGTCAAGTCAAAACTAACACTTTTTGTTGGAACATTTTTTTTATTCAGTCCATAAGAGATCACCATTTTTTACTATTTTAGTATTATCCGGGATAACCACGAGGACGAGGAGGTAGAATCTCGTCACTTTCGCAGTATTTTTTCCACTCCAAACTCTCCTTGTTAGTGTATCTGACTGTGTGTATCTGACTGAGTGTGTGATTTTATAAGTGTGTGAGTGTGCAATGTTGTAAGTTTGAGCGTGTGGAACACTCATAAGGATTAGGTCTCCACGGCTCGTCACTTCCGCAGTGTTTTTCGACTCCAAACCCTCCTTCTCAGAGTGTGTGTGATTTTGTACGTGTGTGTGTGTGTGTGTGTGTGTGTGTGTGGAACACTCACAAGGATTAGGTCTCTACGGCTCGTCACTTGCGCAGTATTTTTAGACTCAAAACCCTTCTTGTGAGTGTTCTCTGAATTCTTCCTGAAGGTGTTCAAAGATTCCACCATTCATGTTTAAATATATCTGAACTCTCCTCTCAAAACCATCAACTGTTCTTAAGAGAACTGCTCTCGGGATTGCACGACAGGCAGCTCTTATCCGCTCCCGCATATTCTCTCGTGTTGTTGGAGGTTGACGGTAGACAACGTCTTTAAGATAAGCCCACAATAAAAAATCGGGAGAGGTAAGATCAGGTGACCTTGGCGGCCAATGGACAGGTCCATCTCCACCAATCCACCTTCGACCGAATGTTGCGTCCAGTTGATTCCGAACAATACGAGCCCAGTGAGCAGGTGCACCGTCTTGCTGAAACCACATCTGTTGACGTGTATCTAATCGAGGTCTTCTAGCAAAATAGGCTATTCATTTTGCAAAAAATCTAGATAACGGGCACCCGTCACCGTTCCCTCGAAGAAATAGGGACCTATTATTTGCCCGTTAATTATTCCACACCAAACATTCAAACTCCACTGATGCTGGTGATCAATTTGTCTCACCCAATGTGGATTCTGATCAGACCAATATCTGAAATTCCACCGATTTACCTGATCTCGGTTGTTAAATGTTGATTCATCACTGAACATAACGAACCCAAAAAAGTCTGGGAATCGCTCGATGCGTATCAATGCCCACCGACAAAATTCCACTCTTCGCAATGGATTAGGATTAGGCGTCTCTTGATGGAATTGTATGCGGTACGGATGGAAACTCGCATCTCTTAATACTCTGTGCACCGTAGATCTGGGAACGCCCAGTCGTTCCGAGATCACTCCAACACTCAAATGAGGATCGTTTGCTATCATGGCTAAAATAGCCATGTTTCGAGCCTCATGTGGACCATCAAAATCATTGTTGACGTTTTGGACACCTTGGCGGTGACGTGACGGGTTATCCGACCTGCTCTCGCTCTCAATTCGAGGGTTCGGATTGTCTGTCGCGATGGGTGACGACGATAAAGATATTCGCATCGATACAAATTTTCGGCTTGTAAATAATTGCCCCGACATCTCCCTAAAATAATGAGCATGTCAATGATTTTGTTGGCACTGAAATCAGCCATTGTTGAACTGCCGTCAATGAAGTGTTAACAAATTTGCGATAAAAAACGCGTCTATTGAAGCATCCTTCTTGAGATTTTGTTTTTAAAAAAATTTCTATCAGAAGCAAAGCGAACTTGAAACTTAAAAAATTCGGTTCCTTGAGCGAAATTATAAAAAGTTACATATCGCAAAATTTGATTTGGAGAACCATGAAAATTTGTATTGTCCTATCCGTATCCAGTTAACAGCAAAATATCAACAGCGATACATTCAAGAAAACAAATCCGAACATTGACAAGCCCTTTCAAACTTTTGTTTTCAAATTAATACGACAAACAGTTGATGGTTTTAAGAGGAGAGTAAAGGCATGTTTAAACATGAATGGTGGAATCTTCGAACACCTTTAAGAAGATTTCAGAAAACTTTCACGAGGAGGATTTAGAAGACCTCCTGGGCTTTGTCATTATGCTGCATAACGCTAAAATAGTCAAAAATGGTGATTTAGTCTAAAATATCCGGGCTAAAAAAATAATATTCCTACAAAAGATGTTAGATTTGATCTGAAAAATTTTTTGGTCAAAAAAAATCATGTTTCCATTTTAAAAAAATATGTTAGCCATCTTAACGCCGCCATCTTGAATTTTAGACCAAAACAAAAAAGTTTTTGAACGTCCCTTCTGAACCTTTAAAGTTTCATCCCGCTCAAATTTTTATCGGAGCAGTATTTTTCAAGATAATTCAGCTTTTAGATTAAAATGGGACACCCTCTATTATAGGCTGTATCAAAAAAATGTTCCTACAAAAGATGTTAGATTTAATCTGAAAAAAATTTTGGTGAAAAAAAAATCATGTTTTCATTTAAAAAAAACATGTTAGCCATCTTAACGCCCCCATTTTCAATTTTGGACTAAAACAAAAAATTTTTTTGAACGCCCCCTCTGAACCCTAAAAGTTTCATCCCATTCAATTTTTTATCAGAGCAATATTTTTCAAAATAAATCAACTGTAAGATTAAAATGGGACACCCGGTATAATCACATGGAAGAAATTTTTGTAATTTTTAATTTTGTTGAAAAACTATTCAAATTCCTCTTCTCAATCAGTGAATGTTTCTTCAATATGATGATGAAAAATTTAGTTAATCGTACTTTAATTTGCCTTATTCTCTGATCTCAATTATCCTGAACGAAGTTTTAACCTTTCTTTATATATCTCTATTATATAACGTATATCGATCCGATGCTGATAGAACGGCCGAAAACAACGGGGAATTTATTTGCCAATTACATGATTGACGGGATGAATAATCCGCATCGGCTTGAAATTTCAGCCGAATAAAAAGGGGTAAAAATAACAGGAGGTGAATTACAATTATTGGCCATCTGCGAATCCCTTTCAATCTTTACAGAAAGTCATGTTGGATGAAAAACAATTATCGGTCTCTTTTTCAGATTTACAAATATCAATGAAAATTATTAATATTAATTATGTACAAATTTAAATTTTCGAGAAATTTAGATTCTTTTAGTACTTAATCATTCCAAAAAAAGTGCAATTATCATTTTCATATTTCGCGATTATCAATGAATATAGTAATGTTTGACGACAAAAATAATACATCTTTGTTCACACTTCATCCGGTAGCACAAAAATGGGAAAATTATGGTTTTTGTTTGCTTAAGTTGCCAATCACTGTATTTCATCCCCTAATTTGCGAAAATTCGTCGATATAGCCAGACAGAAAGTACATGGGGCAGGGGGGTTGACGAATATATTCGCTGAATTCGTATAACTGGTCCATCGCGAGAGAAGATTAACGAAGAGCCACGAATTACGATACGGTTCAGCGAGGAGTATTTGCACGATTGAGGCGTGCAAATCGCTGGGCCATGAACGTTTAATGTTGACCTTTTAGAGACCTTCAGAACACACAATCGCAATGCAACTTTTCGCAGCCAGATGGGGGGAAGGTTATGGGGTAAAATTTACCGAGCTCTGTACACCCCTGCGGTGAATTACTCCATGCAAATTAACGATGTTTGCACCGACTCCTCAACCCTTGCCCTGACTATATTTTATATATATATATATCTCAGCCCTTGTATTTAAATCTTCTCGCTTTTTAAGCCTTCGTCGAAGAATCGAAAATACTCGTCCGTTTTTTTCAAGGAAAATTCACTGATTGTTTATTCGCAAACGATACAAAATTTTTCAGGTATTACTCCAAACATAGTCAAGATAATGCCGTAAAATTTCTACTCCCCCGACCGATTCTGATTATCCTGTCCAGATCATGCAGTTGCACAAAAAGGGCTATTTCGCCTTTTTCTCGTAGCAATTAAATATTTGTATTGCATGTTCATCGTCAAAGGACACTTTCCAATGGACATAGTCACTAACGAGTTGGGCTTGCCCAATTAGGGATCTGTACCAATACTAAAAAACACCTATTTTTGTTTAGAATATTTTTTTTTAGCAACTATTACAGTGTCGAAGAAACCGACGATTTCTTAGTAATCTATGACCCACTATCTATACGAATCCCATTAAAATGTAAATTCTACATTTAAAAACATAGCAGATCATTTATAGCAAACTTTGAACTAAAAATTAAAAAATAATTTTTTTGAGAATCTTTAGAGGTAGCTCTATTAAATGATACCCTTTACGGTATATTAATAGAAACTTTTTTTTGGATCAGGCTGACCCCTATTTTAATCCATAATAGAATTTTTTTTGTAATCGTTCACTGGTGATACTATATATGGGGCATTCCACGCAAAATCGACCACTTTAGAACCTGACCCCCTTCGATTTGGCTGAATTATTTTTTT
The DNA here is from genome assembly GCA_946863875.1 of Alloplasta piceator. Lineage (NCBI taxonomy): Eukaryota > Metazoa > Arthropoda > Insecta > Hymenoptera > Ichneumonidae > Alloplasta > Alloplasta piceator. The sequence continues at coordinate 16,799,424 of OX333076.1, forward strand.
TATCTTTTTCTACCCTATCAAAAACATTTTTCAGAATTTTTTCAAATTTTTTCACCCAACCGATAAAAAGTTATAAATTTTTTTAAAAAATTGGTTTTTTATTTTTCAAATAGCCATAACTTTTTCAAAATTTCACTCATCAGAACATTTTTTTTTTACTTTTCGTTTTTTAATGTACTTTTTGAAAAAAAAAAACAAAAAAATTATAAAAACCCATCTTCATTGTTTTATTTTTTATTTTTGGAAGAAATCGAAAATTTCTCGATGATTACGATTTTTGATTTTTTTTCTTTTTATTATATCAAACTTTGACATTTCCTGTAAATCCTCAAATTTTTTCAGAGTGGTGTTTTTTTATTTTTACAAGCTTTTTTATTTTTTTTTCCAATTGAAAAAAAAAAGTTCAACTAGCCTTATTTCTCGTAACACCATTTTGCAAATTTTTGAGGTTGTTCAGAGAACTTCCAAAAAAAAAAAAAAAATAAGAACAAAAATTGATAGTTGCAATCATCCAGAAATATTCGTTTTTTTCCAAAAATCTTTAAAAAAAACGATGAAGATGGGATTTAATAATTTGTTTGTATTTTTTTTGAAAACTACATTCAAAAACAGTTTTCGAAAAAAAATATAAATAAATTATTGAAACCCATCTTCATCGATTTTTTTTCAGATTTTTGGAAAAAATCGAAAATTTCTCGATGATTACCACTTTCAATTTTTGTTTTTATTTATTTTTTTAATTTGGAAGTTCTCTGAACACCCTCAAAAATTTGCAGAATGGTGTTATGAGAAATGAGACTAGTTGCATTTTTTTTTTAATTAGAAAAAAAATAGGAATAAAAAAACACCACTTTGAAAAAATTTGAGGATTTGCAGAAAATGTCAAAGTTTGATATAATAAAAAAAAAGAAGATAATCAACGAGAAATTTTCGATTTTTTTCAATAATCTATAAAAAAACGATGAAGATGGGTTTCTATAATTTTTTAATATTTTTTTTTTGAAAACTGTTTTTGAATGTAGTTTTTGAAAAAAATACAAAAATTATGGAAATCCATCTTCATCGTCTTTTTTTAGATTTTTGGAAAAAATCGAATATTTCTCGATGATTACCACCTTGAATTTTTTTTTTTTTTTTTCAAATTTGGAAGTTCTCTGAATTCCCTCAAAAATTTGCAGAATGTTCTTATGAGAAATGAGGCTAGTTGAAAGAAATTTTTTTTTTCAATTGGAAAAAAATAGAAATAAAAAAAACACTACTCTGAAAAAATTTGAGGATTAGCAGAAAATGTCAAAGTTTGATATAATGAAAAGAAAAAAAAATCACAAATGGTAATCAAGGAGAAATTTTCGATTTTTTCAAGAATGTAAAAAAAAACAATGAAGATGGGTTTCTATAATTTTTTTGTATTTTTTTTTTCAAAAAGTCATTAAAAAACGAGAATTTTGAAAAAAAAACCATTCCGGTAAGTCAAATTTTGAAAAAGTTATAGCTATTTGAAAAATAAAAAATCAATTTTTTTGAAAAATTGATAACTTTTTATCGGTTGGGTAAAAAAATTTGAAAAAATTCTGAAAAATGTTTTTGATAGGGTAGAAAAAGATCAAAAAGTTTCAGCCAAATCGAAAGGGGTCGGGTTCTAAAGTGGTCGATTTGGCGTGGAATGCCCCATATGTATACATCATCAAGATCCAAAATGATGTCGAAATAAAATTTCTTATATTACATACACTACTGGAAAAAATTAAGGAATCAAAAAAATTTTCCAAATTTTTAGTGGTTTTTAACAATGCTGCATCAGTGAAAAATCGTCGTATCGAGGTCTAAAAATAAGCATGTTGAAGCTTCAAGTTTCTAGTCTTAAGATCGTACGTACGTACGAACAAAAAAATTCCTGAAAGATCTTAAGACTAGAAACTTGAAGCTTCAACATGCTTATTTTTGAAAACCTGTAGAGGTTTCACGCAATCCTGAGAAATACCGAGAAAAAAAATGTGGCAAATTTTTATCACTTTTTTTTTGCTGCAATACTTGGAAAAAAAATTTCCAGCTAAACCATCACATGGACCGGTAGCTTGTTTATTTAGCTTCAATTTGCTTTTTTTTAAGACCACGCTTCGACCATTTTCATATCTCAGCAACCAATGATCGCACAGAAAACGAAAGGGGAGTTTCACAAACTTGAATTAAGGGGGTCGATTCAGTTGAGAACTTGCAGTTGCAAAACTGCAAGATCTTTTTTCGAGCTGTGCGTAGAAACATAACCGATAGGTTATATTTTTCTACGTTCTTCAAGCTTTCTTTCAGCTCAAAAGAAAACCCTTAAGATCCATCGTCACCCTGTTGCGCAGTGTTTGAAGTTTTTTCAGTCTGCGCGTGATTCAGAAAAGACCGGTCAACGGATCGCGGTCTAACTAGTCTCATTTTCTCGCAACGAATCCCCATCGAGGATGAGTGCGGCACATTTTTTTTTAAGGCCTCCATTTCAAAGGGACGGAGCAGTTTTATAATTATTCAGTTAATTTTGCTCCTCTGCTGAAAGTCAGCCTTAAAATTCACACTTCAATTAATCTAAAACAAAAATGTGCTGCACTCATCCCCGATGGGAATTCGTTGCGAACAAAATGAGACTAGCTAGACCTCGATCCATTCTGAATCGAGCGCAGATTTTTCGAAAAACCAGGTTTCGGGGAAGGCCTTGCAAAGTTGTTGATGTAGCAACATTTTTCTTGTCACTCCTCTGCGGCTGCTGAATTTTTCCTGTGGAACGAAAAATGTGCCACAAACTTGTTCACACAAAAACAATTTTTTCTTCATAACTTTTAGTTTTTATATATACCATTCAATTTTTGTTTAATATAGGAAAAAAATTCAAAAATTAAAAACCGTAATAATCACCATGAAACTTGTACAATTGTAAATGTACGATACTTTCACATTTATCCCAAGAAAACGAAATGTCACTTTCCTCGCTATATTCACGTGTCCCTGCTGAAAATACCCGTTCGGGTTTCAGTGTGGGAATGTATGGGAACGCATGGGACAGCCGAGGAAAGTGTGGGATCCCGTACGGTTTCCTGTACAGGATGAATATTCCTGTACAGGAACCTGCTAGGAACCTATATGGGGCAACGTGGGAAGCTTAATCCTGTACGGGATCCTGTACAGGAGAACGCAGGAAATAAATTCCTGTACAGGAACCTACGTGGGAACCTGTGTAGGTGAACGGGGGAAGTCGAATCCTGTACGGGATCCTGGACGGGAAAACACAGGTAATAAATTCCTGTACAGGAACCTACATGGGAACCTGTGTGGGGCAATGTGGGCAGCTGAATTCTGTACAGGATCCTGTGCGGGATAACACAGGAAATAAATTCCTGTGCAGGACCCTCCCCGGGAACTTGTGTGGGCGAACGTAGGAAGCTGAATCCTGTACAGAATCGAGTATGGGAGAACACCAGGAATTAATTCCTGTACAGGAGCTTACATGGGAACCTGTGTAGATCAACGTAGGAAGCCCACTCTTGTACAGGATCCTGTACAGGAGAACGCAAGAAATGAATTCCAGTGCAGGAACCTATATGGGAACTTGTGTGGATCAACGTAGGAAGCCCAATCCGGTACGGGATCCTGTACGGAAGAACGCAAGAAATAAATTCCTGTACAGGAACCTGCACGGGAACCTGTGTGGGACAATGTGCGTAGCTGAGTCATGTACGGGATCCTGTACGGAAGAATGTAGGAAACAAATTTCTGTGCAGGAACCTACATGGGAACCTGTGTAGGGCAATGTGGGGTAGCTGAATCCTGAACGGGATCCTGTACGGGAGAACGCATGAAATGAATTCCTGCACAGGAACCTACATGGGAACCTGCGTGGGACAATGTTGGTAGCTGAATCCTGTACGGGAAAACGACAGCTATGAATTCCTGTACAGGAACCTACATGGATACCCGTGTGGGTCAACGTGGGAAGCTGCACTGAAAAAAGCTTACTGCGTCAGTAACGTTATTTTGCATAGCTGTCGGTTATCCGCCTGTTTCCGCCAATCGACCTATACATACTGCCACGAAGGCTATGTATCATACTTCACAGTAACGCTACAATGGTAATGCCGTGGCAAGCTATTAACATTGGTACGGCAGCGTTTCCTTATACTGCTGTCATGGCTATACCAGTGAACACGCGCATTCAACTGACGAGTCTGACGACCTCTGAGTTCCATCGTATCTTGAACGCTTACGCGCTTTCAGCACGAATCTATAGATATACATCGGCATATAGAATGCTACAAAATGTAGCGCTTCAGCGTCCAAGACGAACGCAGCCATAGATACATGACATAAACATATGCATTTTATTATTTTCAAATTTGATATGAGATACATTTATAACCTAAATTATATTTAATTCAATCACGCGAGAATAATCGATAAGGATTAATAATTAAAAAATATTTTTATATTTTTCAATTATTCATCCTTATAAACTATTCTCGGGTGATTGAATTCAATATTTATAGATTATAAATGTATTTTATAACCTAATGTAATTTATAACCTCAATATTCTCGCGTGATTAAATTGAATATTTAGGTTATAAATGAATCTAATAACCTTATGTATTTTATAACCTAAATATTCTCGCGTGATTGAATTGAATATTTAGGTTATAAATGTATATGATGGGTCTCATACGGTGGTTATCCGGCATACATCTGCGGTTGACTAAGATACCAGAATATGCTCTCCATTCGCATATATTGCATATCCACCGTGGCTATGCTGTATAACCACCGTGCGTGTATGGCGAGGGCCCACCGTCAGCACACTGAAATATAGCTCGTGGGCCTATACAAAATGGCTCGGCGCACAGTACAGCTATGTGGGAGACCGTGGCGATAAAATATGCGGAAGCGCACAAGAATATGGCGACTGTGGCAGTAAGGTTTTTTCAGTGTGAATCCTGTACGCGATCCTGTACGGAAGAACGCAGGAAAGCTGAGTCCTGTACGGGATCCTGTACGGAAGAATGTAGGAAATAAATTCCTGTACAGGAACCTACATGGGAACCTGTATGGGTTAACGTAGGGAGCCAAATCCTGTATGGGACAACGCAGGAAATGAATCCCTGTATAGGAACATACATGGGAACCTGTGCGGGTCAACGCAGGAAGCCGAATCCTGTAGAGGATCCTGTACAGAAAAACGCAGGAAATAGATTCCTGTACCTTCCTACATGAGAACCTGTGTGGGGCAACGTGGGAAGCTGAATCCTGTGCGGGATCCTGTATGGGAGAATGCAGGATCCTGCACAGGATTCGGCTCCTCACGTGGACGCATGCAGGTTCCCATGTGGGAACCTGTATGGGTCCACGTGAGGAGCCGAATCCTGTACGGGATCCTGTACGGGACAATGCAGGAAATAAATTCCTGTACAGGAACGTACATGGGAATCTGTGTGGGTCAACGCAGGAAGCCGAATCTTTTACGGGATCCTGTATAGAAGAACGCAGGAAATAGATTCCTGTATAGGAACCGACAGGGGAACCTGTGTGGGGCAATGTGGAAAGCTGAATGCTGTACAGGAACCTGTACGGGAGAACGCAGGAAATAAACTCCCGTACAGGAACTTCCATGGGAACCTGTGTGGGTCATCGTGGGAAGTTGAATCCCGTACAGGAACCTGTACGGGAAAACGCAGGAAATAAATTCCTGTACAGAAACCTACCTGGGAACCAGTGTGGGTCAAAGTGAGAAGCTGAGTCCAGGGATCCTGTACAGGAGAATACAGGAAATAAATTCCTGTACAGGAACGTACATGGGAACCTGTGTGAGTCAACGTAAGGAGCCGAATCCTTTACGGCATCCTGTACAGGAGAACGCAGGAAATAGATTCCTGTACAGGAACCTACATGGGAATCTGTGTGGGGCAATGTGGATAGCTAACTCTTGTACAGGATCCTGTACAGGAAAACGCGGGAAATGAGTTCCTGTACAGGAACCTACATGGGAGCCTGCGTGGGTCATCGTAGGAAGCTGAATCCTGTACGGGAGAACGTAGGGAATAAATTCCTGTACAGAAACCTACATGGGATCCTGTGTGGGTCAACGGGAGAAGCCGAGTCCAGTACGCGATCCTGTACAGGAGAACACAGGAAATAAATTAAATTATTGAAGCATGCGTAGAACAAGCGCGCGAAATTCAACCCGAAATTCGTACCTACGCGTTATAGACATACATTTCAAAATCTGACAGCGAAATATTTTGCAAATTTTTTCAAGATTGATAAGAATTTAATGTCAATAACTCTAGATGAAAAGAATTGAACAGAAAATACATTTATTCGATTGTTGGATCGCGCGAGATACATTTTCTAGGAAATGTTATGCAAAGTTGCATATATAAACATCATACATGCATATACATACGAATATTCTACAGAAATTTCGTTCTTTCTGGCAAATAAGTCTCGTTTTTTCAAGCGAACGACTATTCTCGAACACGTAGTCCTATAAATAGGCGTGTTTTGCCCCATCAATCAGTCATTTTTACCAAAATCGTTATCTTGTATTATTTATCCACTTCACGCACATTAATTATACTTAAACTAATAGTAACGCTTAATAAATCGTACGCAATTGAAAAAAAAATGTGACAGTTGAGGTTATGTTGCCCTGTGTCAAATTTCCACAGCACGGCAGCTGAGTTTGGAGTGGGGAGAAAGCGCGATAGGGGTCGTTCAGTTATGGGAGCGTGTTGCCATGGTAACGCGTTAAGTTATGGTAGCCGTTAAGTTATGGGGGGTTGTTGTGGGAGCGTCCACTGTATTTCCAGAAAACACATTCATTTTCGTATATACTTTTCGAAAATATTAACTAACAAACATCACAAATTCACAAAGAAATAATAAATCACGCCAAACAAACAACACCGACGAAACGATCACAACAGTGAGGTAACCATAGAGGTAGTATACAAAAGGGAGGTGAGCCATAGGGCTCCCTGTAAGTGGAAGCGTGGCCCGGCAAACAGAGACAGCAAGCGTAATTACCTGGTAAAGCTGTCCTTGTCTTGCTGCATGCGCAATGGAAACATACTGCCATTGCGCTTGCGGCGAGTATAGTACCGGAAAAACGTCAGTATAGTACCGGAGGCACGGTCGTACATACAGGCCTGGAAACTCCGTCAAATTAGGTGACTCCGTTATGTGCCTCATTTTTGAAACTGTTAGTGGCCGCTAGAGGCGCTAACCTTATCCCCCGTGTGACGAATGTATGAATTCGCCACCAGAGGATCTGTCTTCGCTACCATTTTTACTGCGAATAATTCGACGTCATAAATTGCAACGCCGAAAAGAAGAAACGTTCTTGCGAATTTGATTCAGTATATTCTGATTGGGAAAGCTCTGAGAGGTTCGAGACTGAGTTGTTGGTGACTAGTATAACAATTTATGGATTTATATCATAAATTACAACGGTTAAATATAACATTTTACGTAAAGCAAATATAACATATTTTACTACGTTATACAGAATTTAACGACACACGCTTATGCATTTTCTCATACTCGCATTTTACCTATATTAACGCTTTCTTTTAAATATGAATTGACTGAAGAGCATTGTTCATTATTCTTCGACTCAAAAGGTCTTTATTCACGGAATAGAACTCATTATTTAAAGTATTACGTTGCATTTATAAAATGTTGCAAATATAAAACTGGAATATAAATTACTTGTAAAAGTCGCAATAACTCTCATAACACAACCTGCAATAGAAACCAAAGAAGTTTAGAATATAAATCTCAATAGTAAATATGGTAATCCTTGGTCCTTCTCAAGGACTATTCACATCTGAGTATACCCTACCAGGACGAAACCCTGCATGACGAAAAATGTAATACAGTGCAGAAAAACATTTTTCGCACGCCGAATTAAAATAAATTTTAGGGTTCCATACCTTAAATCGCAAAAAACGGAACCCTCATGAGATGAGTTTCCTGTGCGTCTGGCCAGCAAAAAAAAAAGTTTTCTGGAAAAGTACACTACTGGAAAAATTTAAGGGATCAAAAATATTTCCCACACTTTTAATGGTTTTTATGAATGCTGTATCTCAGTAAAAATGGTCGTATCAAGGTCTCAAAAAAGCATTTGAAGCTTCAAGTTTCTAGTTTTAAGATCTACAGGTTTCACGCAACTACGAAGCTACAGGTTTCACGCAACCCGAAGAAATACCGAGAGAAAAAAATTTGGCAAATTTTTATAACTTTTTTTTAGTTGCAATTACTTGGAACATTTTTTCCAGCTAAACCATTACATGGGCCGGATAGCTAGTTTATTAAGCTTCAATTTGCTTTTTTTGAGACCTCGCTACGACCATTTTTCGCTGAGATATATTGGACTTTTAATGGCAAAATATCCTTTTGTGTTCGACCAGTGATATCTCAGCAACCTATGATCGCACAGAAAACAGAAGGGGAGTTTCACAAACTTGAATTAATGCTCTACAAGTATTGACGATGGTTTTTTGGAAAAAATAAATTTTTCCATCCTTGCCATGAGTTTGAAAAAATAGGAGAAAAAAGGCTATTTATGGTTTTTTAGCAAATCAACGGCTAAATCAAAAATATTAACAAAACGACTAATGTTGAACGTGACTTTAACAGCTCAATGTACCCATAAAAACTCTGTAAAGTTTCAATTTGATCCATCGAACGGTTTTTTTGTTTCAAGCATTCAAATCTTTGAACAAAATTAAAAGATCATGTTTGTGACCCTAAACGTCATAACCATTATTAAAGTGAAAAAAAAATGTTGTTGTAGCTTTTTCCACACTTTTATCGCGAACAGCGTTAAAATATATGGAAAAAAAAAATTCGAAGAGTTTTCAAATTTTTTTTATTAATTTTGTTGATTTTTTTGCTTCCTCATGGAGGAAGCTTTGTTTTCGTGAAATTTTTTTTTTCGAGATTTTCATGTTAGTATATTCAAAATGTCCTAAAACATTGAGAAATCATATTTTTTAAAAATGTCCGGGTGTGTGTGTGTGTGTGTGTGTGTGTGTGTGCGCGTGCGTGCGTGTGTGCATGTGTGCGTGTGCGTGTGCGTGTGCGTGTGCATGTTCGTGTGCGCTGGGATCGTCTAAACACGGTTGCACGGGATATTATAAAGACATCCAATATTTATCTCGAGTAGACCAATGTCCTACTAGTACCTCCCACAGACATCAACAAGACAGTGCGGCTCGATCGTCTACACACGGTGACGGCAGGATATCCACAAGACATCCCATATTAATCTCGGGTAGAACAATGACCTACCGGTTCCTCCCAGAGATATCTATAAGAGAGTGCACTGGGGTCGTCTAAACACGGTTGCGACAGGATATCCTCAAGACATCCTATATTATAAATCTTGAGTAGACCAATGTCTTACTAGTACCTCCCACAGATATCTACAAGAGAGTGCGGTACGATCGTGTATACACGGTGAGGGCAGAATATCCTCAAGACATCCTATATTAATCTCGGGTAGAACAATGACCTACCACTACCTCCCACAGACGTCTATAAGAGAGTGCGTTGGAATCGTCTAATTACGGTTGCGACAGAATATCCGCAAGACATCCTATATTAATCCCGGGTAGAACAATATCTTCCCCTACAGTACACAATATTGCAGCAATGTTGCTGAAATGTTGCACGACAATATTGCAATATTGCATGTAATATTGCAGCAACCTTACTGCAATGTTGCTATGTCCGCCGATTGAATTATTGATGCAATATTCCGCAATATTGCAGAGATATTGCATGCAATCAATATGCAATATTGCAGAAATATTGCATGCAATCAACATGCAATATTCCAGCAATATCACTCGTATTGAATATTCAATAACATTGCAGGAATATTACGTGCAATGGAAACTTTATCATTTGAATTATTGAATAAAATAAAAATATGTAGTCTTCAGTCCATCGAACTGCACTATCACAGGGCGCGGGTAAATGTTCCAACATTTGATTGTTAATTAAGACCCCGATACCGGACCTTTATCGGTGCTCGGTGGCGCTCTCGCCAGCGTGAGAGCGCGCACCGACCGCCGCCACCTAACGGATCTCAGGCGAAGTGCCGAGATCGTGGCAAGCCCCAGGTGATCCCGTTACATTATATAGTCACATTTTGCGAATAAGAATCATTCAGAAACAAAAAACATTTTGGTTTTATAGCTTTTTTGATATTGAACATTTTTTCAATACGAATATCACAATGTCTTAATTATATTATATCGCTGCAATATCACATGTCTTATTAATGTCCAAAGCCCAACAAAATTTTAAAAAGAAATATGAAAAAAGAAAAAGAAAATGACGTGAAATTAATCGTTATCGATGTTTCATGAGGAATAAATGAATAGATCTTTTTCAATAGATCGTTTTCATATTTATTATGCTTGTGTAGTTGTAAAATTTGAAGTTCCATCTCATTAATATCGCTGCAATTTACTCGCAACGTTTCAACAAAATATTGCAGGAAATATTCCTACAATATTTTGTGCAATATATCATTGCACATGCAATATGACAACTTTGCTGCAGCATTGCAGCAACGTTTCAACAAAATATTGCAGAAATGTTGCTTAGGAACATTCCCGAAACATTGCTGAGAAGTTTTAGTGCAATGTTGCGTAGCAATGTTATCACAACATATCTGCAATATATCATTGCACGTGCAACATGACAACATTGCTGATGCAACATTGGAGCAATGTTTCAACAAAATATTGCAGAAATGTTGCTTCGGAACATTCCCGAAACATTGCAGAGAAGTTTCAGTGCAATGTTGCGTACGCAATGTTGCCACAACATATCTGCAATATTTCATTGCACGTGCAATATGACAACATTGCTGCAACGTTGCAGCAATGTTATGTGCTGTAAGGGTTACTGGTACCTCCCATAGACGTTCATAAGACGTTCTATCTTGGCAGGACACGAATGGGACTGTCTCGGGATGGTCCCAGGGTCAATTTTGCTGTGTGGGAAGCTTCCTCTATGAGGAAGCCAATACTGTGACATCTAACATTTACTAAAATTTGCTAACATTTCCTCATAGAGGAGGGTTTGTAAATACGAAAAAATACTGAGGAAGCGATGTGCAAATTTCCGATTTGCAAGTTTTTTCCATAAATTTAAACGCTGTTTGCTATGAAAAATGTGGAAAAAGGTAAAAAAAAAAAATTTTCCATTTTAATAATAATTATCAAGTGTTTAGGGGCAAGAAACATAATCCTGGCAATTGGAAAAAAAAAATTCAAAAAATGAAAATAAAATAATTTCAAAAATTTATTTGATTTTTTTTCTCATAAATTTGCACGCTGTTTCAAAAATTCACACGCAAAATTCTCATTTTTATAATGATTACGAAGTGTCAAGGAGCAATAAACATGATCCTTTAATTTTTTTCGAAAATTTTATTACTCGAAAAACCATTCTATAAATCAAATTGAAACTTTACATGGTTTTTGTGGGTATATTGAACTCTAAAAATCACACGCAATATTAGTCGTTTTGTCAATATTTTTAATTTAGCCGTTGATTTTCTAAAAAACCATAAACAGCCCTTTTTCTCCTGTTTTTTCAAATTAATGGCAAGGATGGAAAAACAATTTTTTTCCAAAAAACCATCGTCAATCCTTGTAGAGCATTAAAGGGGTCGATCCAATTAAAATCACAAAAATATCGATTTTTTTAAAATTTAACTTTTATGTTCTTTGATCATTTTTGCATTTATTTCTGAAGCGATAAGTTAAAGTTTTCAAAAATGGCTAAGTTACGGGCCAAAATGTAACAAAGTGAGTAAAAAAATGAATACAAGGGAATATAATTTTGAAAAAATTTTGAAAAACCTGTATTATTATATAAAAATTTGTAAACCATCACTCGGAGACGATCGATTTTTTTTCAGTTTTTTCAATGATTTTATAGGAAAAAATAAAATCTACACCACAGATAAAAATTTTACAGGCACTACAATAAATTTTGTATACAAAAACACATTGAAATACATTTTCCCAAATTTTTTCAGAATTTTTTGGCCACGCGTTTTTTGGATTTTATTTTTTTTTCTTTGAAAAAAAACAGACCACTTTGTAAAATCTGAAAAAATTCAGAAAAATGTAATAAAATATAACAAATTTTTTGGGCTTTGTTCAAAATCGGAGATTTTAATACTCTATGAGTAATTTTTTTTTTGCCATTTTTTGGGTTTTACTCAGAGTATTAAAATCTCTACTTTGGAACGAAGCCCAACAAATTTGTTACATTTTGTTAGATTTTTCTACATTTTTTCGGATTTTACATAGTGGTTCTGTTTTTCAACGAAAAGAACACCTAAATAAAATGCTACAGAATGTTGAGCTCACAAGCGTGTAAGCTTCCAAAACGAATGCATAGTCTCGCGCGAAAGACTCGCCGAGATGTCGGCAGGGGGTACAAGCCACCATAGTAAATGCTGAGGCAAAGTTGCGCTGGTGGCGCCTCTAGTAGACGGGCCCCAAACTAATGCCTATGACATATATATATATAAATATATATAGATATATATAAAGGTTTACCCCCACTCTACGACCCAAAGCAGGTTTATTATTATTATTATTTCATTTTAAATGTGCCAGGATACAAAAATTTTTTTGTATTCGCGTATCACATGAAATTAATTACTTATAACTTTGCAAAGTTTTAACCGTACAATCCGTTTTTACATCACATATTTAACGAGCTTTTATATTAAAAAAAACAAAAGTAACAATCCTTTTTGTATTCGCGTATCACGTAAAATTTATCAGTTGTAACTTTTCAAAGTTTTAACCATACAATCAGTTTTTACATCACATATTTAACGAGTTTTTATATAAAAAAAAAACAAAAGTAACAATCCTTTTTGTATTCGCGTATCACGTAAAATTTATCAGTTATAACTTTGCAAAGTTCTAACCATAGAATCAGTTTTTACATCACATATTTAACAAGCTTTTATGTAAAAAAACAAACTTTACAATTCTTTTTCTGTTCGCGTATCACATAAAATTCATCAGTTATAACTTTGCAAAGTTTTAACCATACAATCAATTCTTACATCACATATTTAACGAGCTTTTATATAAAAAAAAACAAAAGCAACAATCCTTTTTGTATTCGCATCGAGTTTTTCTGGAAAAGAATTCAAAAGTTTTTCAATCAATCGATTCATTAGTCTATGAGTGGAAATATCATTTTGCTGCTATCTAAGCTTTTAATAATGCGGACAAATAGACAAATAATACGGACAATCTGTGCTAAATCTCTCTGTCCTTTTAAAAGTAATATTTTTGGTCCAAACAGGTACAGGTTGGTACAGAGTCGGAATTGCAGTGTTGCTAAGTTTTTTCACCAACATATATTTTTGTTCGAAGTGAGCTGAACACAAACGTCGATTTGTTATCTGTACTGAAGAAACGTTCAGCAGCTCAGGATTCCCGCTTGCAGCCACCCACTTCGAAAACCAATCAAACTCAGTCATAGGATGTGGGAATTTGAAGAAGCGTGGAGCTTTCGACGAACATCCCGCTGTGTAACACTTCTTCGGCATAGCTGTTACAAATAATAAGTAAAAAGGATTTTTTTAGAAAAAATGTAGAAAAATCTAACAAAATGTAACAAATTTGTTGGGCTTCGTTCCAAAGTAGAGATTTTAATACTCTGAGTAAAACCCAAAAAATGGCAAAAAAAAATTACTCATAGAGTATTAAAATCTCCGATTTTGAACAAAGCCCAAAAAATTTGTTATATTTTATTACATTTTTCTGAATTTTTTCAGATTTTACAAAGTGGTCTGTTTTTTTTCAAAGAAAAAAAAATAAAATCCAAAAAACGCGTGGCCAAAAAATTCTGAAAAAATTTGGGAAAATGTATTTCAATGTGTTTTTGTATACAAAATTTATTGTAGTGCCTGTAAAATTTTTATCTGTGGTGTAGATTTTATTTTTTCCTATAAAATCATTGAAAAAACTGAAAAAAAATCGATCGTCTCCGAGTGATGGTTTACAAATTTTTATATAATAATACAGGTTTTTCAAAATTTTTTCAAAATTATATTCCCTTGTATTCATTTTTTTACTCACTTTGTTACATTTTGGCCCGTAACTTAGCCATTTTTGAAAACTTTAACTTATCGCTTCAGAAATAAATGCAAAAATGATCAAAGAACATAAAAGTTAAATTTAAAAAAAATCGATATTTTTGTGATTTTAATTGGATCGACCCCTTTAATGCTCTACAAGGATTGACGATGGTTTTTTGGAAAAAAATTGTTTTTCCATCCTTGCCATTAATTTGAAAAAACAGGAGAAAAAGGGCTGTTTATGGTTTTTTAGAAAATCAACGGCTAAATTAAAAATATTGACAAAACGACTAATATTGCGTGTGATTTTTAGAGTTCAATATACCCACAAAAACCATGTAAAGTTTCAATTTGATTTATCGAATGGTTTTTCGAGTAATAAAATTTTCGAAAAAAATTAAAGGATCATGTTTATTGCTCCTTGACACTTCGTAATCATTATAAAAATGAGAATTTTGCGTGTGAATTTTTGAAACAGCGTGCAAATTTATGAGAAAAAAAATCAAATAAATTTTTGAAATTATTTTATTTTCATTTTTTGAATTTTTTTTTTCCAATTGCCAGGATTATGTTTCTTGCCCCTAAACACTTGATAATTATTATTAAAATGGAAAATTTTTTTTTTTTACCTTTTTCCACATTTTTCATAGCAAACAGCGTTTAAATTTATGGAAAAAACTTGCAAATCGGAAATTTGCACATCGCTTCCTCAGTATTTTTTCGTATTTACAAACCCTCCTCTATGAGGAAATGTTAGCAAATTTTAGTAAATGTTAGATGTCACAGTATTGGCTTCCTCATAGAGGAAGCTTCCCACACAGCAAAATTGACCCTGGGACCATCCCGAGACAGTCCCATTCGTGTCCTGCCAAGATAGAACGTCTTATGAACGTCTATGGGAGGTACCAGTAACCCTTACAGCACATAACATTGCTGCAACGTTGCAGCAATGTTGTCATATTGCACGTGCAATGAAATATTGCAGACATGTTGTGGCAACATTGCGTACGCAACATTGCACTGAAACTTCTCTGCAATGTTTCGGGAATGTTCCGAAGCAACATTTCTGCAATATTTTGTTGAAACATTGCTCCAATGTTGCATCAGCAATGTTGTCATGTTGCACGTGCAATGATATATTGCAGATATGTTGCGATAACATTGCTACGCAACATTGCACTAAAACTTCTCAGCAATGTTTCGGGAATGTTCCTAAGCAACATTTCTGCAATATTTTGTTGAAACGTTGCTGCAATGCTGCAGCAAAGTTGTCATATTGCATGTGCAATGATATATTGCACAAAATATTGTAGGAATATTTCCTGCAATATTTTGTTGAAACGTTGCGAGTAAATTGCAGCGATATTAATGAGATGGAACTTCAAATTTTACAACTACACAAGCATAATAAATATGAAAACGATCTATTGAAAAAGATCTATTCATTTATTCCTCATGAAACATCGATAACGATTAATTTCACGTCATTTTCTTTTTCTTTTTTCATATTTCTTTTTAAAATTTTGTTGGGCTTTGGACATTAATAAGACATGTGATATTGCAGCGATATAATATAATTAAGACATTGTGATATTCGTATTGAAAAAATGTTCAATATCAAAAAAGCTATAAAACCAAAATGTTTTTTGTTTCTGAATGATTCTTATTCGCAAAATGTGACTATATAATGTAACGGGATCACCTGGGGCTTGCCACGATCTCGGCACTTCGCCTGAGATCCGTTAGGTGGCGGCGGTCGGTGCGCGCTCTCACGCTGGCGAGAGCGCCACCGAGCACCGATAAAGGTCCGGTATCGGGGTCTTAATTAACAATCAAATGTTGGAACATTTACCCGCGCCCTGTGATAGTGCAGTTCGATGGACTGAAGACTACATATTTTTATTTTATTCAATAATTCAAATGATAAAGTTTCCATTGCACGTAATATTCCTGCAATGTTATTGAATATTCAATACGAGTGATATTGCTGGAATATTGCATGTTGATTGCATGCAATATTTCTGCAATATTGCATATTGATTGCATGCAATATCTCTGCAATATTGCGGAATATTGCATCAATAATTCAATCGGCGGACATAGCAACATTGCAGTAAGGTTGCTGCAATATTACATGCAATATTGCAATGTTGTCGTGCAACATTTCAGCAACATTGCTGCAATATTGTGTACTGTAGGGGAAGATATTGTTCTACCCGGGATTAATATAGGATGTCTTGCGGATATTCTGTCGCAACCGTAATTAGACGATTCCAACGCACTCTCTTATAGACGTCTGTGGGAGGTAGTGGTAGGTCATTGTTCTACCCGAGATTAATATAGGATGTCTTGAGGATATTCTGCCCTCACCGTGTATACACGATCGTACCGCACTCTCTTGTAGATATCTGTGGGAGGTACTAGTAAGACATTGGTCTACTCAAGATTTATAATATAGGATGTCTTGAGGATATCCTGTCGCAACCGTGTTTAGACGACCCCAGTGCACTCTCTTATAGATATCTCTGGGAGGAACCGGTAGGTCATTGTTCTACCCGAGATTAATATGGGATGTCTTGTGGATATCCTGCCGTCACCGTGTGTAGACGATCGAGCCGCACTGTCTTGTTGATGTCTGTGGGAGGTACTAGTAGGACATTGGTCTACTCGAGATAAATATTGGATGTCTTTATAATATCCCGTGCAACCGTGTTTAGACGATCCCAGCGCACACGAACATGCACACGCACACGCACACGCACACGCACACATGCACACACGCACGCACGCGCGCACACACACACACACACACACACACACCCGGACATTTTTAAAAAATATGATTTCTCAATGTTTTAGGACATTTTGAATATACTAACATGAAAATCTCGAAAAAAAAAATTTCACGAAAACAAAGCTTCCTCCATGAGGAAGCAAAAAAATCAACAAAATTAATAAAAAAAATTTGAAAACTCTTCGAATTTTTTTTTCCATATATTTTAACGCTGTTCGCGATAAAAGTGTGGAAAAAGCTACAACAACATTTTTTTTTCACTTTAATAATGGTTATGACGTTTAGGGTCACAAACATGATCTTTTAATTTTGTTCAAAGATTTGAATGCTTGAAACAAAAAAACCGTTCGATGGATCAAATTGAAACTTTACAGAGTTTTTATGGGTACATTGAGCTGTTAAAGTCACGTTCAACATTAGTCGTTTTGTTAATATTTTTGATTTAGCCGTTGATTTGCTAAAAAACCATAAATAGCCTTTTTTCTCCTATTTTTTCAAACTCATGGCAAGGATGGAAAAATTTATTTTTTCCAAAAAACCATCGTCAATACTTGTAGAGCATTAATTCAAGTTTGTGAAACTCCCCTTCTGTTTTCTGTGCGATCATAGGTTGCTGAGATATCACTGGTCGAACACAAAAGGATATTTTGCCATTAAAAGTCCAATATATCTCAGCGAAAAATGGTCGTAGCGAGGTCTCAAAAAAAGCAAATTGAAGCTTAATAAACTAGCTATCCGGCCCATGTAATGGTTTAGCTGGAAAAAATGTTCCAAGTAATTGCAACTAAAAAAAAGTTATAAAAATTTGCCAAATTTTTTTCTCTCGGTATTTCTTAGGGTTGCGTGAAACCTGTAGCTTCGTAGTTGCGTGAAACCTGTAGATCTTAAAACTAGAAACTTGAAGCTTCAAATGCTTTTTTGAGACCTTGATACGACCATTTTTACTGAGATACAGCATTCATAAAAACCATTAAAAGTGTGGGAAATATTTTTTGATCCCTTAAATTTTTCCAGTAGTGTACTTTTCCAGAAAACTTTTTTTTTTGCTGGCCAGACGCACAGGAAACTCATCTCATGAGGGTTCCGTTTTTTGCGATTTAAGGTATGGAACCCTAAAATTTATTTTAATTCGGCGTGCGAAAAATGTTTTTCTGCACTGTATTACATTTTTCGTCATGCAAGACAAAGTAATGTAATAAAATTTTATCTGACATGAGGTTTATTACGGATAAAAAAAGGTCGGAGGCTTTTAACATCGTCGATAGCCTCGTGGCATTTGGCTTACATACTGCTATACTATGTAAGCTGGAAATGTTACTTACACAGTGTATGGGATATTTCACGTAAAATGAAAATTGTTCGACCCAATGTAAGTTTCGATAATTCTGAAAGATCTATCGGTCGATATCTAGACTCCTACGTTCAATTTTAAATCGTTTTCAAATTTCAATGGTGAGAGGAAATGGTGAAGTTTTTTATCAACAGTCTGTAGAATGGATTGAAAATTTTTAACAGCTTTTTGGAGACAGCTTTATTTATCTACTTTATTTTTTCGGTCAATACACTTCAGATTATTGAAAAAAATTATGCAACAAAGACGGAGGGATCAAAAATCCAATTAAAAAACTCCCACATTTTGATGATTTCTAAAATAAATAGTATTGAAAAGCTAATAATCAACTTGAAGATGGTGGTCAAAACGTCGATGCGATATTAAGTGGCCCATACACATGAGCATTTTAAATCATAACACTCGTGAATTATCGCATTGGCGATAAGAGACATGCGAGAGTACTAAAATTGCAACAATGTTGCGTATAGAGTTGCACGCGAAATCAATGTCGATCCAATTACGCTGTAGACATATAATTATTATCATTATCGTAATTATAATTGTTATGAGAAAGATGAGACGATATATCAAAGCGGAAATTTAGCTTAAAGCAAAGAACCATCGAGGAGCATTTCGATTTTTTCTCAACAGTATAAAATTTCTGGAACATTAAATAAATTTAGGAAAATCGAAAATGAGATGAAGTTGAAAAATTATGAATTTTCGTTGAGGTAAATTTGTCGTAAAAGTAAACGTACGAATTGATTATTTAAATTTTTTTCATTCGCTAAACATCAACAATATTAATATTGATAAATACGAAAAAATAAAGCATGTTCAAACTTTTTCGTAATTTGCACATCGCCATGTGGCAGATTAGCAAATTGCATTATTGGCGAAAATTTCTGCGCAATAAGTTTAGAATAGATGTGGATAGAAATGAAAAAACGGAAAGATTTATATTACAACGATTCTAATAGCAAACTGGGCAATTTTTCCTTGACACAAAGAGCATGCAAGATCGTGATAAGAAATTTTGCCAATCGAAGCGAGTAAAATTTCTATACGCGTCACTAAATTCTCGAATAGTTAGTCGATCGAGGAAGATTCAAGAGCGGAGATGTTTCTTCGTTAGAAAATAAACGTGGGGCGTGAAATTTTCGGGGAAAAAAGAAAGTAATTTTTTTTTAGATTCTGGGGTGTGCGTAAAATATTTCGCGATTTTTTGCTCTTTTCCTTCGTGAATATAATTTTTAATTTTTATTTTCTCGCCACGGTGACGCCGACGAAGATGATCCAAACTGGAGACTCTAGAGTCCAATTTCTCGCTCTTTGCTATTTTTTTTTCGCTCATTCGACAAACTCGACCGGATGTTACGTTACACAGTCCGAATCTCGCTTGGTGTGATGTTTTTCTCTAATGTAATGTTCTTTTACACTGTTGAGAAACGAGGGCTGATTGCAGACTAGATGTGATCCGACACCCGAATCAACTTTCTACTTCATCGTCGACGTATAAGAGTGCAATTTATACGTGGATCGCAGAGTGGCAATAATATGAGAGAAAAATAAAATCTTTCATTTTCGACGAGCTCGTAGAAGATAACAAAAATTTTAATTCGACGAGAAATTTTTTTCATTCACTTAGCGGAATTGAAACTCCGGGATAAATTGACGATCCATCGCTGAAATAAACGAGTCATGAGAGTGAGTATTTTTCTTGCTCTAAAAAGATTCATGAAGATGTTTGAAACAACTTAATTTGATTTTCCTAAATTTTTTTCGTAAATCGGTGGAATGAGAGGTGCGTTGAGAGAGATGTGGAATTACAAAAATAACTGAATTAAACATTGTGGATTCGGTTAATTACTTGATTTAAATTGACTATTACATTGAAGGAATAGAGAGGAAATTATAAAAAAATTCGAAACAAAATTATTTTTATTTTTTAAACTTATTTACATCATCAACAAAATTTGATCATCAATTGATTTTCATAGACTATCTCACATTGAGAGAATGAAGAGGAAATGATTGAAAAATTAAAAACGATCTAGTTCGCGATTGAAAAAATTTATTTCCGTCTTTAAAAACATTTTTAACAATTATTTCCCTGCTCTTCCACAAATAAATTTTCTAATAAACGCGATTGAAAGGAGCGATCACTATATTAATCGAAAAAATTTGCTTGAGGTGGTATCCAGGTGCAGGGATATACCTTTTGAGTATTTTGTCGAGCTCGATTTAAAAAAAAACTTTAAATATTTTTACCATTCTCTTTTTTTATAACATATTTGTTAATGATGAAACAATATACAAAAAAAATCGAGAAAAAAATGAAAATTAAACGAGTTATATTAAGCTGGTAAAGTTGGGGATAAAAAGGGGTATGCTGGCTAGCGCGATTGCAACCTTTTTAATAAAAAAAGATTCTTAATTAGTAAGAATGTCGTTATATCCCGTACCTCAGGGAAAACGAAAAAAAATCGAAAAATGGCGGTTGTCTGAACAAAAAAGGCCTTTTTCGGCTCATTTTTCATAGTATTAAATTTTTGTACACCCAGGTAGGAAATCAAAAGGCTGACTATGGAAACAAGCTTGTGCGAGCCTTGTTTCACCGAGCTTGAGTGAGACAGACCTGGATCAGGTTTCATTGCATCGTTTAGAGCAGCCTGGAACCAAGATTGGCTGCATAGCCTAAACTCAGGGTTATTTCAAGCTTTATTCAGCCGGTGAATTTTAAGGCTGAAAAATCAAGGCTGGATGCAGGCTTGTTTCAGGTTGTGATAAAATAAAATAATTAGCCTTAAAATTCGCCGGCTGAATAAAGCTTGAAATAACCCTGAGTTTAGGCTAAGCAGCCAGTCTTGGTTCCAGGCTGCTCTAAACGATGCAATGAAACCTGGCCCAGGAAACAAGACTCGCGCAAGCTTGTTCCCATCGTCAGCCTTTTAGCTGAGTTTAAAATAATATTTTTTCTGTACTTTTATGAAAAAAAAATTTAGCAATAAATGCGAGAATATTTTGAAATTGTGTATCTGCAAAAAAATTTACACTACTTAACATTTTACTTCATTCTCTATCTTAATTTTCTGAATCAATTTGACGCAATAAACATCGACATTTTTCCACTCGAAAACATGAACTTTTTTTGTTTAGACATTCTCATGAATTAAGTAAGAAACGAAACAGCCATGAAATAAATATTACTTACAGTGTTATGCACACAAAGCGAAGTTATGTTGCACTAATAGTGACACTCTTATTCAATGTGAAATATTTTCGACAAAGTATTGATTTGAGCCGAGAAAAATAGAGTCAGTTTGATGCGATAACAATCGAAATTTTTTCACTCGAATGTACGATCTTTTTTGTTTGGATATTTTTATGAATTAAATATAAAATGAAAAAATCATCAAATTGGAATTAATTATGCATACAATGTTATGAACGCACAGCAAGATTATGCAGCACTAGTTACAAACTTCTTTAATGTGAAATATTGACAAGTATGTGATCGTTTCGAGTTGATAAAATATATAGGTAAAGTAAATTTAAAAAAATTGAATAGATAAAATTCATATCGCTACTCTAGTTTTCTCACTTCGAATCTATCACAACTTGTCGACAATATTTTACATTGAATACGTGTGTAACTAGTGCAACATAACATATTGTATGCATAACTGATATATATTTCGCGGCTGTCTCGTTTTTTATTTATTTTGTAAAAAAGCCGAAACGAAAAAGTTTAAACAGGCCTCATATAGCCTCGAGAAGAGTTTGGGATAAGCCTGCCCGGAAAAAAAGTTTCGATTTAAGTAGATATCATTAGATATAAAAGCATATATTTTCATATCTAATTATATATTTTTAGATTTGAATTTTGGGTTGTTGAATATATGATTAGATCTGAATAGATTTGGTCATATATACCTATAAACTGATCGACATAATGCGCCAGATCTGAACATGTATCTGACCAGATAGTAAATTTTGCAGTCCGGTAATAATTAATATAGATTGATATATAACAAGTTCTAACCAGTCAGCATTATACATGGGGCATTCCATGTCAAATCGACTACCTTCGAACCCGACCCCGTTCGATTTGGCAGAAAATTTTTGTCTTTTTTCTACCCCATTAAAAACATCTTTCAGGAAATTTCCAAATTTTTTTACCTTACCCAAAAAAAGTTATGAATTATTCAAAAGAAAGGCTTTTGTTTTTTCAAATAGCTATAACTTCTTCAAAAATTGACTAATTGGGACGTTTTTTTTCGAACATTTTCGTCTTTAAATTTACTTTCCGAAAAAAAATACAAAAAAAATTTAATCTATTAAAGTCTATGAAATTTTTCACTTTTTCGAGAAAAATCTTCGTTTTCTCGGAAGCGCATTTTTTATTTTATTTTATATTTTTCTAAAAAAAAACTTCGTTCAATTCCGGAAAGAATGCCGCCCAAACTAGAGTGGGTGGAATTTTCCTTCTATTTTTTTTATCGATTGGAATTTTTTTTTTGCTACTGGGCTTGTTTCACAGAACACACCACTCTGTAAATTTTTGAGGATTTATAAAAGACCTCAGAGTTTAAAAAATTGAGAAGAAAAAACAATCGAAAGTGGTAATCCGTGAAAAATTTTTGATTTTTTTTCAAAAAGGTCAAAGAAGAAATAGAAAACACCTATTTATAATTTCTTTGTATTTTTTTCAAAAACTACATTCAAAAACAAAAAGAATGAAAAAAATTTCCATCTGGGCCCATTTTTGACGAAGTCACAGGCTTTTGAAAAAAACGTCTAATGCATATCATTTTGAATCCGCCATTTTTTAATTTTGGCCCGTCTGTGCTTTTTATATTTCTTCTTTGATTGAAAAAAAAAAATCTTATCATTTATTCGATATTTTTTACGTTTTCTGATGATTTTTTTTAAATTCTAAATTAAATCTGGGGAAATGTTTTAACGGTGTTTACGACGAAATTTATAATCTAGCTTAATGATTTCTACTATGGACTTCCTGGTTATGTAATACGATTAGTAAATATTTATTTAATACTAAGTCAAAAACTATTTTATTTTTCTTCGGTGTTTAAATATTTTACATGTTCTACATTCTTCAGAATTTAATTTAATACTTGAATTCTCTATATTTCAAAAGCCTGTGGCTTCCCTAGCAAATTCGTCGACCCGAAATTTAGGGTCGTAAACAGTTTCGGTCGAAAGTGGTCGTTTTGTCGACCGTAATTTTTTGGTCGTATGAAGGATCGTCGCAGTTCGCTCGTGGGTCGTTACGACTGAGAATTATTAGTCGTAACGACCCATTCCGAGGGCCAGTCGGCTGGTGGTTACGACTGAGAATTATTAGTCGTAACGACCCATTCCGGGGGCCAGTTGGCTGGTCGTTACGACTGAGAATTATTAATCGTAACGACCCATTCTCGGGACCAGTTGGCTGGTCGTTACGACTGACAATTATTAGTCGTAACGACCCATTCCGGGGCCCTTTGCTGTTCGTTACGACCCGAAATCCTTAGTCGAATATTTTTTTCCCAGCGCAAATTAATACAAAAATTTGTATAGTTTATTCCAAAATAGCACCCATGCAATCGGAGCTAATAAAATTGTACGCCCGAGATATCCACATTAGGAATATTCGCAAGGGTCAGCTCGACCGAAAGTGCCACGGAAGAGCTTCGCCCTGGAGGAACCGCCTTAATCATCACGGGAACCTCTGCGCTAGGTAAGTACTTGACTTGACACGCTGGCTGTTCGGTATATAACACCGTCATATGCCTATTTCGTTTGGGCACAGAGTTTCGAGCGCATGCGATGCATAGTGGTGGACGCGTCAACTATAGTTGACGCGTCCACCACATTGACTACGACCGAAAAATTCTGGTCAACAAATCTGCTAGGTAGCGCTAGTTGACGCGTCCACCACTACG
The DNA here is from genome assembly GCA_946863875.1 of Alloplasta piceator. Classification (NCBI taxonomy): domain Eukaryota; kingdom Metazoa; phylum Arthropoda; class Insecta; order Hymenoptera; family Ichneumonidae; genus Alloplasta; species Alloplasta piceator. The sequence continues at coordinate 16,823,665 of OX333076.1, forward strand.
CGTCGCATGCGCTCAAAACTCTGTGCCCAAACGAAATAGGCATATGACGGTGTTATATACCGGACAGCCTGCGTGCCAAGCCAAGTACTTACCTAGCGCAGAGGTTACCGTGATGATTAAGGCGGTTTCTCCAGGGCGAAGCTCTTCCATTGCACTTTCGGTCGAGCTGACCCTTGCGAATATCCCTAAGTATTGTGGATATCTCAGGCGTACAACTTTATTAGTTCCGATTGCATGGGTGCTATTTTGGAATAAACTATACAAATTTTTGTATTGATTTGCGCTGGGAAAAAAATATTCGACTAAGGATTTCGGGTCATAACGACCAGCAAAGGGCCCCGGAATGGGTCGTTACGACTATTAATTCTCAGTCGTAACGACCAGCCAACTGGCCCCCGGAATGGGTCGTTACGATTAATAATTCTCAGTCGTAACGGCCAGCCAACTGGCCCCCGGAATGGGTCGTTACGACTAATAATTCTCAGTCGTAACGACCAGCCAACTAGCCCTCGGAATGGGTCGTTACGACTAATAATTCTCAGTCGTAACGACCAGCAAACGGACCCAGGAACGGGTTGTTACGACTAATAATTTTTTGTCGTAACGGCCCACAAGCAAAATGCGATGCTTTTTCTGACGACCACAAAAGTACGGTCGACAAAACGACCATTTTCGACCGTATGTACGGTCGTCGAATCCGCTAGGGTTGGTCAAAAATGGGTCTATATGGCAATTTTTTTCATTCTTCTTGTTTTTGGATGTAGTTTTTGAAAAAAATACAAAAAAATTATATCTAGGTGTCGTCTATTTCTTTTTTAACCTTTTTGAAAAAAATCAAAATTTTTTCACCGATTACCACTTTCGATTGTTTTTTCTTCTCAATTTTTCAAACTCTGAGGTCCTTTATAAATCCTCAAAAATTTACAGAGTGGTGTGTTCTGTGAAACAAGCCCAGTTGCAAAAAAAAAAAATTCCAATCGATAAAAAAAAAATAGAAGGAAAATTCCACACACTCTAGTTTGTGCGGCATTCTTTCCGGAATTGAACGAAGTTTTTTTTTAGAAAAACAAAAAATAAAAGTGAAAAATTTCATAGACTTTAATAGATTAAATTTTTTTTGTATTTTTTTTCGAAAAGTACATTTAAAGACGAAAATTTTCGAAAAAAAACGTCCCGATATGCAATTTTTGAAGAAGTTATATCTATTTGAAAAAACAAAAGCCTTTTTTTGAATAATTCATAACTTTTTTTGGGTTGGGTAAAAAAATTTGAAAATTTCCTGAAAAATGTTTTTAATGGGGTAGAAAAAAGATAAAAATTTTCAGCCAAATCGAAAGGGGTCGGGTTCAAAAGTGGTCGATTTGACATGGAATGACCCATATATAATATCTGTAAGTTGATATGGTCAGATGTGCAAAGATATAAAATAAAGCGGATGGCGATGGCCGATATATAGCATAAGTACATTTGCCATATCTGATTATATATGAATATACAGTACTCGACAATTGAAGTGGGACAGACAGTTTTTTCTCGATTTTGACGAGATTTAGACCGATTTTGAAAATTCAAAAAAGTACATTCGAGTAAATTTTGTTATCTTTCGAATGAGACTAATTAGAATGCAATCGGTTAAAAATTGACCAAGTGCGGGGCGATGGAGTCAGGGCGTGCGAATCACGATTTCCGGGACACCCTGGAAATGGATATACGCCACCGTCACATGGCTTTTCCAGTAAAATCATTGGAAAGAGCAGCTCGCGGCGGTCAGGATTAAAAAAAAAAAATTAAAATCGGCCAACTCCTGGGGATGCTATCGCCCCAGGAAGTTGAAACGGTTTTTCGACGATAACTTGCGAGTTTGACGATCGATTGACTTGAAATTTATCACAGAGTCGTGGTTCGTCATAGCCGACGACCCGGTCTAGGTGGTATTGTCGAAAGACTCCTCGGGGATGAGATCTAGGGTTGTCCCGGATGCACTGTATCAATTATGCGCATTTTTCGCCATGATAGAGTTGTTGGCCGGAAATGAAAGTTGGTGTATCATAAAGGGGATGATTAAACGAACAAAACGTGTGGTCGTGCAATAACCAAATCGACCTCTATCACTAAAGCGAAGGGGGTGAAAAATTGCATGAAAAAGGCCGAAGTCGAAAAAGATCGCGTCCGGAGTCGCAAGGCGATGATCGATTGTTTTTGCACTCAACGTCCGACTAAAGGTTCTTTCACAACTGGAGTGAGATGGGCCAGTTTGGAAAAGCTCAGCATTGGAAACTTTTCATTATTTATTATTGTTTATCATCTTTATTTTTGTATTGAGATTTTCGCAATAATTAAGGGGATATGAACAATGAAAATGTTGAAAAAAGATAACCACCGTGCATATTGAGAATTCGATTTTTTGAAAGCGTCGATTTTTTTATTCAGCACTATTTTTTAAAATCATTATTTTTGCGTCGCAACTTTGTTAAAAAATAAGGAGGTATTAACAATAAAAATGTTGAAAAAATGATAACTACCGTGCATATTGAATTTTGATTTTATAAAAGCGTGGATTTTTTCATTTCGCACTATTTTTGAAGATCATTATTTTTGCGTTGGAATTATTGCGAAAATTAAGGAGGTAAGATTAACAATAAAAATGTTAAGAAATTGATAACTACCGTGCATATTGGGATTTTGATTTTTTAACAGCGTCGATTTATTTATTTAGCATTATTTTTTAAGATTGTTATTTTTGCGTTCCAATTATTGCAAAAGATGAGGAGGTATTAACAATAAAAATGATAAAAAATCGATAACTGGCCTGCATATTGAGATTTTGATTTTTCATAAGCGTAGTTTTTTTTAATTAGCACTATTTTTCAAGATCATTATTTTTGCGTTGCAATTTTTGCAAAAATTAAACAGATATTAACAGTGAAAATGTTGAAAAATTGATGACTGGTGTACGTATTGAGATTTTGATTTTTGATAAGCCTCGATTTTATTATTTAGCACTATTTTTTGGGATCATTAGTTTTGCGTTGCAATTGTTGCAAAAATTAAGGAGGTATTAACAATAAAAATGTTGATAAATTGATAACTACCGTGCATATTGGGATTTTGATTTTTTTTAAAGGTCGATTTTTTTATTCAGCACTGTTTTTTGAGATTATTATTTGTGCGTTGTAATTTTTGCAAAACCTAAGAAGATATTAACTATTAAAATGTTGAAAAATGGATAACAGGTGTGCATATTGAGATGTTGGTTTTTTATGAGCGTCGATTTTTTTACTTAGCACTAATTTTTAAGATCATTATTTTTACGTTGCAATTTTTTCAATAATTAAGAAGATATTAACAATTAAAATGTTGAAAAGATGATAACTGGCGTGCATATTGAGAATATAATATTTGAAGAAGTGTCGATTTTTAATTTACCACTATTTTTTAAGATCATTATTTTTGCGTTTCAATTTTTGCGAAAATTAAGAAGATATGAACAATTAAAATGTTGAAAAATTTATAACTGGCGTGCATATTGAGATTTTCACTTTGAAGGAGCGTCAATTTTTTTATTTGGCACTATGTTTTAAGATTATTATTTCTGCTGTGCAGATTTTGCAAAAATTAAGGAGATATTAACAATAAAAATGTTGAAAAATTGATAACTACCATGCACATTGGGATTTTGATTTTTCAAAAGCGTCGATTTTTTTTTTGCACTATTTTTTAAGATCATTATTTTTGCGTTGCAGATTTTGCAAAAATTAAGGAGATAATGACAATAAAAATGTTAAAAAATTAATAACCGGCGTGAATATTGAGATTTTGGTATTTCAGATGCGTCGATTTTTTTTCTTTTGCACGATTTTTCGTGACCCTTATTCTTGCGTTTCGACTTTTGCAAAAATAAAAGGGATGTGAACAATGAACATGTTGAAAAATCGAGAACTACCGGGCATATGGAGTTTAAGATTTTTAAGAAGGGTCGATTTTTTTACTTTAGACTTTTTTTTGAGATTATTATTTTTGCGTAGCCGATTTTGCAAGAATTAAGGAGATGTTAACACTAAAAATGTTGAAAAATTGATAACTACCGTTCACATTGAGATTTCGATTTTTTATGAGCGTCGATTTTTTTATTTTGCACTATTTTTTAAGTTTTTTTTTTTCGCGTTTCGACTTTTGCAAAAACAAAGGTGATATGAACAATAGAAATGTTGAAAAAACGACAACTACCGTGCATATTGGGATTTTGATTTTTCAAACGCATCGATTTTTTTTATTTTGCACTATTTTGTAAGATCATTATTTTTGCAATGCAATTTTTGCAAAAATTAAGGAGATATTAACAATAAAAATGTTCAAAAATTGATAACTACCGTGCATTTTGAGATTTTGATTTTTCAGAAACGTAGAATTTTTTACTTTGCACTATTTTTTATGACCATTATTTTTGCCGCTCGACTTTTGCAAAAATAAAGGGGATATGAACAGTACAAATGTTGAAAAATCGATAACTACCCGTGCATATTGAGAATTTAGTTTTTCAGAAGCGTCGATTTTGTTACTCTGCACTATTTTTTAAGATCATTATTTTTGCGGTGCAATTTTTGCAAAAATTAAGGAGATATTAAGAATAAAAATGTTGAAAAATTGATAACAAGCGTGCATATTGAGATTTTGATTTTTCAGAAACGTCGAGTTTTTTAATTTGCACTATTTTTTGAGATCATCATTTTTGCGTTGCAGATTTTGCAAAAATTGAGGAGATATTAACAATAAAAATTAATAACTGGCGTGAATATTGAGATTTTGGTTTTCCAGAAGCGTCGATTTTTTTCTTTTGCAATATTTTTTATGACCCTTATTTTTGCGTTTCGACTTTTGCAAAAACAAAGGTGATATGAACAATAAAAATGTTGAAAAATCGACAACTACCGTGCACATTGGTATTTTTATTTTTCAAAAGCGTCGTTTTTTTTATTTTCCACTATTTTTCAAAATCATTATTTTTGCAATTCGACTTTTGCAAAAATAAAGGTGATATGAACAATAAAAATGTTGAAAAATCGACAACTACCGTGCATATTGGTATTTTGATTTTTCAAAAGCGTCGATTTTTTTATTTTGCACTATTTTTCAAGATCATTATTTTTGCAATACAATTTTTGCAAAAATTAAGGAGATATTAACAATAAAAATGTTGAAAAATCGACAACTACCCGTGCAGATTGAGAATTTAATTTTTCAAAAGCGCTGATTTTTTATTTTGCACTATTTTTTATGATCATTATTTTTGCCTTTCGACTTTTGCAAAAATAAAGGGGATATGAACAATACAAATGTTGAAAAATCGATAACTGCCTTTGCATATTGAAAATTGAATTTTTCAGAAGCGTCGATTTGTTGACTTTTCACTATTTTTTAATATCATTATTTTTGCGGTGCAGATTTTGCAAAAATTAAGAAGATATTAACAATAAAAATTTTGAAAAATTAATAACTGGCGTGAATACTGAGATTTTCGTTTTTCAGAAGCGTCGTTTTTTTTCTTTTGCACTATTTTTTATAACCCTTATTTTTGCGTTTCGACTTTTGCAAAAACAAAGGTGATATGAACAATAAAAATGTTGAAAAATCGACAACTAGCGTGCATATTGGTATTTTGATTTTTCAAAAGCGTCGATTTTTTTATTTTGCACTATTTTTCAAGATCATTATTTTTGCAATGCAATTTTTGCAAAAATTAAGATGATATTAACAATAAAAATGTTGAAAAATCGACAACTACCCGTGCATATTGAGAATTTAATTTTTCAAAAGCGCCGATTTTCTATTTTACACTATTTTTTAAGATCATTATTTTTGCGTTGCAGATTTTGCAAAAATTAAGGAGATATTAACAATAAAAATGTTGAAAAATCGATAACTACCGGGCATATTGGGATTTTGATTTTCAAGAAGCGTCGATTTTTTTATTTTGCACTATTCCTTACGACCCTTCTTTCTGCGTTTCGACTTTTGCAAAAATAAAGGGGATATGAACAATAAAAATCTTGAAAATTTGATATCTAGCGTCCATATTGGGATTTTGATTTTTCAGAAGCGTCATTTTTTTTATTTTGCACTATTTTTCATAACCCTTATTTTTGCCTTTCGACTTTTGCAAAAATAAAGGGGATGTGAACAATAAAAATGTTGAGAAATCGACAACTATCGTGCATATTGAGATTTTGATTTTTCAGAAACGTCAAGTTTTTTAATTTGCACTATTTTTTGAGATCATTATTTTTGCGGTGCAATTATGGCAAAAATTAAGGAGTCGTTAACAATAAAAATGTTGAAAAATTGATAACAAGCGTGCATATTGAGATTTAAGTGTTATAAAAAATAGTACAAAAGAAAAAAAACAACGCTTCTGAAAAACCAAAATCTCAATATTCACGCCAGTTATTAATTTTTCAAAATTTTTATTGTTAATATCTCCTTAATTTTTGCGAAATTTGCAACGCAAAAATAATGATCTTAAAGAATAGTGCAAAATGAAAAAATCGACGTTTCTAAAAAATCAAAATCTCAATATTCACGCCAGTTATTAATTTTTCAACATTTTTATTGTTAATATCTCCTAAATTTTTGCAAAATCTGCAACGCAAAAATAATGATCTTAAAAAATAGTGCAAAATGAAAAAATCGACGTTACTGAAAAATCAAAATCTCAATATGCACGCTTGTTATCAATTTTTCGACATTTTTATTGTTTATATCCCCTTTATTTTTGCAAAAGTCGAAACGCAAAAATAAGGGTCATAACAAATATTGCAAAAGAAAAAAATCTACGCTTCTGGAAAACCAAAATCTCAATATTCACGCCAGTTATTAATTTTTCAAAACTTTTATTGTTGATATCTCCTAAATTTTTGCAAAATCTGCAACGCACAAATAATGATCTTAAGAAATAGTGCAAAATGAAAAAATCGACGTTTCTGAAAAATCAAAATCTCAATATGCAGGCTTGTTATCAATTTTTCAACATTTTTATTGTTCATATCCCCTTTATTTTTGCAAAAGTCGAAACGCAAAAATAAGGGTTATAAAAAATAGTGCAAAAGAAAAAAAACGACGCTTCTAAAAAACGAAAATCTCAATATTCACGCCAGTTATTAATTTTTCAAAATTTTTATTGTTAATATCTTCTTAATTTTTGCAAAATCTGCAACGCGAAAATAATAATCTTAAAAAAGAATGCAAATTAAAAAACTCGACGTTTCTGAAAAATCAAAATCTCGATATGCACGCTTGTTATCAATTTTTCAACATTTTAATTGTTGATATCTCCGTAATGTTTGCAAAATCTGCACCGCAAAAATAATGATCTTAAAAAATAGTGCAAAGTCAACAAATCGACGCTTCTGAAAAATTCAATTTTCAATATGCACAGGCAGTTATCGATTTTTCAACATTTGTATTGTTCATATCCCCTTTATTTTTGCAAAAGTCGAAAGGCAAAAATAATGATCATAAAAAATAGTGCAAAATAAAAAATCAGCGCTTTTGAAAAATTAAATTCTCAATATGCACGGGTAGTTGTCGATTTTTCAACATTTTTATTGTTAATATCTCCTTAATTTTTGCAAAAATTGTATTGCAAAAATAATGATCTTGAAAAATAGTGCAAAATAAAAAAATCGACGCTTTTGAAAAATCAAAATACCAATATGCACGGTAGTTGTCGATTTTTCAACATTTTTATTGTTCATATCACCTTTATTTTTGCAAAAGTCGAATTGCAAAAATGATGATTTTGAAAAATAGTGCAGAATAAAAAAAACGACGCTTTTGAAAAATGAAAATACCAATGTGCACGGTAGTTGTCGATTTTTCAACATTTTTATTGTTCATATCACCTTTGTTTTTGCAAAAGTCGAAACGCAAAAATAAGGGTCATAAAAAATATTGCAAAAGAAAAAAATCAACGCTTCTGGAAAACCAAAATCTCAATATTCACGCCAGTTATTAATTTTTCAACATTTTTATTGTTAATATCTCCTCAATTTTTGCAAAATCTGCAACGCAAAAATGATGATCTCAAAAAATAGTGCAAATTAAAAAACTCGACGTTTCTGAAAAATCAAAATCTCAATATGCACGCTTGTTATCAATTTTTCAACATTTTTATTCTTAATATCTCCTTAATTTTTGCAAAAATTGCACCGCAAAAATAATGATCTTAAAAAATAGTGCAGAGTAACAAAATCGACGCTTCTGAAAAACTAAATTCTCAATATGCACGGGTAGTTATCGATTTTTCAACATTTGTACTGTTCATATCCCCTTTATTTTTGCAAAAGTCGAGCGGCAAAAATAATGGTCATAAAAAATAGTGCAAAGTAAAAAATTCTACGTTTCTGAAAAATCAAAATCTCAAAATGCACGGTAGTTATCAATTTTTGAACATTTTTATTGTTAATATCTCCTTAATTTTTGCAAAAATTGCATTGCAAAAATAATGATCTTACAAAATAGTGCAAAATAAAAAAAATCGATGCGTTTGAAAAATCAAAATCCCAATATGCACGGTAGTTGTCGTTTTTTCAACATTTCTATTGTTCATATCACCTTTGTTTTTGCAAAAGTCGGAACGCGAAAAAAAAAACTTAAAAAATAGTGCAAAATAAAAAAATCGACGCTTGTAAAAAATCGAAATCTCAATGTGAACGGTAGTTATCAATTTTTCAACATTTTTAGTGTTAACATCTCCTTAATTTTTGCAAAATCGGCTACGCAAAAATAATAATCTCAAAAAAAAGTGCAAAGTAAAAAAATCGACCCTTCTTAAAAATCTTAAACTCCATATGCCCGGTAGTTATCGATTTTTCAACATGTTCATTGTTCACATCCCCTTTATTTTTGCAAAAGTCGAAACGCAAGAATAACGGTCACGAAACATCGTGCAAAAGAAAAAAAATCGACGCATCTGAAATACCAAAATCTCAATATTCACGCCGGTTATTAATTTTTTAACATTTTTATTGTCATTATCTCCTTAATTTTTGCAAAATCTGCAACGCAAAAATAATGATCTTAAAAAATAGTGCAAAAAAAAAATCGACGCTTTTGAAAAATCAAAATCCCAATGTGCATGGTAGTTATCAATTTTTCAACATTTTTATTGTTATTAACATCTCCTTAATTTTTGCAAAATCTGCACAGCAGAAATAATAATCTTAAAACATAGTGCCAAATAAAAAAATTGACGCTCCTTCAAAGTGAAAATCTCAATATGCACGCCAGTTATAAATTTTTCAACATTTTAATTGTTCATATCTTCTTAATTTTCGCAAAAATTGCAACGCAAAAATAATGATCTTAAAAAATAGTGGTAAATTAAAAATCGACGCTTCTTCAAATATTATATTCTCAATATGCACGCCAGTTATCATCTTTTCAACATTTTAATTGTTGATATCTTCTTAATTATTGAAAAAATTGCAACGTAAAAATAATGATCTTAAAAATTAGTGCTAAGTAAAAAAATCGACGCTCATAAAAAACCAACATCTCAATATGCACACCTGTTATCCATTTTTCAACATTTTAATAGTTAATATCTTCTTAGGTTTTGCAAAAATTACAACGCAAAAATAATAATCTCAAAAAACAGTGCTGAATAAAAAAATCAACCTTTAAAAAAAATCAAAATCCCAATATGCACGGTAGTTATCAATTTATCAACATTTTTATTGTTAATACCTCCTTAATTTTTGCAACAATTGCAACGCAAAACTAATGATCCCAAAAAATAGTGCTAAATAATAAAATCGAGGCTTATCAAAAATCAAAATCTCAATACGTACACCAGTCATCAATTTTTTAACATTTTCACTGTTAATATCTTTTTAATTTTTGCAAAAATTGCAACGCAAAAATAATGATCTTGAAAAATAGTGCTAATTAAAAAAAACTACGCTTATGAAAAATCAAAATCTCAATATGCGGGCCAGTTATCGATTTTTTATCATTTTTATTGTTAATACCTCCTTATCTTTTGCAATAATTGGAACGCAAAAATAACAATCTTAAAAAATAATGCTAAATAAATAAATCGACGCTGTTAAAAAATCAAAATCCCAATATGCACGGTAGTTATCAATTTCTTAACATTTTTATTGTTAATCTTACCTCCTTAATTTTCGCAATAATTCCAACGCAAAAATAATGATCTTCAAAAATAGTGCGAAATAAAAAAATCCACGCTTTTATAAAATCAAAATTCAATATGCACGGTAGTTATCATTTTTTCAACATTTTTATTGTTAATACCTCCTTATTTTTTAAAAAAGTTGCAACGCAAAAATAATGATTTTAAAAAATAGTGCTGAATAAAAAAATCGACGCTTTCAAAAAATCGAATTCTTAACATGCACGGTGGTTATCTTTTTTCAACATTTTCATTGTTCATATCCCCTTAATTATTGCGAAAATCTCAATACAAAAATAAAGATGATAAACAATAATAAATAATGAAAAGTTTCCAATGCTGAGCTTTTCCAAACTGGCCCATCTCACTCCAGTTGTGAAAGAACCTTTAGTCGGACGTTGAGTGCAAAAACAATCGATCATCGCCTTGCGACTCCGGACGCGATCTTTTTTGACTTGGGCATTTTTCATGCAATTTTTCACCCCCTTCGCTTTAGTGATAGAGGTCGATTTGGTTATTGCACGACCACACGTTTTGTTCGTTTAATCTTCCCCTTTATGATGCACCAACTTTCATTTCCGGCCAACAACTCTATCATGGCGAAAAATGCGCATAATTGATACAGTGCATCCGGGACAACCCTAGATCTCATCCCCGAGGAGTCTTTCGACAATACCACCTAGACCGGGTCGTCGGCTATGACGAACCACGACTCTGTGATAAATTTCAAGTCAATCGATCGTCAAACTCGCAAGTTATCGTCGAAAAACCGTTTCAACTTCCTGGGGCGATAGCATCCCCAGGAGTTGGCCGATTTTAATTTTTTTTTTTGAATCCTGACCGCCGCGAGCTGCTCTTTCCAATGATTTTACTGGAAAAGCCATGTGACGGTGGCGTATATCCTTTTCCGGGGTGTCCCGGAAATCGTGATTCGCACGCCCTGACTCCATCGCCCCGCACTTGGTCAATTTTTAACCGATCGCATTCTAATTAGTCTCATTCGAAAGATAACAAAATTTACTCGAATGTACTTTTTTGAATTTTCAAAATCGGTCTAAATCTCGTCAAAATCGAGAAAAAACTGTCTGTCCCACTTCAATTGTCGAGTACTGTATATTTTGCTATATGGGAAATATTTGGACTTGTGCAATATTCATCGCATCATATATACTTATTAGGTTGGCGCAAAAAACCGACTATTTTTTTTCGAGTCTCTTGTGATGATATGTTAGTTATTTATGTTTTAAGAACCCTCACCAAAAATGAGCTCAAAAAAAAATTTTTAAGGGTCACTCAAGATTTTTAAAAATTTCAAAAATCGTCAAAAATCGAATTTTTATTTATTTTTTTTGCTCATTACGGTAGAATTTTATAGACGAAAAAAAAATAAGTTTCTCAAATTTTTAACTTAAAATATTCATTTTTAAAGGTCGCTCATAATTTTTTTATATTTGTAAGTGCAATTCATTAGATGTTTTCGAGTGACCTTTAAATATTCATATTAAGATTTGATAAATTTTTTTCTTTCAATTAGTAAGATAATCGATAAAAATACACCACGAGATGAATAAAAAATTAAGCACAATACTGAAAATATAATTTTTTAATAACTCGATGTTTTGCAAATTACAGTAATAATACGATTGATTATTTTTTCTTTGAGTTCTCAATTTCTTTTAATTTTTTTTCTTTCGTCATATCTTTTAACATTACGAGCATGAGAAAGATCTGTTTTATTGACGCTACAGTAAAACAGAGTGCATGTTAATTTTTGCGACACAACCATTCCTTGACTATTGAACCATTCCTTGACTATTTTACCCAAAAAAGTACATTTCTATATTGAATTTCTCTATTTTCTGGCCATTACGCTCTTGACAAAGCTCTCTAGAATCACCTGTCACCTGGTCAAATTTCAGATCATTCGGTTCAATAGTCAAGGAATGGTTGTGTCGCAAAATTTAACATACACTCTGTTTTACTGTAGCGTCGATAAAAAAGATCTTTCACATGCTCGTAATAATGAAAGATACGATGAAAGAAAAAAAAATTAAAAGAAATTGAGAACTCAAAGAAAAAATAATCAATCGTATTATTACTGTAATTTGCAAAACATCGAGTTATTAAAAAATTATATTTGCAGTATTGTGTTTAATTTTTTATTCATCTCGTGGTGTATTTTTATCGATTATCTTACTAATTGAAAGAAACAAATTTATCAAATCTTAATATGAATATTTAAAGGTCACTCGAAAACATCTAATGCAATGCACTTACAAATATAAAAAAATTATGAGCGACCTTTAAAAATGAATATTTTGAGCTAAAAATTTGAGAAACTTATTTTTTTTTCGTCTATAAAATTCTACCGTAATAAGGAAAAAAATAAAATAAAAAAAACAATTCGATTTTTGACGATTTTTGAAATTTTTAAAAATCTTGAGTGACCCTCAAAAAATTTATTTTTTGAGCCCATTTTTGGTGAGGGTTCTCAAAACATAAACTAACATATCATTACAAGAGACCCGAAAAAAAATAGTCGGTTTTTTTGCGCCACCGTAATACTTATATGATGCGATGAATTCCCAACAATAAATTTAAATAAGGACTTGATAGAGGTTGGCCGGTACGAGACACAGTTTGGTGCATTCAAAGAATAAGATAATCAAAATAAAATTTAGTACATGTATTCAATTTGATATACATACACATACATATACATAAATTAAAAATGTTATAAATAATACAAATACATAAATGGTAATAATAACAATATAAATTAAGTAATAATATTCATTATTATTTAATATTATTATTATTATAACAAATATATTAATAATCTTTATTATTATTATTGTTATTATTATTCATCTGTATCAATTTTGATTTTTTTAAATTAAGTTAAAAGACAAGTTGAACCAAAAAATGGCCTTCGGGTAATGAAAATAAATTCTTAATACTATTTTGGTACATATTTATTTCTCGACCTGTGTTCCATAAATATGATATTTACATCAGTATATCAAAAGTAGTCGGTGGTGTAGTGGTTAGCGTCCCAGTCTTAGGTCGTTAAGCCTAGTTTATGCAGCGGCTGTAACTTAACTTAGCCGTAACTCAAGAAGTTGAAAGTATATATTGACCTTGTGGCGTTTATGCAGCTAATTCCTTAGCATTAGCCGTAACCGCCCAGATAGAACACTGACGTATATTATACGTATATTACAGGTATATATGTATATAATATGTATACGTCTATGATATACCTGTATTATACGTATACTGAACGTATATTTTAGGTCTATTTATTGATAATAGTGAAAGAATTTCATATACGTATAATTTACGTATATTATACAATAAGCATTTGACATCGAATTATATACATCTATTATATGTATACGAAACATGTACTTTACGATAAAGACAAATGACGTATAATATACGAATATTGGACATCTTTTTTACTACATATCTCGATGGCATTTTGTACATCTCATATACATATAATATATATTTATTGTCTTACGATTGCGATTCTTAAATCTGAAGCTTCAATGAACGTTTAATACATATACGAATATTATACGTTCATTGAGTATATTATCATTTAATATTATTGTTATTTAAGAATAAAAACTGATTTCTACAATTGAGAGCAATCATTTTTTATAATAACAATAATAATAATATTTATTATTGTTTATTATTATTATTTTTGTGTTTTTATGAGTTTATTTAAAATCGAACTAAAATTAGCCTGCCACACATCCCGTGGTCTCCGACCTTTTTGATTTTGTAAATAATACTATTTGTATTTATTATTATAATTGTTATTATTATTCATCTGATTCAATATTTTAGTTTTTAATTTAGTTAAAAGACAAGTCGAACCAAAAACGGCCTTCGGGCAATGAAAATAAATTCTCACTACGATTTTGGCACGTGATTGTTCTCGGCCTGTGTTCTATAGATATGATATTAACATCAGAATACCATAAGTAGTCGGTGGTGTAGTGGTTAGCGTCCCAGCCGTAGGTTGTTCGTTAGGCTCAATAGATGGGTAGGTTTCAGATCCCAGTCAGGTCTCGTACATATTCTAAGGTCCGCGAATATGCAAGATAACTAAAGTGGTCGGAAAAATTCATGAAGTTCAAAATTATCTATTTTTTTAAATTTAATTCATGTTCAATCTGAGGATATGCCTAAAAACAAGGGTCGCGGGTTCAAATCCCATTGGGGGCAAAATTTTTTTTTTTCAAAAATTCTTTTTTCGTTACTTGACACTCAGGAACTATCAATTGTGAATATAGAACTGATTTTCATCGTATATATATATGCTAGTATCCGTATAATTTGTTTATATTCTCCGTTTGTATTCTACGTATTTTCGACGTCTTGTATACGTAAAATATACCGTTTAACATATGTAGAATACACATACAATATACGGATATTAGCTGGGCATTCTACGTATATTCTACGTATTTTCGACGTCTCGTATACATAAAATATACCGTGTAATATATGTAGAATATACATATATTATACGGAGATTAGCCGGACATTTAGCTCTTCAGTATACGTACTAAATACGCATTATATACGTATCTGGCAACGTCTAATATACGTATAATATACGTCAGTGTTCTATCTGAGCGTAACCACAGAAAGTTTGCAACTTTCAACTTTAATGTCGTAATTTAAGAATACGCATGCGCTTTAACGAAAAATATATCACCACCGATTAGAGTGGGAAAAATATCGCGGCGGGCTTGTGCTTTGTGCGTATCTATAACCTCGAAATAAGCAAAAATGACGTTTTATTTATCTCGCACACCAATTGAAGTGGGAAAAATATCGGGGCGGACTTTTTCTTTGTCCGTATCTATAACCTCAAAATAATCAAAAATGACGTTTTGTTTATCTCGCATTCTCTTTTTTAGGTTATGTTTTTTGATAGAGTGCGTTGAATACACTTGTCGAGCGGACGTTTTTGATTAGTTGAACATAGAAATAACAATATTGCATAAACGCCCGTTAAGTTTTTAAGTTACGTTACGGTTTTAAGTTAAGTTACGGCCGTTGCATAAACCCGGCTTTAGTTAGGCTCGCTAGGTAGGTAGGTTTCAAATCCCAGTCTGGTCTCGTACAAATTCTACGGTCCACGAATATGCAAGAAAACTAAACCAGTCGGGAAAATTGATGAACTTTCAAATGAATCTATTTTTTTTTAATTCAATTCATGTTGAATTTGAGGATATACGTAAAAACGAGGGTCGCGGGTTCGAACCCAACTGGCGGAAAAAATTTGTTTTTCTCTAAATTTTTTTTTTCGTTACTTGACCCTTAGAAACTATCAATTACGAATATGGAACTGATTTTCATCGTAACAACTGATAAATTTGTAGAAAAAGTAAATAATTCTGCTCGGGTGGCTTCATTAAGGCTCGTTTTGAGCCTTGTTGTTTCGTCGTTTCAGGCTTAGTACAGGATTTTCTACCAGCCTTTGGTCAAGCCTGTGTGCAAGAGCCTGAAACCGCGTTATCATTCAGAAGAGGTTTAACTAGGCTTAAAATCAGGCTGGCGATCAGCCTGAATTAAAAAATGTGAGGCTTGTTTCAGAGCTTGGCGAGCCCTTTTTTCATCGTCAATTCCTACCTGGGCAATAGTAAAAATTATAATTCTGATACAGTCGTCGTAGGTGCGATAGATAGTTATATATTGAAGATTGGTGAAAATTTTCAAGTAAATCGGTTGAGCAAAACTTGAGATATCATGTCAGTCATGTTGAGAAAAATAATTTTGAGAAAAACGTCCATATAGGGTAACTTCACCAGTGAATGACCACCCCCAGTGAATGACCGTCGACATGTAAATTATTTCTATATACAGCGATTTTAACTCGGTTGGTCATTCACTGGTGGTATTTCTTAAGCCGGTCATTCACTGGTGGTTTCACCCTAGTCCGATTTGCTTTGACGTGCCTGACTATAGTTGCTGCGTCACTTAGATAGTAAAATAGCTATAACTTCGTAAACTATTGGAATTTGAAAATTTTATTTCGAGGATAAACGTTTGAAGGTCTAAACTTTAAGAATACGAAAAAAAAAATTCATTTTGGCAAAATTCTAGACCAGAATACCGACTTGAATCGATGATCTTATAATGAATGATTTAAGGGTTGTATTGGACCGGGAAAACGCTAAATTGTAACAATAAAATAAAATCATCATTGAACAGGTTGTAGAAGTGGAGGAATAGATCAAAGATCGCGAGGAGAAATATTCCCGCGAGACAACCGATCTATATCTCGTGAAAAACAACGAATAGTCGCGTTGACCATTATCCTCGATCTTTTTCATCCCCTCGACGAAATCGCAAGGGGCGCGAATGGAATCGTTCGCCAGAGAGGAGCGACCATAATACAGGTATACGAGATATCCTGACTGAGAGGGAAAGAAAAGCATTGATAAAAGGAAGAGGGGTAGAAAAAAGCCCCAATAGTAGACCGCAGGGGTCGGCTATTAAATTTAATAGCCACGAAAGAAGGAAAAAGAGGAAAGAGAGCGGTCACGATTTTTTGTTCCTCTGGCCCGCGGGTCGCCTCTTTCTTTAGCTTTCCTGTTATTTTATTTTTTCTGTCGTCAGAGTAATATTAAACCTCCAAAAGACTTTGCCCCATACGTCACGAGCATTTAATGCTCATGCTTTGCCTCTCCCGCACCTCCCGAAACAATAAAGAGAACTCATCAATAACACGGGGTGACAAATATGGCGGGACTTCCGGAGGCCAAAGAAAAAAGAAAGCTTCCTTTATGAGGAAGCAAAAGAGCGGAAAGTTCTAAATGCGCGAATTTCCGGTGAGCAATAATGCTCCCTCTCGCTTTCTCGTGGCCCGAAACGTGTTTTTCCAATATGTCATTTTTCATTCGACAAGCCAACCTAAAAGAAAATAAAATAGAACTGAGATTCTATCAATTGATTTTGCACTTGCAATACTTGATGAATCTCAGCTACATTTTTATGGTAGAAAAAACGGAAGAAAACAATTTTCCCCTGTAGGAAGATGCTTATCGTGCTCAGGATTTATTAACTTGTTAATGATTATTAATTATTTACATTATAATTGATCTACTACTTTATTACTAATGACCACGGCACACAAAATCAAAAAAGTGGTCTGTACTTTTGACCAGACTCACCTATCTCTATGTATTTTGATGCGCTGAATCCGAATTCGAAGTCCGTTTGGCTCATACACCCTCAAAATTTTGAGTAAATTGCAAAAAACCGCTAAAATAACCAAAAATTGCAAAAAATCGCAGTTATGAGTATGAAATTTTTTTATTCGACTAGATCAAGTATGTTTCTTATGTATTTTGATGCGCTGAACCTGAATCCGAAATCAGTTTTCCTCATACACCCTCAAAATTTAAAGTAAATTGCGGAAAACCGCTAGAAATGCCTAAAAATTGCCGAAAATCGCAGTTATGAGTATGAAATTTTTTTTATTGAACTAGATTAAGTATGTTTCGTATGTACTTTGATGCGCTGAATCCGATTGCCGAGTCTGTTAAACTTGATCATCCATACACAGCCGTCCAAAAGTTTGGAAACACTTGGCCCGATTCCGCGCTGCACAAAAAGTTTCACTGCTCTTTTAAAAATGAAGATATTTCAATTCAACAAACGGCGTTTCCGAGAGAATATATTCAGCTTCATTTTGCTTTAGCCAAAAAATTTTTTGAATTTTTTTCAAAATTCGGTACGTCCTTTGAAGCATGGTCGTTTTTTTGTTCTTTTTTGGCGTTGAAATTTAGGCGTACGACCCATGAAATTTTTTGAAAACTGTTTTTCACATGAAAAACTTGTGAAGGAAAGTTATCAATTTTGTTTTGTGAAAAGTTTTGTACGATTTTTTTTCGCAAAAATATTCAAATATTTGTAAAAAACGATCATATTTATAAAATAAAGCGTAACTCTACATCTACTGGATTTTCGTGAAATCACCAGGAGGGTAAAAAGTTGCATACAATTATTCTGGATTCAATTAAATTATTTCAGAATTTTATTCCAACATTTTTTTTCAAATTTTTTTCTATTCACGAGATATTTTTTTATCTAAAACAATCGGGTCTCTTACCTCATCTACACGGGTTTCCCGATAAAAAAAGCCATATAAATGACTTTTTTCGAAGAAAAAGCCGTGTAGATGAGGTGAGAGACTCCATGTTGAAGATTTTCAAAAATCTCGTTGACAGAGAAAGTCCCGAAAAAAAATGTTGAGAAAAAATTCTGAACAAATTTCATTAAATCCAAAACAACTGTATGCAACTTTTCACCCTCTTAATGATTTCACAAACACCCAGTAGTTTTGGAGTTACGCTTTATTTGAGAAATAGGGTTGTTTTTTGCGAAAAAAAAATTAACCGACACTTTTTAACAAACGAAATTGAAACTTATACTCCCCTCCACAAGTTTTTCATATGAGAAACAGTTCCAAAAAAATTTCATGGGTCGTACGCCAAAAAAAAAACAAAAAAACGACCATATGTTTCAAGGGACGTACCGAATTAAAAGAAAAATCCAATTTTTTTTTGGATAAAGCAAAATGAAGCTGAATATAGCTCTTTGGAACGCCGCTTTTTAAATTGAAAGATCTTTATTTTTAGAAGAGCAGTACAACTTTTTTGTGCAGCTGGAAATTGGGGCAAGTCTGTTTACACTTTTGGACGGCAGTGAAAGCATGGTCGAGATTAACAGACTCGGCAATCGGATTCAGCTCGTCAAAATACATAATAAACATACTTGATCTAGTTCAATAAAATTTGTTTCATGTTCATTACTGCGATTTTTCGCAAATTTTCGCCATTTTAAGCGGTTTTTTGCCATTTACTCCAACTTTTGATAGTGTACGAGCCAAACAGACTTCGAATTCCGATTCAGCATATCAAAATACATGAGAAACATACTTGATCCAGTTCAATAAAAAAAATTCGTAAGTACTCATAACTGCGATTTTTCGCATTTTTTAGCCATTTTTAGCGGTTTTTCGCAATTTACTCAAAACTTTGAGGGTGTATGAGCAGGAAGGACTTTGGATTCGGATTCAGCGCATCAAAATACATATAGATAGGAGGGTCTGGTCGAAAGTACAGACCACTTTTTTGATTTTGTGTGCCGGTGTAATTTATTAGTACCATGACTTTAATAATTACCAATTATTTAATTTATTAATGAATATTTCGCGACTGAGTTGCAATAATTTGAGCGATTAAAAATATTTACAACAATCAAATCAGAAAATTATACGAATACAAAATCGTAGTTATTTAAGTTAGTAAAAAAGATGGCCTGAAAATGATGATATCGACGAGCTGCCCAAAGCAACAATTTAAATGATTCGTGATGCCCTTTAACGAACTACTTCTGCCTGGAGACTCGATATTGATGGCTGGATACAGAATTTTTCACTGGGAAATGGTTAGCAAAAAAAGGACACACTCTCTTCGAGACAAATGTACATATATTGGGGGTAGAAAAAAATCACTAAGAAATAATAAAAAACAACAAAAATATTGCTGCGGCCAGAAATTGAACGTTTTTTTTCGCGGCTTACACGATCAATT